>CM055842.1:5670039-5745039 GCA_029490765.1 Euthynnus affinis | reverse complement strand
AGCAGGAGAAAGCAGGAGCGGGGCAGATGAGGTGAGGAGAGGAGAGGAGAGGAGAGAGGAGGAAAGGAGAGAAAAGAGAGGAGAGGAGGAAGGGGAGGAGAGGAGAGGTTAGAAGAGGAAGGGGAGGAAAGGAGAGAAAAGAGAGGAGAGGAGAGAGGAGAGGAGATGAAGGAGAGGAAAGAGAGGAGAGGAGGAAAGGAGGAGAGGTAAGGAGAGGAGAGGAGATGAAGGAGAGGAAAGAGAGGAGAGGAGGAAGGGGAGGAGAGGTAAGGAGAGGAGAGGAAAGACAGGAGAGGAGGAAAGGAGGGAAGGGGACGTAGGAGAGGAGAGGAACGAGGAGAGGTGAGAAATGAGAGGAAGGGAGGAGAGGAGAGAAAAGAGAGGAGAGGAGAGAGGAGGTGAGGAGAGGAGATGAAGGAGAGGAAAGGAGAGAAAAGAGAGGAGAGGAGGTGAGGAGAGGAGATGAAGGAGAGGAAAGAGAGGAGAGGTAAGGAGAGGAGAGGAAAGAGAGGAGAGGAGGAAAGGAGGGAAGGGGAGGTAGGAGAGGTGAGGGGAGGAGAGGTGAAATGAGGAAGGAGAGGAGAGGCTACAGTATAAAATGTGTCGGGTCACCTCAGTGCAGATTCATGAGCTCTCAACAACTGCATCCAACACACATACAAATCACAATAACACATTTTTATACACACACACACACACACAAACAAACAAACACACACACACACGTGCTGCCTACCTGGTACTGTTTCCCAGCAGACAGACAGGGGTCGGACACACACTGAGGACAACACTGGCCTGGCTGGATCACCAAGTTCTCATGCTGAGGGAAGAGAAAACACACTCAGACCAGGTGTGTGTGTGTGTGTGTGTGTGTGTGTGTCATCAGGTGTTCGGCCTTGTTTAACGCAGAATCTGGAAACCTGATAACCGTAAGCGTACTTTAAATCTTGTTAGTTTAAACTGTGCAGGAAAGAAAAATTACCAAAGTAGTAAAAATAGAAAAAAATCAAGACACTGTAAACATTGACGCCATTTCTAGATCAAATTTTCAACATACAAGCTGCGACTTGACATACGAGATCACTTCCTCTCACGTCCGTTTTGACAGGAAGAGATACTTTCAGCCAGTCTATGAAAGCAGGACTCTAAACTGTGTGTTACTGGCTGGTGAAGCTAGGAGCAACGGCAACATTCAATCACACAATCTGCATGTAAGCAGTCGGGCTACCTTGCAACTATTACGATATTTTGCCCACGATAACGATGACATCACGATATCTGCGTCTCTGAAGTCACACCTTGGTTCCAGTGTGCGTAGCATTCGGCGGGAAACCTTCATTTTCAACCACGCTGTACGGTCGAAGGAAACTTTGCCTTAAATACGGCTTACCGAAGCATTTTGCATCAGCGTCGCTAACAAGGTGGCTGTGCACGTTCGTTGTGTTGCCCGTGTACTTGACTTTAACGAGACAGTTCTTGCAGATCTTTAATAAAGTGTTGTCCCGTTGCGCCCAGACTTTAGATTTGAAATTTGACTTTCACTTTCTTTTCTTTGTCTCTACTGTTTGATCCTCCGCTTTTTGCGCCGTTTTTCTTTCTTTCCTGCCTCTCTTCTTTACTCTGTTGCAGCGCTGCACCCGCTCTTATTCGTGTTAAGCGCCCTCATGTGGAGACTCGTAGTAGTAGCAGTTGTGCAGTTCTCTTATTTTCTGGAGAACACGTTAATTTATTTTGACTATTTAACAGTTGTTACGTTGTAAATAATATCCTCAAGTGGAATTAGTAGTTACTCCGAAGTTATCATTTGTATTTGAGTGTTCGTTATTATTGGTGTTAATATTAATCTGTAGACTTCTGAGAATACGTTGGGTTAACTGCGCATGCGCGACCGTTATATCATAAGTGGTTACGGTTTTGATTGGTGAAGCTAGTAAATTTGTGATAAATACTGTAACCACTGTAATTAACTTCATTTATACAGATTGTATTGTTGATAAAGGCCATGTCGTTTATGTTGTTTTCCAGTTGATTACCTGGCTCTTGGCAAATGGCGTTACTGTGACTGTACGTTAATAAACCTGTTAACTGCAGTAAGAAGTTGTCGGAGCCTGACACTGTTACACCAGTCAAAACACCCTTTACGGTGGGAGTTAAATTATCGGGTAGATAGTTTAATAAAACCGTACACTAGTAGACTCGTAGTGACTCGTAGGCTTAGAGTGGTTGTATGTTTATTGTTTAAATATCGATATTTGACGCCACTGTATCGATAACGTGGCTCAAAACAAAATATCGCGATATATCATTTAGTGTGTCTCAAACCGCGTACTTCCGTTAGCACACTTCCATGTAGTATACTATGTGCACTACGTACTTACTGGCGTAGTGCGCCAATTTCGACAGGGTAGTGTCGTCTCAAATCGAACACTGCCGTTGTGCACTTACCGGAAATGACGAACGCAAATTTCGACTTCTTCTTCTTTAAATGCCGAATTGTAACCGGCTAGCGTAGCATTACCGCCACCGTTTGCCCGCGAATTTTCACCCACCAAAATCCCCATTAGCTGTATTAGTTGAGTTAAAAAATAAATAAATAAATAAATAAAGCACATTTACACACTTACATCTGTACAACGCCGCTACGTTCACCATCGGACGGTCCTCAGCCGCCAAAAATGGTCCCTGCCCTTCCGCTACGTAGCCAAGATGGCGGCCGTTGAGGGCGAGAAGTGTCCGTAGTTCCACACTCAACTTCTTGACCGTTTTGAGTGCAGTGCATTTGTTCCATACTTCTCAGTGTGAACGCACTTACGCACTCAAAAAGTTTAAGTACAGAAGTACGCGATTTGAGACACACTAATAGTATCGATATTTTGTCACACCCCTAATCAGCAGCGCCTGGAAACCCGCTTTAGTGAAACAGTGACTTAAGTCCATAAACAAAAACCCCAACAGAGGAATAGATAGATGTACAACCAGAGACAGCTTTGGAGATGTTCAGAGGTGTATGTTTACTACTTTTTATTGCTAGCGGTTTGCCTTTTGCTTTCAATTATTCCATAATTCTTCCTGTTTATTTCCTCCCGTGTGCAGTCACACTCATGCGGGAGCCACGCTGACCCTCTACGGATTTATTCTAATGGATTCCTCTCATAATATTTAATCTCCCCGTATGATTCGGGATATAAACAAGTCAAGCGATGGGTCTTTATTTTATTTTATTTTTTTATTTTTTTTGAAACATTGCTCCGAGCGGTCCAGCGTTTAAGCCGCCCATGAGAGACGCAGCGGAAAAAAAAGACAAGGCCGTCTTTGTCTAGCGTTTCTATAGCTTTTTTATTCCCATTCTAGGAATAGACGCACACACAGATAATCACACATGAAATTGATCATCCTTTTCTCTGAATGTGGATTTCATGGCAAAAAAATATATTTGACAATGAGCATTCAAGGTACAATGTGTCATATGTTATGTATAAATATGGGTTTATTGAATCTGAAGAAAACAGGAGCTGACAGGAGCGGACAATAGCTGTCAGTGTGAATGTGTGTGTGTGTTTTATGTGTGTGTGTGTGTGTCTGGAAACTCACAGGTTTGCAGGCCACTTGCTGACACTCGGCAGCCGAACACTGGACTTCCCCGTTGCTGCACACACACCTGGAACAGCGGCTGGGCTTCCACTCCTCACCGTCCCTGTACGCTGCCCCCTGCCAGGAGCAAGACTCTGGCACACACACACACACACACACACACACACACACACACACAAGCAGAATGAGTAAACAGTGAACATGGGTGTCAGATAATGAGCTGACTGTTCAAGCATTGTTTGCCCACACACACACACACATTGATTTACAGTCAAGGGGGGGGGCGGGAAGAAAAAGCGCATTTTGCTAATTACACAAACACCTGCGGGATCTCTTACCTGGCAAAATATTGCTAAATGGTCCACTAGAGACCCTGCAGTATGTCAGAGGTGCTTTAAATATACTTTGAAGCCACTAGAGACTATAACTAATTACCAGAAGCGGTAAATAGTCGAGTCAATTTATTTATAAAGTGTATTTAAACACAACAAAAGTTCACCAAAGTGCTTTAAAGAGATATAATTTAAATAAAAACACAGAGGGTCAAGTGGAAAAATTAATAAAAGTGAGATTTAAATCCTAAAAACACAACAGCGAGGCACAAACAAAGAGAACAAATAACAAATATAGGGAGAGTGTAAACAAATAAATGATAATGGTGGCAATTAAAAGGCTAAATTATTTAAATATTAAGGAGTTTACAGCCAGCGATGGAGAAATGCCCGATCACCTCTGGATTATAACTGGGAGAATGGAGCGATGAGCAGTGATTGGTCAGCGGATTTGGCGGTAAAAATAGCAGGGGGGTGAGGAGTTCAGTCCGCGCCCATATAAGGAGAAATAATGCTTTACCACCGTATTACAGTAAATACCATTCTGCTGTATGAAAAGCATTTAAAAGCAGACTCCACTGAGGAACTGTGTTGGGGACATTTACATTTTTATTGCAGTATTGTGTGGATGGATGCACCGTCCGTCTTATATCTCCCGACTCCGTCAAATACATGTGGTTTCATAAAAAAGAAAAGAAAAAGAAACTATTGTGGAGGAAAATGTAATTGCGTGTATTCTCTCGGTATTATTTTGGAAAATAATGTTTGCAATGTAGCGACGCTGGAGTCCACATCCTCAGAGGTTCTGTTTCAAAACAGCAGACAAACTGGATCATTACTACAAAAACTAATACGTCTGATGAAAGAAATATTTAGATTTAAAAATAAAAGCTTTTTTTTTTGGAAAAACAGTCTGGAGAGGTGCACTGATGGATGGATGGATGGATGATAAATGGATGGATGGATGGATGGACGGATGGATGGATGGATGGATGGATAGATGGATGGATGGATGGATGGATGATAGATAGATGGATGGATGATAGATAGATGGATGGATGATAGATAGATGGATGGATGGATGATAGATGGATAGATGGATGGATGGGTGGATGGATGGATGATAGATAGATGGATGGATGGATGGATAGATGATGGATGGATGGATGGATGATAAATGGATGGATGGATGGATGGATGATAGATGGATAGATGGATGGATAGATAGATGGATGGATGGATGATAGATGGATAGATGGATGGGTGGATGGATGGATGATAGATAGATGGATGGATGGATGGATAGATGATGGATGGATGGATGGATGATAAATGGATGGATGGATGGATGGATGATAGATGGATAGATGGATGGATAGATAGATGGATGGATGATAGATGGATGGATGGATGGATAGATGATAGATGGATAGATGGATGGATAGATAGATGGATGGATGATAGATGGATGGATGGATGGATAGATGGATGATGGATGGATGGATAGATGATAGATAGATGGATGGAGGGATGGATGGATGGATGATAGATGGATAGATGGATGGATAGATAGATGGATGGATGATAGATGGATGGATGGATGGATAGATGGATGATGGATGGATGGATAGATGATAGATAGATGGATGGAGGGATGGATGGATGGATGGATGGATGGATGATAGATGGATGGATGGATAGATTGATGATAGATGGATGATAGATGGATGGATGGATGGATGGATGATAGATGGATAGATGGATGGATGGATGGATGGATGATGGATGGATGGAGGGATGGATGATAGATAGATAGATGGATAGATGGATGGATGGATGGATAGATGGATGGAGGGATGGATGATAGATGGATGGATGGATGGATAGATGGATGGATGATAGATGGATGGATGGATGGATAGATGGATGGATGGATGATAGATGGATGGATGGATAGATGGATGGATGATAGATGGATGGATGGATAGATGATAGATAGATGGATGGATAGATTGATGATAGATGGATGGATGGATGGATAGATGGATAGATGGATGGATAGATGGATGGAGGGATGGATGATAGATGGATGGATGGATGGATAGATGGATGGATGATAGATGGATGGATGGATGGATAGATGGATGGATGGATGATAGATGGATGGATGGATAGATGGATGGATGATAGATGGATGGATGGATAGATGATAGATGGATGGATAGATTGATGATAGATGGATGGATGGATAGATTGATGATAGATGGATGGATGGATAGATGATAAATGGATGGATGTATAGATGATGGATGATAGATGGATGGATGGATGATAGATAGATAGACATACAACTGAATTATCACGGATCTAAAAAAGCTAACATCTTATCTCCATCGTGGTCCTCTTGGAGGAGAAGAAGGTAAAAACTCTCAAATGAAACGAACCAACAGAACAAAAACAGAAAGAATCCTACAACAAGTAAAACCAACTCATGTTTTGGGGTTTTTCATCAAGCAGAGAGCAGAAACAGTAGAGAGTGATCTAACCTGAGGCGGTGTGCTGCTCTGCAGGACTGTCGGCTCCACCACAAACACACTTTAGACACACACACTTATAGTTTTCGGTGTGAATATGCGAGTCCAGTCCACAGGGCAGGTAGTTAAGATTGTGTTTTCTTGCACTGAGAAAGGCTATGCTGGTATTTTGTGTCGTTTTCTCACTGTTTCATAGATGATTTTTGTGCATTTTTTTCCCACTATATTGTGTGTCTGTGAGATTTGTGTTCGTGTCTTCCTTCAGCCATCATTAACGGTGAGAACAGCTACAGCTACAGTCGGGCAGGCGACCCCTTGAGAAAGAGCACTTGAATACAGTTGAAGTGAAGCAGCTTGTTGTAGCAGCCCGAGGTCTTTCCCGGGCCTAAAACGCGGTGTGATATTCATATGATGGAGAGAAGCGGGGCATCGCTGACAAATCATGTGTCTTCTTTTTTTCACCCTGCGAGTGGAGATGATTCTCAAGCAGTCTTTGCTAAATGGATTCAGGCTAATAGAGTGGATCTGGTTTCCAGCCGGCCGTCGGTTTCAGTTGTTTTGTACTTTTGCATATGTGACACTTGGATAATCCACCACAGTTCAGCAGTTCAGCAGTTCAGCAGTGATAGCGCCGGTTTTGCGAAATTTGAATTGTTGTGATGTTTTGTGATGATTTCAAGGAGCAAAGACAACATGGCTGATGTAATTGCATGCATGGTAGCCAACCCTCGAAGCTTTAAAGTCTGAGAATCCCACGAGTGCTCGAATGCACTGAGAAGAAAAACAAAAAAAAAAAAAAAAGAAAATCTCTCTTTATGCCTCAGTGGACACTGTTTTCCTGCTCAGCTGCAGTAGAAGGACTTTAACAACAAACAACAATTTACTTGACTAAATTGGATGGCCGAAACCTCATATTAGCTTCGAATAAACCCTTAAATACATTTTTTTTTTGCACAGAAGGACTGTGGATTTCGTCCCCCCCATCACATACATTGTAAGTGTAAGGGATCTCTTAATGCACAGTATGAACAGGAGGAATGATTCAATGTCCATTTGGGTATCTGACTGTTGTTTTAAAAGGGCCACTGAGTGAGATTTAGTAGCGTCTAGCAGTAAGATTATAGATTGCAACCAACTGTACACCCCTCCCTTCCTCTTCCAAGCGTGTAGCATGTTGCAAAAAACCCCTCTACAGAGTCAGAGTTTGGTTTGTCCATTCTGGGCTACTGTAGAAACACGGCGGTGCAACATGGCTCCATAGAAGTGGACCTGTTCCCTTTGTAGACTATTCCTGTTTTCAGGTTATTAGACGCTCATTAAAACGTACTTTATTGTTGGTGGATTTTCTGAGCTGTAGTTGGCAGTCTGAGTCTTTAACCGAAGCAGAGGTTCATTAGTTTTTAGTTTCAAAACATAAAACCGTGACCTAGATGCCACTAAAATCTACACACTGCACCTTTAAGACAGTCTTTAAAAAATTGTGAAACTATCCTTTAAGTGGGAAAACTAAATTAACCCAGCGTGATCAAACGACACGTCAGTTTCAGGACATTGTAGCGCAAAAACAAAGTCACATTAAGCGCTGCCGTCAACTTCAGTCCAAAGTGCTGGGTTTAACCTCTACGCCAGTTTTTGTTTGGTGTTGATAGACCGAGTAAAAACGGAGATACGTTGGTATAAAAATCGTGTTTACTCATGCGGAAAAGCGTGCAAGATGGGACGGTGGCGGACATCGCATTTATTGTATATCTTAGTTGAAGAGTACGCCTGTTGTTACATCTGCTTTTTGTTATAAATAGATGTATATAGATTGATTTTATCTCAGTGTTTCCATCATATTTGCAGCCTTTATAAGGCTTTGTTGAGCATGTTTGTGTTTCTTATAGTCAAAATACGACAATTTTCCAATTCAGATTTGATGTATTTTGTGTGTTTTTTGGGTTAAATATGATGATATAAGTACGTTAAAGTGAAAACATAATAGTCTGGTCATATAGATGATGTTGTGCTGAAAAAAAAGATACCAAACATCGATATGTTAAACACTTTTTAAAGTGATATATGAAGGCAAATTCAAAAAGTATGCAAAAACGGCCAAAACAGCTCCAAAGACTCCTGAGGGTTAAAGTGAGTGAATGTCCAGTGTCTGGAGGATCATTTTCCAGGTGTGCTATAAAGTAGAAAACCAATTACATCCATTTCTCCGTCATAAATATAAGGGTTTTGCAGTCAAGAGGCTAAAATGTGTAAAAACAAAAAGCCGTATGAGCAGCCCATCGTATCCTTACCTCCGTTACGGCCACACTTGGGGCAACACTCTCCAGCCGGGGTGAACGGGCTCTGATCTGCAGGACAGCTGAGAGGGGGGCAGGGGCGCGTGGTGCAGGAGACGCTCCCTCCGGAGCAAGTACACACCGAACAGGGCGACGGACTCCATTGGCTGTCATGCTGCGGGAACAAGAGGAAGACATTTAGACACAGAAACCTGAGGAGGAGTTGGAGGGGGGAGAAGAAGAAGCAGAGAGACAGTGGGATGAGGAAAGCTGTTTTTTTTTTTTTTGCTCTCTGGGGACGAGACAACTTTAGTAAGCCTAAGTCTGAGTGGCAGACGAGAGAACAGAGTCACAGAGGGGGATAGAAGGTGGAGGAAAGATGTGTCAAGAAGAGATCACGGGAAGAAAGAAGAGAAAACAGATTAAATTAGAAATACCGCCTGGCAGCTCCATGCCTCCGCCAACCAGTCAAGTTACAGCTGACATCCAAGTCTGTCCAGACTTTTAATATATAAAGTGACAGACTTTGATAAAAAGGTATTAAGTTATCAGTTTATTAACATGTATGGTTGGCAGTGAATCATTTAAAAAGTGAGAAACATGCTGTCTTCACTTAGAGACTGTGACACTTTGTCATAATTAGTGCATGAATTCTTGAGTTGCGGCCGAACAGTGTGTTTTGTGAGGTCACAGTGACCTTTGACTACCAGTGTAAGTGGACTGAAGGCGTTGTGTTCATGAGAACGGGACGGACAGGATGGACAGATAACCCCCCCCCCCCCCCCCCCCCCCAAAAAAAAAACATAATGCTTCTGGCCGAGGCTGTCTCTGGCGCACGGAGGCATAAAAAATAAGAAGCCATGTGTGTGTGTGTGTGTTCGAGGACACCGCCTTGACATTTTCAAAAATTATGTGCTCATATTTAATATTGCACGAAAAGCCTTTTTTTAGCTGAGTGGCCCGGCCATCTAAAGACGGCTCGTGTGTGTTGCTGCAATACCAGCAGCTCAAGGTGAACAGGAAGCTTGCTGGTGAATGTCTCTCCATCGTCCTGAGTCATACTGCGTGTGTACGCTAGCGTTAAGAAAACGCTTAAGGTCGTGTTTATATAAAAGCGTGAACATTTTCTATACCGTGATTGACAGAAATAGATTGCTTGAATCCAAGCTTATGCAACTCTCTCTGGGGTATTAATTAAACGTAGATATATATCCTGTGTGTTGTAAATCTAAAAGTGTGGATAAACAGTAAACGTTCTTTCACTCTAAATGAGATATCAGCACGTTTGCCTGCAATCAAAATGGTAAAGGTGAGGATTCATTCTCTTCCTTTTCTGAGGTGTCAGGCTGTGAAACCTGCAATAAACCCTCTTCCCCCCCCTGCATGAAATATATCATTAGTGTGACGTTTTTTAATGGAAAATTGATTTAAATGCCTTTTCACCCTGACTAGCATAGATTTTTTTTTTTTTTTTTTGTGGGGGGGGGGGGGAAACAATTACACCTTTTATGGTTTTGGCATAGAGATAATACTGTATGCGTATTTCTTCACAATCTCTAAAATGTATGCTAAATTAAAAGTTTGGGGTCCAGGTTATAGTTAGAATGATTGAATGAATGAATGAATTTTTTTTAATATTGTGTCATGCATACAGCTATATGCCCAGCCTGCATGGACACCAATGAACTCCACAAAACCAGGACCAGAGTACAATACATCCACCACAAACCCCTAGACCAAACCACCACCATGGGACAGTACAGACATTTCAATTCACAGTCGTCTAGATACAGACTAATTAAACAAACTATCTTGTCTTCTATTCCAGGCTTTTGATATAAAGTTCGCCGACTTAAATACGTCAAAATTAAACAGCCAGTTCTAGTTTTCGCTCGTCTGAACACCAAAAATATTTCAGGGTTTAGTCGAGCCGTTTCATGAAACAGTCGCTCTCTTAAATCATCATAATGTGTACAGTACAATAAAAAAAGGGGACTCGCTTTCAACTTCACCCAAATCACAATTCTCACACAGTCTATTTTCCTCCAGAATATTTTTTGAATCGACTGATCTCGACGTCCAGAGGGAGAAACGCAGCTCTCAACTGTACAACCAAAGATCTTTGGCTTCTAGATAAACGACATGTTACATATAATAATAGTTAATAATAGTTTGATACGGATATAAGTTCTTTATTTTAAAGAAAAACACCAAATATTGCTGTTAGTGTTGTTGGGACACTAGGATATCCACTACCACGTCACAAAAAAAAAGCCAGTCCTTTGTGATGTGGGACATCTGCAAAAAAAAAAAAGAGGAAAAAAAAGACTTTCAGCCATTGTGGGGGTTTTTTTTTAGTAAAGATGCCACTTCATCAGGGAAGCAACACAAATGGAAGCTCCAAACTTGGCCAAGAGAAAAAGCTGTTCCCTTTTAGGACAACATGTACTGTACTGTATCCAAAATGGATGCCAAAAAGTCCAGCTTGTTAAGCTTGGAGGCCACCCGATGGAAGATGAACAAGACCGCAATTGTTGCTTTAGTGGGACAGAGGCAGGAAAAGGGGAGGGGGGGCGGGGGTGGGTGGGGGGTGGCAGGTCTCTTGAAAACAGTTTTTCAGCAGTGACCGAATTTGACACATGAATCCCTTTTAAAGGTGTACTATGCAGGATTTGTTGGTTGGCATTTGTAAACACAAGCATTCAAAGTCGGCCCCTCCTCCTCGGCTCGGCCAGAGCAGAGCAGAGCAAGAGAGAGAGAGAGAGAGAGAGAAAGAGAGAGAGCAGTGCAAGAACAAAGCCTTGAATCAGATAAATAAAACATTATTTTGTGATAGATTCACAGTGGTTATGTTTGTAAGCACAAATAAACACACCCACACCTCCACACAACCGTGCAGGAAGGTGCTGCATTGACAGATTTTGTGTGAATGCAGAGCTTCATCCTGTCTACTGTGGCCTCTCTGCTCTGTGTGTGTGTGTGTGTGTGTGTGTGTGTGTGTGTGTGTAGCTCAGCCCCGCCCCTCGGTCAACAGACACACAGACCTGCTGCTCTTTATACATTCATGACACAGAGAGGAGAGCAGAGCAGAGGACGGAGAAGGAGACAGCGATGTAAACTGGTTGCTACGCTACGAGTGCCGACCCCTGAGCACTGTTAGCAGTTAGCTGGAGGCTACATAGCCACTGCCCAAAGGTTGACGCCCAGAAACAACCTGAAGACAGTAAAATATGCCGCATTTCCATCACATGGTACTTTTCTGAGTGTCGTTTTCCATTACAAGCTAGTAACCCCCTCAGGGTACCTGGTCGTCATTAGCAACGGCGCATGAATCTGCCATGACGTCATCTTCAGTGCGACACACACCCGCTGGATCCGTTCGTCAGCAAACCAAACAGAGGAACGTCTGCACCTCGTCAACCGACCACGGCGTGGAACTGCGGGTCGCCATAGCGACCGTCACGTTAATAGTAGATGTGTGTTTGAATGATTAAAACAATTGCGGCCGCAGCTTGGCTATTTTAAAAACGTCGGGTTTGGTTTTTGCTGCACTACATTGACGACGCAGTGACAATCCTCCAATCTGACCAATCAGACGTCTGCAGTGTTCTGACGTCACATTTTGGTTCCAGCTCTGCTTTTTTGGAACCTCAACGGAGGTGAATACCAAAAAAAGTTGGTACCAGGTACTTTTTTCGTAATGGAAAACCAAAAAAGGCGAGTTGAGTCGAGCCGGTACCATGTGATGGAAATGCACCAATAGTAAGAAAATACAGGCAGAAGGCAGATAAATACACCACCATACTTCTAGAGGGTCATAAGTGATGATTGTATGAGGCTGTACATTGTTTTTTTTTTAGGAAAATCTTGCATAATATACATTTAAAAAGGTTTAAATGCCTTTAAAAAAAAAACATTCTCCGTTTTCACCTGTCATTGAAAGATTGGAGTAGATTGGATCTCAACCGGGTGTAAATGGCATCTGCACAGTTCCACCAAGTTCTTATGGAAATAAATAAAAATCCACCCAGAAAGTTAAAAAGTCGCTTATAAACTTATTCTGTCAAAAAAGCTGAAGATAAGCTCTACAACTGCAAAGAAAAAAGATAAATAAATGCTTCTGTTGACCTTGAATGCACCAAGTTTGCCAGCTCCACAGAGCCAATTTGCATATTGAGCTCCACCAACAGTGATATGCAAAGGGCCGGCGATCAGATGTAATTATTCAGCTACAGATTGCACGATCATACTAAGTGTTTATGGGAGATAGATTCAAATATCTTTGTCTGTGCACATCATTATTTGTTTGGAGGGCTGGATGATGAGGAGAAGAAGAGAGAAAAAGGAAAGAACGAGAAGAAGAAGAAGAGTCTTCTCTCCTTCCTCTGTCGCTTCCACTTACTCCATAAATGACTCCTTCGTACTGGCAGGAGCCCTGGGACGAGGAGAGGCACTCCGGACAGCACTTGTTGGCAGGGATCCTCAGCCGCTCGCCCTTTTAGAAAAGAAAGAAACACACACACACACACACATGATGAATACACACACCGAACACAACCAAAATACACACTGTTACCAGCATGAATACAAAACTCGTCAGCGACTGTCTGTCCATTTTCATGTAAATTAAACCAAGATGCCGACACAAATAAAACCACAGGGCCGACCAATATGGAAAAAGATGAAGACTCTTTCAGGCGTGCACGACATGTAGAATAAAGAGGAAGCGCGCCAGATGGTATTATAATATAGATTCACAACGCAGTCCTTCAGCTATGCTGCCCACACGCCCTTAAACGAGGCTGAATGTGCAGCAGGAAGCGATGAAACCGGTGGGGGGAAAGGCGGGAAAAGGGCCACAGACGAGGAGCCGGTGAGTACTTTAGATGTTGTTTATTTGCGAATACAAATTATATGAAATGGAAGAAGACGGAGGGGAGGAATATAATCTTTGTAAGGTGGAACAAAACAACCCCCAAGGAGCTTCAGAAAATGTCTTGTGTCAATTGAAAAAGAGGAAAAAAAAAACAAAAACTCAAATAGACCTGCACTGATTCACAAGCAGAAGGAATTAAATAGATGGAAAGTGAGCTATGCAGCAGGTGGCAGTTCACCTTGAATAAATAGACTGAAGGTTTATATTGTACTTTCAGCTTATTGGTACCATTACTAACCCGAGAGCGCACAAAATGAAACAAGACCACCAGCCAAATGATGATTTTGTCAGCGTCTAGCTGTAACTGTATCTACTCAAACAGCCACTTTGTGTTAATAAATTAAACACTAACATCCTACACCTTACTGTTTTCCATATATTTAGGCTCCTATTTCCATATCTCTCCTGTAGAGCATTTTATTTTATTTTTTTTTAATTTGTTTCAGTCCCTCTAGCTTTTTTTTTTTTCTCTCTCTGCTGCCTAAAATTTAATCACCAAAACGTGGCTGCAGTACAAGAATGTGATCCAATTTGAGGTTTTATATTGCTGCAAATAAAGATGGATGGCTCATAAACAAGAGTTCATTCATTACTGATGCACTTGTGTGGCAGCCACCTTTAACAAATTTTAAACATTTTCTGCATGTTTACAGTATCACACTATAACATCTAGTCGTGCCAGCGCCGGTTTCGAACAGTCAATAAAATGTCTTGCGGTAACAACGTCGCCTTTATTAGTTGTTAGTTAGTCCAATATTGTGTAATTTGAACCACACCTTCCATTCATGGTCCATGTTTCTATGTTTCTATGCACCTAAGGGACCTTTCCATACAGTTTATCTATTGTAATATCGCACAGGCGTCACAGCTATTAACTTTTTAAATTATTAGTTTAGGGTTAGGGTTAGGGGTTCGGGATAGATTAAATAGCACAGGCCTACTGACAGGACGTACCCAAACCGGAGGGGGAAGGTTGCTGTAAGTCCCTCCATAAGGGACCAAGGACCCAAGAAAAGGGAGCAGAGGTAGGAGAGCTGAGAGAGGGAAAAAAATTATGGGGGTGGGTTGGACTAGAGTAGGAGAGGTAAGGGTAGGTTTAGGCTAGGGGATAGATAGGTAGGGGATAGGTGTAGTAAAGGTTAGGGGAGCGAGAGGGTTAGGGTAGGAAAGGAAGGGGTGTGGTGAAGGTAAGGAGAGGGGGGTAGGTAAGTTCTGGGTTAGGGTCAAAGTAGGGGGTGGATAGGTTAGGGTTAGGGAAGGAGGGGTTAGGGTTAGGTAAGGAGAAGGGTGAGGTTAGGGTTAAGTAAGGAGGGGTTAGGGTTAGGTAAGGAGAAGGGTGGGGTTAGAGTTAGGGTTAGGAAGGGTTAGGGTTAGGTAAGGAGGGGTTAGGGTTAGGGTTAGGAAAGGAGGGGTTAGGGTTAGGAAAGGAGAAGGGTGAGGTTAGAGTTAGGAAAGGAGGGGTTAGGGTTAGGTAAGGAGAAGGGCGAGGTTAGGGTTAGGGTTAGGAAGGGTTAGGGTTAGGTAAGGAGGGGTTAGGGTTAGGAAAGGAGGGGTTAGGGTTAGGAAAGGAGGGGTTAGGGTTAGGTAAGGAGAAGGGTGAGGTTAGGGTTAGGGTTAGGAAGGGTTAGGGTTAGGAAGGGTTAGGGTTAGGGTTAGGAAGGGTTAGGGTTAGGAAGGGTTAGGGTTAGGAAAGGAGGGGTTAGGGTTAGGAAAGGAGGGGTTAGGGTTAGGTAAGGAGAAGGGTGGGGTTAGGGTTAGGAAAGGAGGGGTTAGGGTTAGGAAGGGTTAGGGTTAGGTAAGGAGGGGTTAGGGTTAGGAAAGGAGGGGTTAGGGTTAGGTAAGGAGGGGTTAGGGTTAGGAAGGGTTAGGGTTAGGAAAGGAGGGGTTAGGGTTAGGTAAGGAGAAGGGTGGGGTTAGGAAAGGAGGGGTTAGGGTTAGGAAGGGTTAGGGTTAGGTAAGGAGGGGTTAGGGTTAGGAAAGGAGGGGTTAGGGTTAGGTAAGGAGAAGGGTGGGGTTAGGGTTAGGAAAGGAGGGGTTAGGGTTAGGAAGGGTTAGGGTTAGGTAAGGAGGGGTTAGGGTTAGGAAAGGAGGGGTTAGGGTTAGGTAAGGAGAAGGGTGAGGTTAGGGTTAGGGTTAGGAAGGGTTAGGGTTAGGAAGGGTTAGGGTTAGGGTTAGGAAAGGAGGAGTTAGGGTTAGGAAAGGAGGGGGTTGGTTAGGGTTAGGTTAGGTTAGGGTTCCATGCTTCTATGCACCTAAGGCACCTTTCCATACAGTTTATCTATTGTAATATTGCACAGGCGTCACAGCTATTAACTTTTTAAATCATTAGTTTGGGGTTAGGGTTAGTCATGGATGGATGCATGGATCTATTCCTGCGTCAAATCCGTTCTGCTTGCTTATTGAGAGAACATCCAACCCAATGAAACTCTAGACCGCGTTTTCACTGCTACCTCCTCACATGTAGCACTCGCACACACACGCATAGACACAAGCTAACACAAGGTAGGAAGAAGGGGTAAAAATGACAAGAAATAGGATAGTAAGGAGGCAAGATGAGACTAAAAAGAGAAGGAACAAATGAAGTAAACGAGGAAACGAATGGGTATGAAGGAGACTAATGAAGAAAACAATGAAAGAGGCAGCGAGGCAGTGAGCCGCTTTAACTGTGAGCTTTTATTTTTTTTATTATTATCTTTAAATCTTTTAACTGTTACAGCAGAGCCGCCATGACATTCATTTCAATTCCATGAGATTTTAAGCTTTTTGCTATTTGAGATATTAGCAAATATGTATTTTTAGACTAAAAGTATATATCAGGGGTCTGTGTCGCAAAGCTATTATGATGTTATCCAGCTAACTTGATGGATTTGCTCTCTCTCTCTCTCTCTCTCACACACACACACACACTCTCCTCAAACCTGTGACAGTTATGTATTCAAGACTATTGCTTTTCATGGAAGGTTATCCGGTGTCAGGAAATCTTGTTATATTGATGCCTTTTGTCATGAAATGTTTCCCTAAATAATCATGCGGATCGCTTCTCGGTAGCAGTGTTATTATGTGTGGAGGAAAAAAAAATAAAGATAACTGACTCGCAACATAATCCAGCTCTGAGACACAGACCTCATACTGTGACTCTTCATAGCAGTGGAAGGGATTGCAAGATGAATGCAGTTTATTAGAGGATCATGCACAGAAGCACTTTGACTACAGTTGTTTCTCCTGATAACATTAAATAAATGAACAGAAAGCATGAAGAGATCCTCATTATTATATTATTAGTGATTATTAAAAGGTGGCTCTGAGTTAGTCAGCGCATCAATTTATGTACTTTTAGCTTTTTAATATCTTCAAATTTGTGATCTGGGGCCGACAACTTCCTGTTTCTAAAAATTATAAAATGTACACATAACTTTTCTCATGCTAGCATAATCAGATAAGAGTATTAAACCACCCAAAAATAACATCTAGTCTGTTAAAAATGTGCTGGGGGAAGACCATCAGACCCACTTAGATTATCCCACACACATTTTCAGTTTAATATTGTGATATTATCTGCACGGTTTTATAGTATTATAGTCATTCTATGACATACATAGGCCTGTATATTGTTTCTGCTCTTATTTTATTATAATAGATATGCACAGACACAATAAATACTATGTATATATGCATTTTAGTATAAATACCAGCAATGAATAAAGTTTTTTTTTCTTATCTTACTGTACTTATGTGTGTTTTTACAACATAACAGAAGTGCAAAGTAAAAAAAATAAAAGGTTCAAAATGATTAATGATAGATAATAGGATCAATGTGTGTGCAATTTTTTCTACATTTCTATTATTTCACACACAAAACCTCAACAAAATGAAAAAAATAACATTTTTAAGTTTCATATATCGGGAGGATGAAGCTCAGATGTTTAGTTTAGTTTAGAAATGAACCTTTTATTTCATGTCTGTGGCATCCTGTGTGCTCTATCAGTCAATTATGATGTTTTTTAAACAACCCAGATATGACTCATCCTATCCAGACACACACACATCTGTGGTACATGATTAATCCAGAGAGTGCATGTACTACTGCAGAAATATTAACATACTCCTTTCAAATTCAGAGATGGATTTAAAAAAAAAAAAAGTCGATATGGGAGGAAAATATATGCTCGCAGATAATGGTAGTGGATTTCAAAAGAAAGCCCTATAATCAGAGACAGGCAGATGATGAAAACCCTAATACTTTTTTATCGCAGTGTAGGTGAGAGGGGATCACATTTTAAGAGCTTTTTTAAATGGAAGGTGCACAAGGCTTGGTGAGCATGATGACTAATTTTTAATTAACATCGGATTGGTAGCCAGCAGAGCGGAGTGCATTAGGCATCGATTGTTGCTTTAGCTCAGAGTTGGGATCGGATTTGATGCCGTCACCGCGGGCTTGACGTTTAAATCACATTTATGAGGAAGCATGGGGAGGATCCGGTGGATATATAGAATAAAAAAAAACATTTAAAAAAAAAGCTTTGAGAAGAGATTTGAAAATGGGTCTGGGATGCCAAAAATGTGGTAGGCTGGAACTAACAGCATCCAAACAGTGGATAGTCCGATCAGCGCACTTCACTGTACAATAGTCTGTCAGTCCACTGATACTTGTTGTAAGGATGACTTACAAAGAAAGAGTTCAGTCTGCACTTCAAGGTGAAAGCAAGAGAGGGAGATTAAAATATCACCAAAAAAAAAAAAAGGGGATCCTGCACATTCAAGGTCTGGTTACTGCCCAGTGGCAATATCATAATCCTCACTCATTCAGCAGCTGAAAAAATGTCCTTCACAACATCCAAATACAGGAAATGACACTGAGTCTTCATCTTTAACCACAAAAAAAAAAAACACACAAATCACTGGAATAAAGGCATGTAAGTACATTTTTACAAAGGCTCTCATCCTTTTTTTTTTTTTGGTGCAATTCCAAACACTTTCAATCAAAAGAAAGTTTAATTCTGAAAGTTTTTCACAAAGGCAGAAGGGAAGAAAGAAGAAGAAATATTCTGATTGTTTGACTTAAACCCCTGTGTTTTCTCTTTGACTACCCTGCTTTTGAACTTTCTACGCTGCTTTCTGCACTCGTGTTTATTTTCTCCATGTTACTTCACACAGACGATGCTCTTTAAACATTGATGTTTCTTGGCTCCTCAGTCTGTGCTGTTTGTTCGCCAGCTTTATTGAGTGAAAGTAAGATAATGAGGGTTTCAGTTTTGTTATTTGCTGCGTTAACAATTGAGTAACATTATTTGTAGCAAGTCTTAAAATAACAAGTCAGGTGCCCTGTGGTTGAAGTATAGCAACAAAAAGAGGGATTTTGGCACTAAAAAGACTGTAACGCTGAAAGATATCTACTTGATTTGACTCATATTAGCTTCAGTTAAACTTATAAATGCATTTTTTTGTACAGAAAGAGGACTGTGGATTTTATGAAGGGGTCTTCTAATGGTCAGTATGAACAGGAGGAATAATTACAGCAAGAAAAACATGTTTCAATGTTCATTTGGGCTCCCGAATTTCGATTTTTAAGGCAGACCTGAAAAATTGTGAACCCATCCTGTAAGCTAGTTAAATAGTTAACACAAAACCTGCCTCCAAAATCCCTTTTCTATGGAAGAAAAGTGCTCTTTCATGAACTGAATAAAGTCAACTACGTTAAATAAACTAACTCCTTTAACACTTGTTAGCGAACTAAGCTAACTGACATTTTAACTTAAGATAGCCATACCATACTGTATCGCTATCTTGACAAGCTAGCTAGCGTACAAGACTTTCAAGATGATGAATTCAATAAACTGTTTGGTACAAACAGCAAGAAGTCAGAAAGTTGGAAGCTTAATGGTCTGATACTAAAGCTAACATCAGTGAAGCTAAGTTAGCTCTGTAACCACTGACTAAATTTCATGTCATGGTCTTCTTATGAACGCAAACAATCTTGCATTTAATTTGACAAGCTTACATTATTAATTTCTAGTTGACATTGTGAGTGCATGTGATGTGCTATTGTGTGTAGTTTTGTATTTAGTTTGTGTCCTGTGTGTTTGTTTTGCTTTGTACTGTTTGTTATTGTGACCTGCTGCTGATGAAAATTAGCTATAAGCTAACTCTGGTGCAGTACATCAAATGGTAACATTTATGTTTAACACTGTACATAGTCCCAATAAATACGATACAATGCTAACTGACATTTAGCATTAAGCTAAAAAAGTAGTTTTAGCCACCAGCTAAGCTAATTAGCCAAACTGCTAATCGTTACCTTTCAACATCATGAAACATCATCATGGGGTTTTTTTGCCTTCTTTGTGCAATTTTATCTTGTTGGAAACTTTTATTCTCTTCTTTTATCTGCCTTATTTCATTTTTAGCTTCTTTTTTTAACATTTTATTTCCAAATGCAACACTTTTTAATTGTTTTTATGACTTGTGTTGCTTTTATATTCTGTTTTAATGCCTTTTATGATCTATGTAAAGCACTCTGAATTGCCTTCTTGCTGAAATATGCTATACAAATAAACCTAAACCTTATGTAACATATCTCATTCTCTGAAAAACTGCATTTTTTTGGGCATGTATTCTTCAAAAACACTTTTTTATTACATTGCATATGACCTGTAGTTTCATATCCAAGAATGAAAAGCACCCTTCTGTTCACTGTCTTACCCTCTGGAAGTCACACTGGGGGTTGGGGCAGTGGGTGGGCCTGCAGATGGCCACGTCGCTGTAGCAGCTACACTCCTGACACGACTGCGGGCTCCATGATGTGTTGTTCTGTCAAGACAAAGCAGAGAAACAGACATGAAACATTACCGAGGGCACACTTGATTCATCGCCGCCTGAAATAAATAAATAAATAAATAAAATCACTCTCTTGCGCTCATTATCATATCCTAAACACACCCACGTGTCATCTTCGTGTTGACAACAGCAAAATGACAGTAAACATATGTCGGACTCTTTGTGCATATTAATGTAAATGATTAAAAAAAAAGATATTATTTGCAGTAAATATGTAATAACTAGTATCTTGAATCTTCTACATTCATACGAAATAATGGTTTAAACTTTCTCCTGAAACCAACTGTGCATTGTAGATATAGAGCAGAGGCATGAAAGTAGAAAAAGAAAACTGAATTTAAGGAACAATGGATTATATCAATCAATGTCATAGTCTGGGGAATTTGAACTCTTTCTACTTATTGCACCAGTTTGTGTTAGAGGCACGATAGCCGAGTGAGGGGGTTTTTTACTGCTCTAGTTTACAAATTGTGAGCCCCACCATAAGAAAACCATTTCACACTTTGAACTCTTATTATCCTCTATACTCAAGGCTGTAAAACACTGGAAAGATTTCTGCTGCAGGTGGAGTGAGACTGCTTTGGTGTTGATTAAAAGTCTTGAGCACCGCGGCCAACTAGACAATGAAATAGGGCAAAAATAAAAAAATAAAAAATAAGGCAGAAAGGCTGCTTGTAGTTGGCTGCACCCTTTAGCATGCCTGCTATTTTTCAGTAGCTCATAACGCCGAGCTGACAATGTCTTATGGCTAGCTTAAAGCCAAAGCTAAATCAATATTCCAGTGCCTGCATATGCTCGGATACGTATATCATTTTACAGTCCATAAATCGGATTTAGCCGGATGATTAATAATCCTCTCATGACGGGGAATATCCACGGGCAGCTGTGCATATGGAGTGGACACTTGGTGATGGGTGGTGACTGTCACATGTGGAGGCTTTGCTCCATTTGAGATAGATGGTGACTAAAGCAGGCGTCTTAATGGGCATGAAACCTGAACCTCAGGTAACAACAAGACCTCTAAATGGTCCCTTATATGCTGGCGAAGGAAGGTACGCAGCAGTAGGCCTTATGGAAACGTCCTTAGATGTGTCTGATCCTGCACATTGTCTATCAGTGCAATGCAAAACCCATAAAACTCATTCTTTTGTGTGTGTGGAGGATTTGTTGTAATAAACAGGCTGCTACAATCTCTGTGCTGGTAATAAACCATAACTTTTAATTCTCTGTGATACGACATAATTCTTTAAAACAACCCTGCAGGAGGAAAGTCGAGCAATAAGCATGCAGTGAAATGTGGGGAGTAGCTTATAGGTCATGTTGAAAGACACAGACAGAGACCGCAGAATGAAAATTTAATTAGCGAAAGCAGCCAGCTGAGAGGAATAGCACTCCTGGAGAGAGAACATGAGAGTTGATATGATCTCTACAGTGTGGTATGAGCTATTTATACGCGCATATGTACACGTGTTTAATTGCGAGTTTGCGGGTTTCGCATCGCTGCACAGCTGTGGCCAGATGCGTAACATGATTTATGTAAGGGCAAACGTTTCACGGGCGATCTCTGCAAACACGACGTTAATGTTTCAGCACAGGGAAGGAGAGGGAGCAGCGACCTTCGGAGCTCACGGGGAATGGTGGGTTTCCATGATAGAAACCATCTAACACAGATATACACACAAGCTAAGACGTATATGATGATTAAGTGTTAACTCTTTGACTTTCCCCTTTAATTTAATGTGAACAAGATGTACGCACGACACTGTTTGTCACTTTATTGAAGCTATATAATGTTTTCAAAGGCAAACTTTTAATAAGCCAAGACGCCATATCTTTTTTTTTTTATATACCTGAATAATTACAAATGACAGAACAAATTGAAGCATTCTGCAATATAATAATGAGTTTATGAAGAGATACACACGGCTGCTCCCTACTGAGAGCAAAGCTTTGATGCTTTAACCCTTCAGGAGTCGCTGATCACGCCGGCACGTCAGTTTCAGGACGTCGTAGCGTAAAAAACAAAGTCACATTAAGCGCTGCTGTCAACTTCAGTCCAAAGTGCTGGCTCGAAACTCTGTGCCAGTTGTTGTTTGGTGTTGACAGACCGAGTAAAAATGGAGATACGTTGGTATAAAAATCATGTTTACTCATGTGGAAAAGCGTGCGAGATGGTACGGTGGCAGACATCGCATTTATCTTATATCTTAGTTGAAGAGTACGCCTGTTGTTACATCTGCTTTTTGTTATAAAGAGATGTATATAGATTGATTTTATCTCAGTGTTACTGTTATATATTCACATTTGCAGCCTTTAAAATGCTTCGTTGAGCATGTTTGTGTTTCTTATAGTCAAAATACGACAATTTTCCAATTCAGATTTTATGTATTTTGTGTGTTTTTTGGGTTCAATATGATGATATAAGTATGTTAAAGTGAAAAAATAATAGTCTACTCATATAGATGATGTTGTGCTGGAAAAAAAGAAACCAAACATCAGCATGTTAAACATTTTTTAAAGTGATATATAAAGGGAAAAGTATGCAAAAACGGACTCCTGAGGGTTAAAAACAATCACAATGCATCGTATGTAACTTTTCTAATTTGACGTCTCAATCAGCTTTCTATTGCTAGACACGTTTTTCAGATATGTATGTAAATGATTGGAGCAGAGCCGGCAACAGCTAATCAATTAAACAGTGTAGAGGATCATCAAAAATCGTAATGAACCCCCCTCAAAAAAATGCCAGTTTGATTTGATGTCTCTGCAGAACTACGAGTTATAGCAACCAAACAATATAAAGGTGTGAAAGTGTTAAAACTGGATTTAAAAAAGCCTCTTTTAAATGTGTGTTTGTGCGTTTATGTCAACCCAAATATAAATGCACACACAAGAGACTTCCAGCTAGGTGCAGAGGAGGATGTCAAAAAAAAAAAAAAAATTGTAATTTAAAACAAATTTCCTGCATGTCTACACCGCTTAACCTCACGGATTAAGTGAAGAAACAGCCGCCTGCTCTAGTCTAGATTAGTTAGATCGAGGGTGATATGAAAACCAGGAATATGCATCAGAACAGCGTATAATCAGGTGGATCAGGACAGGAAGTGATTATTCGAGGGATGTCTATTTCATATTTGAAATTACGTAGCCTAGGTTGCGAGCTACTACGCCATCCTTCAAGGTTAAACAAGGACAAACTGTCACATCACCGTTTGGATTTTCATAATTAAATCTGTGAGCTGAGAGTTGCTGCACAAATAACACGGACTCACAACAACTATCTAATCCCTCACGCAGGTTCTAGCGAGGCCTAATAAGGAACTATTTGACTCAGGAGGTGATTTTTCGCTCCTGAAGACTTAAAAGGGGGTCGTTTTAGTCGAGGGCTTGAACTCACCGCCCCTTTAGAGTAAACTTGCAGCTCATTTAGCCCGAAAGAGAAAGAGAAAATGCGTCATCGCTGTATATACAGTGCAAATATTTAGCTTTTTCTGGGGTTGATAAATGTTAAATTAGTTATCAAAATGTTGCAAATTTGTTGTTGTTTCAAACATCCTAGCAGTCGGCTGTTATAGACGGCCTGTTTGAGGTTTGGTAAAGTGAATAACAGATGAGCTGAGCCAGTTGTTGTGCTTCAAAGCCAAGAAAATGAATCTGAATTTGTATTTAAGTGTGATATAAAAATAACTTTTCTTCATTTGCTTACGTCATGACAGTGATGACGAGCATTAGGACAGAAATACTACATGAGAGATGAAATAAAGAGTTTATATCAATGATATCAGTGATATTCTCACTAATCGATTGTTTTTGATCAAATGATTCATCGTAATTGTAATTTATCTGTAAAATACCAGAAAAAAATGCAGATTACAAGTTTCTAGAGGCCGAAGTCGTTCTTCAAATGACTTTTGAAGTTTCACCGACAGTCCAGAAATATATATATTTAATTTACAAAGACTTAAAAGCAGACAAACAGCAAATATTTAGCTTTTTTGGGGTTGATAAATGTTAAATTAGTTATCAAAATGTTGCAAATTCGTTCTCATTTTCTCAACATTGAACTTTTAAACGCAGAAAACATTCAACAGTTTCTGAAATAGAACATTTAAACATTTTCCAACCATCAGAAAACGGTGAAAAATGTTCAATCACTGCTTCCCAAAGCTCCGTTTTGTCCCGAACAACAAACTAAACTGAATAAACCAGAAATTCGGGGCCCCTAAGAGTAAACTTGCAGCTCTCATTTAGCCTGAAAGAGAAGGAGAAAATGCGTCATCGCTGTATATATTTAAAAAATAATCCCATCCAAAGTCGGACTTAAACTGAAACTAAAGCCGAGCGTTCTGCAGACGAGTTGCTCTCCACCGCTGTGAGGAAAAGCTTCACTCAGTCAGTCAGTCTCTCTCTCATGAGGGTGATATATTGATATAGGCTGCTTAAATATAATCACCTGATTGCGGGGACTGTATATGTAGGGTAGCAAAACCATAACGTTGCTCGCCCTTATCGAATAACAGGGATGCTCCGTCGTGCTCAGGCGCCTCTGAGGCTGAATTTTATGTACAGAAGCTCAAAAAACATCCATTAGCCGTTTGAGAGGACGGGATCCTGACAACATTTGAGAAAGCGACGGGCAACACTTTTATGTTTTCTACAAACATTCAGCTCTTCCCTTTCAGCAAAAAAAAGAAGCAATCGAGCAAAAGGAGGCACAAAAAGGAGATTCACTGAGACAGGCACTCAGAATTGCAGCTATCTTCTTTGCATCCAAAGCTATTACACGGAGGGACTATCTCTCAGGTAATATGTTCTGCCTGCAAAGAGCAATTCACACGGAAGAGCGGGATCAGTTTGTCACGCCGAGTATCACGATCCCTCTCAATCTCCCAGTTTGCATAAAACAGGTCAGAGACACTTTCCCCTCCGGCCTTTTCTGAACTATAAAGGGACAAAAGTATCTTCCGTACGGTCACCGTAAAAAAAAAGGCGCTTCGAGTTCAGTGACGCTCTCTGCGGTCGGCGACAATTTGTTCTTCATCAGACAGTTTTCTAAAAAGTTTCCTTATGATGATAAAAAAAAAAAAAAAAAGGTTCAAAGCAAACTTATAAATGGGAAATCAGAACTTCAGGCTGTTCAGTAATTCCTTCCTGGAGTTTAAAACTCAAGTGAAAGCAGGAAGATTGATTTAAAAAAAAAAAGTTAAACACACACACACACACACAGTGCATGAAATAAACTATTGAATTAAAGGAGAAAGTACAAGAACTTTTAAACAAGCAACTTTAATTCCCTGCAAAATATCTGGACGAATAGAACAGCTGAGAGCGTTCATTTTCTTTTTATTTATCACATATATTCTGCTCACAGCTGAACTCACACAACGACTTATTCTTTTCCTCTGTTCCCATGATGTCAGGACGTGGACCGAGTTTAGTACATGAACGTATTTACTCTCAACTTTTACCAGAAAACAAAACAAACAAAAAACAGCCGCACCACCGAGCCCAAGTTGAAAACTTTTGCATGACCTTAAATACCTTCACTCGGTCGGCCCTGAACATGCTCCCCCCCCCCGGCTTAAATACATATCTGGCTGGCTCCTACACCAGTATTACAATATTATTAAATGAATCATGACAATCCTCCTTCGTCTCGTACCAGATCCAGATAGAGAATAACTGTGCCTACTCGTACATATCAAGAGGTAAAGTAGAATAAAAATAAAATATACCATACACCTATAGCTACACATATATACACAAGTGCTGGTGGACATTTTATGACTCTTAAAGGAGGGAAAAATCGTTTTAAAACAACGACTTTCTTTTGTGTTTCACATGATAAGCTCCAGGAAATCCATTGAAAATAAAAAATAATTTAATTTAATTTAATTATTAACAGCAGAAAGGCGCCGTTTTCCTCCAGATTACCTGTTTAAACGGTCATAATGGCGACAGACGTGATCAGAAAGGACACTTTAAGAGATTCCGAATAAAATCCGAACTCTTGGATTGCATGAATGTGTTTGAGCGTCACATGATGATTAATAACCTGCATTATTGTGTTTATTAGTTTTTTTTATTAAAACAAGAACATCATGTGGAATATTTGGACGGCTTTGACTTAAATTGGGTAAAGAGGTCAGCGGGGTTAATAATAAGTCTGCAGGGATCGAAGTTTCCTGTTACGGCTCTTCATGTCAGGAACTCTTCCTGAGTAGAGAGAGCGTGTGTGTGTGTGTGTGTGTGTGTGTGTGTGTAAAATTAGCACGGTGGCGGCTAACAGCGCATAGGAGGAGACTTTGGCTCGGACTCGACAGCTCGCCGCGGCTCGGGAGTGCGAGTCCATTTCAGCCCTGGTCTCGGGGGGGATCAGGAAGGTTGCACTCAATTCTAAACCCTTGTTCTGTTTGCCTGCTGAATAGACCACGAGCAGAATGGGATTGACCCCGGGTTCGCTGTTAACACGGACCTCTTAAAGCGGCCAGGGCATGGGAGCCAGGGAGCCAGGAAACCCCCCACCACCCCCCCCTCTCGGACTCTGACAAGTCCGAGCCAGGGGAGCCATACAGCAGACAGCAGCGTGAGTGGCCGTGGCAATTTACTCCCCTCCTCCAAATCAGATTGTCCCCAACAGGGACCCGTACCTGAGATTCATTCATTTAACGTCTAACAGCTTGAGGGCTTATTTCATTCCTCCCTGGAGGAAGATCTCAGCCTCAGATTGGATTTAGGACTGAACCGGCTCCGCTGGACATCTCCAATTTCATAAAGAATAGATCTATAACTTTCACACGCGCAGAGCACATCCTAGCAGTCGGCTGTTATAGACGGCCTGTTTGAGGGTTTGTAAAGTGAATAACAGATCGCAGCTTTCCACGCCGAGCTGAGCCGAGCCAGTTGTTGTGCTTCAAAGCCAAGAAAACGAATCTGAATTTGTATTTAAGTGTGATATAAAAATAACTTTTCTTTATTTGCTTACGTCATGACAGTGATGACGAGCATTAGGACAGAAACACTACATGAGAGATGAAATAAAGAGTTTATATCAATGATATTTGATTGTTTTTGGTCAAACGATTCATTGTAATTGTAATTTATCTGTAAAATACCAGAAAATATTTTTAAAAAAATGAAGATTACAAGTTTCTAGAGGCCGAAGTCGTTCTTCAAATGACTTTTGAAGTTTCACCAACAGTCCAGAAATACATATATTTAATTTACAAAGACCTAAAAGCAGACAAACAGCAAATATTTAGCTTTTTCTGGGGTTAATAAATGTTAAATTAGTTATCAAAATGTTGCAAATTCGTCGTTGTTTCAAATAATTTATCTTCTCATTTTCTCAACATTGAACTTTTAAACGCAGAAAACATTCAACAGTTTCTGAAAGAGAACATTTAAACATTCAGAAAATCAGAAAATAGTGAAAAATGTTCAATCACTGCTTCCCAAAAGCTCAACTTGATATCCTCACATGCTCCGTTTTGTCCCAAACAACAAACTAAACTAAATAAACCAGAAAATATTCACATTTGAGAATCTGGAATCAGACAATTTGGACATATTTCTTAAAAAAAAAAAGTGAATATATGAGCCGTGTAACATACAGTCACACACCTGACTACTTGAAATGATGCTATTGACTCTCCACATATGCTTCAGGGGAGAACAGGGGACTGCACGCTCGCATCAATTAACAGGTGCAGAAGAAGAGTTCAGTCATACTGGGGAGTTCCCAGCAAGGAGTGTGTCAAGACCAACAACAACAACCTGCATCCTCGCGTCACAATTCAGCCGGAACGAATAAAGAGGGAGGGGATTACTCGGTCGCCGCGGCTTAAGTGGCTGATTGAATTAAAATCTGTGAACAAAAAGGCGCGAGTCAAACGTTAACAGGGCTCGGTTTTGTGTCACTGTCAATAACGCTTTCTTTGGACTCTCCCATTCAAGACGGGGGCCAGCGTGAAGAAAGGCAGCCTGTCAGCCAAGCGAGATGTAATTGGGCTAAAATTGGGCCAGGAGCCGATAGAAACTGAAGCTATTACTGAGGCAAATTCAATCTGGGAGGGTGGGGCGGGGGGGGGAGAGGGGGGCGTGATGGCTTTACAGCAGCCAGAGGAGCTTCAGATGGCTGCAAGAACCCACTTGAGCTTCTCCTCGAGGGAAACCTGGTTCTGTCAACACGGCTTTGTGTTTACAGCTGATCAGACTGAAGCTTTGTGACTACACATCTGTGTGTGTGCATGCAACATACAGCCAGGTTTTCAACAGCGACGTTTGACCTTTAATTAATATCATTATAATTTGACAAATTTACCTGCATGGTGATAAATGTCATTTATGATGTGCACAGCCTCGATTTCATTTCAGGAGCGCTTGTTTTATGCCTGAGGAAGCACCTGATGGACAGTTGTGCTTCCTTTTTCTGTTCAACAATCCAAAAGGGTGAAATCATGTTGAAGAGAAGGACCAGAGACCAATTTCTACACCCAAAGGAAACATTGGAAATAACTTTTTTTCCTTTTTCTTTCCCTCTTTTTCTGAGTTATGTGCTGGCTTTAGTTTGTAATGCCTCTGGTGTTAAAAAGGGAATAAAAACTTTGAATAGCACCGGAAATACCGTAGACACACACACAAAAAAAAGCAGTGCTGCAACAAGACAGGTTGAGTTTGAAGAGAGACTCATTTCACAGCTGTTCACTCCACAAACTGATATTCATGCGAACCGCTCGATGCGTGTCCTCTGTGGGTTTGTATTGTTTGAATTGCAGGACATCACTAATTTATGTATAAGCAGATGAGGCACATTGAAAGAACATGTGTTAAATAAAAAAAGGTAACTTAGAACATTTTTATCAAAGAATAACTGTTGATGGGTGATATTTAATGTGTTATGAGGCTCTGAGGTTGTTGTTTCCTTTAACACGTGTTTTTATGTGTGTGCTGTTCCAAATTAGGCACGCATCATCCCACGAGAGGTTATGTATCTTTAGACTTTATCACAAAAGAGATTTTTTTCTGCTTAAGTTGTACAAAATACATAAAACAGATTAATAAACATAAAACAAGACTAAGAGGCTACAGCAATGCTAGCTGCTCTGTGAGACAAAGCTGTGAGGGAGCTAAATGCTAACACCAGCATGCTAACATGAAATATCCCGATGCTAAGAAGTGGCTATAATATTTATATTATAGTTCAGGTTGTTAGCATGCTAACAACTGCTCGTAGCACTAGACAAGAGTCTACAGCAATGCTAGTTGCTCTGTGAGACTGTATATAGGCAAAGCTGTGAGGGAGCTATATGCTAACACTAACATGCTAACTATAGTTCTGGTTGTTAGCATGCTAACAACTGCTCGTAGCACTAGACAAGAGTCTACAGCAATGCTAGCTGCTCTGTGAGACTGTATGTAGGCAAAGCTGTGAGGGAGCTAAATGCTAACACCAGCATGCTAACATGAAATATCCCGATGCTAAGAAGTGGCTATAATATTTATATTATAGTTCAGGTTGTTAGCATGCTAACAACTGCTCGTAGCACTAGACAAGAGTCTACAGCAATGCTAGTTGCTCTGTGAGACTGTATATAGGCAAAGCTGTGAGGGAGCTATATGCTAACACTAACATGCTAACTATAGTTCTGGTTGTTAGCATGCTAACAACTGCTCGTAGCACTAGACAAGAGTCTACAGCAATGCTAGCTGCTCTGTGAGACTGTATGTAGGCAAAGCTGTGAGGGAGCTAAATGCTAACACCAGCATGCTAACATGAAATATCCCGATGCTAAGAAGTGGCTATAATATTTATATTATAGTTCAGGTTGTTAGCATGCTAACAACTGCTCATAGCACTAGACAGAAGTACAGCAGAGGCTGATGGGGATTTCAATTGTTTTGATAGCTTTTGATTGTTCTGTTTTGATTTGCTGAGAGATCAGCAGAGTCGTTATTAGGATACATTGCCTGGAAACTATAACCTGACACCCCAGTTTGGTTTGTTAGACAAAACCATCTGAGAGGTCAAAGTCTTGCCAGGTGACCGAATGAACCATCTCTCTATCTATCGCCGTCTATCACAGGCTTCTCGCTGTCGTCACACATTAACCAGGCAAATAGCTGCCAGTAGTTCCTGGAAGCATCATAAGGTTGGAGGCAGGAAGCGCTGAAGCCTGACAACATGGATCCTCATGTGATCTTCTGAATCCAGATGCCTCGCGAGGTAATGAAAGCCGTGGATGTCTGCAAGAATTTTTATGCCAATCCATAAAGTATACAAGTAAACTTTGACCTGCTGGTGGTGCTTAATTAAAGGTCAGGGGATCAGCAACATAATTAAATTTCATCCTCTTGGAATCACAAACTAGCCGTCCAGCCGATGGTTGCAGAGATATTTCAGCCTGGAGCAAAGTGGGAGCATCCCCATGCTGCTAAAAGGTTGTCAGAGCAGCCAGTTCAAAGGACGCCGAGGCAAAAATAAGACGTTTGATGTGTTCTTGACAACAAACAACCCGAGCAGCTCGACCGACGTGAGCGGCACACAAAGAGAAAACGCTTCACTGTAGTTCCTGACGACGCAGTAACAAGTGCTAATGTCAGGTTAGCCCCTCCACTCTTTCTCATTATCGCCGCCTGCTATCGAGCTCTCTCCTCGTCATCCAGGGCAACAGCTGCGTCGCTCCTTTCGCAGGATAACTCCCCAGCAGAAACGAATTCAAATATATTCATTTGCTGCCATTTAATTGCTTTTACCCTACAACTTTCCTCAGCGCCGGCCGAGCGATTGTATGCTAATCTCTTGCGTCGCAAGCTGTGAAAACAAGGAAAGTTATTGTGCTGCCCGGCTGAAGGACACCGCGAAAAACTGTCACCCTCTCTGCCAAAAAAAAAAAAAAAAAAAAGCCAGATTTAATTTGGCAAAAAAATGGAAATCAGTGACAAGGAGTATGGAGATGGATTTGGCTGCGGTGTCGTCTCATCATGAACGTCTATGGCTGTCCTGGGTGTTATCCATCATCTGACCCCCAACGACATGCTGTTTAGCAGCTGAGGAATCTGCATGTAAAGCAGGAGACTGTGTGATCTGCCGCGGAGTAAAGCATTGTTATGCTAATGCTCACATTAGCAAGGGGAGGAGGAGGAGGGTGAGTTTAAAAGTTGTGACTTAGCTCATTGATTCAACTTTCCCCTTCCATGCCTCCAGTCCAATTAGAGGGACCTGCTAGTGAGACATGACAAACGACTGGCTGATCACTTGGCCTCCCAACACCCATAAATCCAGCTGTCTGCCCTCTCGCCCCTGCCACGGCTGCCATCGCTCCTGCAAGCCAAAATATCAGCATCAAGCACGTAATGGGTGTTCTGGATCATCAAACAGACGGCCCCCGAAAGAGTGCAGGGTCCACCACAGACAGAGAAGAGAGAGAGAGAGAGAGAGAGAGAGAACAGAAACAACAAAGAAGAAAGAAGAAGAAGAAGTGCTTCAAAAATAGATTTTAAAGGAGTCAGTTGTGTATTTCATGAGATGATTAATTTAGATGCAGTTTAACAGAAACATCTGCTTGATAGCAAAGACTTGAGTCACGTCAAAGCATTTTTTTTTTTTTTTTTTTAAAGATAATGGCACGCTGCAAAAAGACACCAAACTAAAATAACTGCAGGGTTTGGTTCTGCTGGGATTATTCCAGCCTGCAGTCACCGCGTCTGACCCATTTAGGAGGGTCGGTCAAGAATAGAAATGCACACTCATAGCTCACCCGTTAATGTTTTTGAACTTTCAAGGCATCGAGCTGCTTCAAAAAATAAAAATAAAAACAACCACAGGAGGAGAGGAGGGAGGGGAGGAGGGGGTGTAGGATGACATAAATCATAAATAAAGTTAAAGAGACAGAATTACAGCTAACACAAGAGGATTTTCATGACAAGGCCGAGGTAGGTGTGCGCTACAACAGCCCAAACAGCTCGGCACACAAACAAGAAAGCATTTCGCTCAATAATTCAACTTCCACTGTCTCAGAGGCCATTAGCGCTAATGAAAAATCCATGACACTATTCCATCCAAAAGTTTTAAATGCTACTCCGGCTTGTTTGTGCAGCACTTTAGGTGGAAATTTTCAGCAATGGGGAAGATAAAAAAACTGCAAGTAACAGTTTCTCCATTGAGACTGAAAGGAGGGAGGGGGGAGGGTTACAGTGACAGAGATGCAGGTGTACAGAAAGTACAAAAAGTGAATCACATACTGTATTTCATCTCAGAGGCCTGCAGTGATATATAATGCATGCCGCTGGTATTCAATCTCCGAAAGCTTGTTTCCTTTCATTGTTAAGCCTTTTCGGAGGAGACGACTCATTCATTATCCAGTTTACAGGTTCCTCACATCTGACAAAACTCATTTGCATTCACTCCCAAAAAAAAAAAAAAAAAAAAAAAAAGATTTCATGTCGAAGCCACGTCGCGTTAATTCAAAACCATGCTCGACAAATCCGTCTCATTTGTTTCCTGTTCTGTTGCTCCTGCTAACTAGCCTGCAGTGTTTCGACCGGCTCCTGATGATGCAGACGCGTCAGCGTCGTCTCTCCGGTTCGCATGCTTCACCCCGCCAACACCAAACAGCTTGGAAAAAAAAACAGTCTACATCTCTTAGAAAAGAACAACAGCTTTTAGGCTAACAAAACAAAGGGTAAATAATTCATATTGTATGCACATAGCTCCAAAGTCACTGTTTTTTTTATTGTTTTATCCTCCAAATACTCCCGAAAACACGAGGAAGAAGATGCATTTAAAAAAAAAAAAAAAGTGTCTCGCTCTGCAGGGATTCTCCTGCAAAAAGCCTGATTCGACCCTCACATCCATCCATGTGCATCCAACTTTTTTTTAATAATGCATCGGCTCTCCGCTCAGGCGTGGTGAAAGTCATGTTAGGTGATCTCTCAGCTACAGAGTAACCGGGGATTCGAGGCTGAACAAGTTTCTAAATCACAGTTTTCCACCTCGGAGGGATGTAGAAAATGCAACTTGAATTAAAAATTGACGAGCAGTGATTTCTGACCCATTTTTTAAATGCCTCCGATTTCTTGCGGTGGTGGAGGTGGTGGGGTGGTGGTGGGGCTTATGAATCTGTAACCGAATTTTAATTTGGGGCAGCTGTGAGTATTGATGGAGCCCCGGCGCTGCAACACAACTGCAATCCTCTTCTGAGTGACACCATCTGGATAATGTTTCATGAAACTCCTTGCTGTAACTTCAGACCCGTCAGACAGAGGAGGGGGGTTAGGGGGGGGGTGAAAGGTCACAGGATGTCCCCGCTGGCTGGGCTACTAGCTGGCACTCATGCTAACATGCATGCTGGCTACTAACCAGGGTTATGTTGCACATTCCCAGCCGAGGTTGAACTTTAAACACAGGCTGCGTGAAGCTAAATTAGCTAACAGTTAACTCAGAAAGTGCGGCCAGGTCGCTGTGTGTGTGTCTGTTTTTAAAAAAGGAGCGAACATCATGTAAACTAAAAAATACATTAGACATATGAAACCTTTTTCACTCTTCGTTTTAGCTCCTCTCATGATTTTAAAGACTTCCAAACCCAAGAAGTTACACAAAATGGAAAAAGCGAGTTTGCAGCAGCATCCTTTTAGATTAGAGACGTTTCGGTAAATCCAGACCAAGTCAGGTGTTTTTCTCTCTCTCCTCTTTTACAGGAAGCCGTCAGCAAATCCTAATTTCACATTCGCTGTCATCAAACGAGGAGATATGAGCCGCCTCCCTCTGCTCTGATCAGTCTGATCACCAGCTGTGATTGGCCCACCGCGGCGTGATGTCAACTCACGCCTCGCTACGCCGCCACCTAGTGTCGTAGTGCTGCTCATTTTGGCTGCACCCCCGGTTTATAATGTCACAGCACCTTCAGGAGACGCTCTGACATCACTCCGCCATAAAATGCAGCAGAAAAATGGACCTGAAGAGGCAACGTAACCCCCCCCCCCTCGCACTTCCTCCTCACACTCAACATAGAGGAGCATTTGTCCATATTGTGTTGTGGAGTGAACAGACTGAAACTGTGTGTAATAGCTCTTTTAAGACAAAAAAGAAAAACCCCTCTTGGCAGGCTGTAAAAGCAGCAAGACTTTTTTTTTTTTCAGGGTGTAAAAGTGCAGCAGTACTTTAGCGAGCAGTGTGAGGTAAAGTAAAAAGAAGTTTAAGAAGTTGATAAGAATTAAATCTAATGCTCATAAAACGAGCAGGGTTTGTGCATCACTCTTTATGGGTTTAAAACAACCAGACAGACTGGCTACCCATCTCTTTTAGAGAGGCAGGCACGCGCACGCACACACACACACACACACACACACACACACACACACACACACACACACACACACACACACAGATGAGGATGTATGGATTACCAGAGAGGCAGCTCTCTGACAGCTTTTGCGGCCGGAGGGAACCTGACACAGGAAACAAGGCGTAATGCTGTCTGAATGAGAAGAGCAGCAGCTGTGTGTGTGTGTGTGTCGTATGTGCGCGCGCCTGTGTGTGTGTGTGTGTGTGTGTGCCATCATCTAGTTTAGCACCAGCCTCTACCCTCTGAGCTCCAAAAACAAAAATAACATATGTCATTAGGTATCTGTGAGTGTGTGTTTGTGTAGAGATGGAGAGAAGGCAATTAGAGCTGAGTTAAGAGCGAAAATGCACTAACTGTACTGTGGAGCAGCGAGAAACGTAAACACACACGCACGCGCGCGCACAGACGCCGCTCAGTCCCGTGCACACTTTTGAAACACTTTCACACTCTTTGTAGGTCAGCACACTCACACTGAGATGGTTTTGGGCATGTTAATTTGTTTAGAAGTAGCTCCGAACACTAGTAACAGCGACCACGGTTTCCGGTCTCCGGAGAGTAGTCCTGTGTAAGGCGGACTCCACTGAGCATGTGCGGGAACACGATTCTGTTTACAGCTTCGCTAGCTAGCTGTGCTACACACATACATAGATAGATAGATAGTGCTGTGTGCTTCTGTGCTTTGATTGAAAGTGTCAAAAACTGAAACTGGAACAAACTCCCAGAAAACTGAAGGCGCTGCTGCGACTCTCAGTTCTATTAAATCGAGGCTGAAGACTTTTCTGTTTGCCGCCACCTCTTTTTTTTTAACAGATTTGAGGCTTTTGATTAATATCTTACACCGCACTGTAACTTCTACTCTCCTGTTTTATCTGTCTTATACTATATTAGCTTATTTTTTCCCCCACTTTAACACCTTTTAATTGTATTTAAGTGACTTTTTTTATCGCCTTGTGCTGCTTTTTGTCTCCATGCCTCTTATATTTTATGTACATTGAATTGCCTTCCTGTTGAAATGAAGCTGCCTTGTCATGCCTAAAGTTATTTACAATATGCAAAGTCAAGAGGCAGGCAACAACAAGCTAGTGAAGCTCCTGCACATGCTCAGTAGCGTCCGCCTTACACAGAACTACAGAACTACTCTCCGGAGACTGGAAATGTGTCTCCGGAGGCGTTTCTAAACAAACTAACGTGAAGGAACATGTCACCCAGAGCAGCGGCGTGACTCACTGATGTCTTTTTAACCGTTTTTGGACAACAACCGAGGTCTACAGCACAGAGGAAGAAGATATATCAGGCTTTTGATACACGCATAAGTAGATTATGATCTACATAAGTAGATTAGTTCTTTGTTGGTTTGGCTCCAAACATGAGATTTGTTTACAAGAAGAAAAAAAAAAATACAGAAAATCGGCAGACTTATCCTTTAGGGGTGAGTTCGTTTTAAAAAATCTTCGACATATTTTCATACAGATTCAGACCAGCTGGTTAGAAACTGGCGTGATGGGGGGGGGGGTGAAAGCAGTTACAGTTAGAGAGGGCAAGAGTGTTCACAGGGAGGCACTAAGAGGATTAACTACCAAATTACCATACATTTCATTCATTTTTCAAACCACAAAACAACCTGTACCTAGTGTGTGTGCATGTGTGTGTGTGTGTGTGTGTGTGAGGTTGCTAGAGTAAATTTCAACAAGGACCCTTCACACACACACACACGTACGTTCACACACCCGAGCGTTCCTCTTCTCAGGATGCTATTAGAGTCTTGATTAGGATAAGTGGAGCACGGCTACTGTTAAAGAAGCTAAATGGGCCAAAGTGTGCACATGTGGTACCATCTCTGTGTGTGTGTGTGTGGATGTTTGTGTGTTTGTGTATAATCCAATCTCCCTTCTCCCTGCTCTATAATTGGGTTTTGTGCTCAGCAGCTCAGACCCAGGCTGAATCTTCCTTTTGGGGAGGTTTTGTCTTCTTTTTATTTTTTTATTTATTTATTTTTTGGGGGAGAGTTGCCGCATGTTGCTGAAACCCTTTCACACCCCCTGCCTGCCTTGTTAACAAACACACACACACACCTAGAAACACACACACACACACACACACACACACACGGCCACCGCCAACAAGATACTTCTACAGTTCCTACACAGCAGCAAGACGTGATGTTACAAGCTTCAAGCTGTGTGCTGGTGTTAACGGGAGTGTGCACGTGTGTGTGTGTGTGTGTGTGTGTGTGTGTGTGTGTGTGTGTGTGTGTGCTATGTAGCTTTACCCCCCAGGGTGACTGATAATCCAACGTTATCTGAACATTTCCAGTTTTGTGCTGGCAGGGAAATCCAGACCCTAACAAACACACACACACACACACACACAACTTGTTTTTGTCACTTAGGAAGACTTCAGTTCAATCCCTGGAGATCTGCCATAACTTTAAGCATAACAGCTGCACTGGTAAACAAACCCTGATCCTAACCTTGACCTAAACCTGCACCCTTTAAAGGGGACATAACACGCTTTTTGTCATTTCTTCTAATGTAAAAGTTGCGAAACGTGAGGTGAACGTATGTAAAAATGTTCCCTGCGAATGAAAACCCAGCTCTGAACGCTCCATTTGCTCCTTGGTTGTTGCTATCATTGGTTGTTTCACGTATTTTGTATCGTATTTGTGCTCCGACATGTTCGGATGCACTTGAGAAGAATGAAAACCTACTACTGTTGTTTCCCGTACGTAATACAGAACAGCTAAAAAACTGAACTGAGGGGCCGGTACGAGATAAACGAGGAGGTTTTTTTGGACTGTAAGTCATGTGAAGATAGTCCAGTAGAGCCTCTGAATATGAAACATAGACCTGGAAATGTGCTGTCAGGATGCTGAGGTGTGGAGGAACAGGTGGTGGAACCCAAATGCAAAGCTACATACAGATAGGATGTGTTGTGGTGAAGTTTATTCTAAAGATAAGAGCGGTAAATTACAACACACAAGGAAGCACAGCCGGGAGAACGACAACAGACGACTCGACTGAAAACAGGACTATAAATACACAGGCAGTGATTACAAACGAAACACAGGTGAGACACATGAACTAATGACACACAGGAAGTAAGGTGACCAGACACAAGGTAGCAGGGAATTCCAAAATAAAACAGGAAATCAAGTACACAAACACAGAGGAACACAGGAGGAAACAAAAAACCAGTCCAGTTGATTCCACTTAACACTAAACAGGCGATCAGATTTGCCGTTTTATACAGTCTATACAGCAGTCAGTGTATCAGGGACACCCACAGCTTATAAATACCGGCTGTGACGTCACCTCAGCGCCAGTAAGAGAGGATTGAGCCCATGGGTAGGTCACTCAACGCGCAGCACTGCACTGAAAATGTGAAAATAATGTAGTGTAATAACATAACCAAAGTGATGTTATGGAACGAGTGAACGAATGAGTTCAATTGGTTGTGTTTTGTTATTAATACGATAGTTAGCAACTTAGCTCAAATGCTAACATGTGCTAACTTCTTTTCCGACAAAGCTGTGCCCAGTGACTGCTAAATGTGACCGACCAGTGTGTGTGTGTGTGTTTCCATCACAACGCAGACAGTGGTTACACACACACATAAGACAGAGTAGGTAAAAAAACATGGGAGACAAGAGGGCAGCAACAGAAACTAGGTGTCTCAAAAAATCAAAAAGTTAGTGATAGACCATGACATGTGCGAGTCTTAAAATATAAATGGTTTACCGTGAACACATTTTTGGTCTCATGAGTTCCCATAAAGTAACATAAAGAAGTGTTACATTAAGATAAGTAAACACACACACACTGACACTAAACCAGAGCTGATTATCTTGATACCTGGTTCTTTTTTTTGGTGATAAATGAATGAATTACTTAGTTTTTAAATGTCCCGATTGCCTGACGCAGCTTCTCAGAGTCTCTAAAGTGTCGTCTTCCGGTTGCTTATTTCATCTGAACAACTGTAACATTCATCATTTATATATTTCAGCCTTTAAGAACCGTTATTATCCGCGTTGAGTCTGGATGCAGTTTGGTTTCCTCAGCCAAACTCTCCTGGGTCTGTTTTTTGCTATTTTTGTTTTCCTCATTTTCTCTTAGACGAAGGCCTGTGGCTCTTTTGTATCTGCAGAACAGGTTTGTCTGTGTAATGTGTGTAATATGTGTAAATAAGTGAAATCAAAGACCTGAAGCTATCAGTACAAGCTTGCACCTCCATTAGAGCTGCAGAAATATTTAGTAATTATTTGAAACTTTTGTTTTAGGCGATGAAAATGAACAAAACCTTCTTCTTCTTCTTCTTCTTCTTCTTCTTCTTCTTCTCTCATGCCCGACAGGTTTAACTTCCTAAATAATCCTTCTTATGTAGGTTAAGTAAAACATTACCAAGCAAGGCAATAAAACATGTGATTCACCACTGGATACGCAGACGTGTGCTGCAGTGTTTCTACATCCAGTTCTTTGCTTTTACCAGTTAATTTAATATCAAGCTGTCAAGATAAAGATATGGGAGATATGGATTTATTAGCGTGTGTTGACATAAAAAGGCAGGGAGTGCTTGTTTTATTCCTCCCACAGGCTGTGCGAAGGTGCAGCTGTAGCTGTAGCTCCAGGAGCACACAGTGGAAAAAAAAAAGTAGGACTTCTGCATCGGCATGTCTTCGGCTTTGATCCCAGACATCGCGTTCGCTCCCGTCTCCCTGCCAGCCCCCTTTTTAAGTCACAAGAGCCGGCTCCAAGAGTCTTTTGACGGAGGGAAGAAGCCTGTGTGCTGCGTTAAATGACTTACCTGAGAAACCGGAGCCAAGAAGAAGTAGTCTGCCTGCCTGCCTGCCCACAGTGCACTTTCTCATCCCTCCAGTGAGCACACAGCGCCGGGGTAATTATTTGGCAGGAGACATCATGAAACAGATCTGACAGCAGCAATTATGACAAAGACGGGGCATGACTGCTGTGCCGGCCCCCTAATTTCTGTATTGTCACAGGCCGTTACGCCTCTGTGGATTTGGGAGGGCGAGGAGGGGGTAAAGGAGGAGGAGGGGGGTGGGGGGGGATCAGGACAAGGTTGAGTTTGAGTCCAGTCGAATGGTCCGGATCTGTCATCCACAGAGGGACGAAGATAAGGTGGAAATATCTTCTGATAAATTATCTTTGCCATATAACCTCCAAATCCCAATGGGAACCTCTTCTTCATGTCATAGCCGTCACTCCCCTTTTGTTTCCTGGCTGCTTTTTCCACCATCGTCTGTCCAATAAAAGGTGAAAATGCACCCCCCCAAATAAATCAAACTGTATCTGTATGCTTGTGTTCATGAAGTTTTATTGTGGAAAATCTTTTGAAATCACCAACTTGTGTGCATTATTCCTTCCTACTTATGACCCTTGCCTCCAAGATTTGATTTCTGAGCAATACTAGCTACGCCTGCGAGCGCTGATATACCAGAAAATGGTGTTGGCGGGGTTTTTTTTTTTCTTCTTCTCACTTCTGCTGCGTCTGAGGATGGTGGCGTTGGTATATGTCAAAGGGTCAGGACTCCTCCGGCTGTGGAGCTGCAGAAGACGTTGCCCACAACTGCTTCACTTTTTCCTTTTGGTGAATCATTTAAAAAGGCGAACCAGGTGAACTTTGCCCTAATTTGCATTAATCATTTATTTCCTTCATTTAGACCTCTGCCTTCTTTTGCATAATTAAAATTAAATGTCATGTGTGTATGAGAAGGATAAGAGGATGGAGTGGTTTAAGATGACAGTCCGAAGGCCCGACAGTATTAATCCTAATCTTAAAGCCATTATCCTGAGAGCACAAGGAGTCTGCAGCCATGCTTTTAGTCTTTACATTGGCACTTAACATAAAGTAAAGTGACTATAACTCATCCAGAGAGGAGAGTGAACACATGGACCAAACTTCAAACTCATTGTGGCACTAGAAGAAAAGTCAGTAACCCTTTGGTCATAATAAATATCTAATAGATCCGTCTAGAAGTTGTTGAGATATTTTGGGTCAAAGTGGTGGACTGACCAACCACCAGACTGAACAGACATATATGGAGGAAGAAGAAAGTTTCATTCTTTCTACAGGATTTTACTGTAAGTAAAACTTTTTCCAGGCATTTCATTAACCTGCAGATAACCCGACCTGATGTACATTTACCTCCGAGAGCGTCATGTTTGCGTAGGAGTAGGAGTGTGTACACAACCGTCGGCGCTTCTAGCCGAGCTACATAAATCTTTACACCAGTGTTAGAAATGATTGACGTGGGACTTCCTGCGTAGGAGCCCCTAAAAGGATTGTAGAGGTCTGCATCAGTCCAATCCAGCTTTTACTATAAAAAGGTCATCGCTTCCGATCGATACCCCTCGGAGAGCCGTTCGTAGTCGTCAAACTGTCGAGTAAACGCGGCATCCAGACCACTTGGGCAAATCATGGCATGACATTACTTTAAAGACATTAGAAGAGAAAGTACAAGAGCTTCAAGGAACCTTTAGGGCTCCTTCAGGCTTCAGACCTCCAGAGAACCGGCGAAGATTACTTTAAAGTAGTGGAAGTACCTCCATCTCAGGGTTGAAGGAGGTACTTCCACAAATCTAGCACATATTTCCTGTAATGAGGAACCACCCCCCCCTCCCCAACTCTCCGAAGTCATGGCTTTCAGTTTAAGCCCCATTCGCATTGGATTAACATTACAGGGCGAGGTGGGAAATAAAATATTCACTGTGCCAAAAATCGTACTCCTTCTCAGATGTCATATATTAACACACAGACATGAAACGCATATTGATAGAGTGGTTTATACCTTCTGAGGATATCATTGTCTCAGATGTCAATCGCCAATAAATCTCCATAAATCTGCTTAGAGATCATAGCTTCAGAACATGTCTGATAATTTTCCATATATCTAAGTTTTCTTCAGTATCAAAGTAATCCAGCGACGGTTGTCTGTACATCCTTTAACTACACCGCAAACAGGAGCTTGCTAACGGCTAATTCGACATACTTTTAATGGCGCCAATTTGCCAAAATGTGGACAAATATGGGCTAAAAACAGAGTTAATGGGGGTTCATGCTCTCCTGACGGCTCTTTCTGTCGTCATAGTGGTTCTGAAATAGACCCAATATGTAGCTGATGTGGTTGTAATTATTACTAGGGTGGAGGGTGAACATGTTAGCGTGTCTCTTAACACTTGACATGACTTCCCTACCGCGTCTGTGACTCACAAAACCAGCCAGATCATTTCCTCAAGCAGCTGGCTGGGCAATGTAGTTTCCGGCCAATATTACACACCCAGGAAGCAACGGGAGCATTTGTTGGGGACTATTTTCAGCAGCGGATTAATCCACCTTTGGTTGCTCCAGTGAGTATTTCTGGCAGCAGGAAGGTATGTGTGGGATTGAGTCAAAATAAACTACAGCATGTGTGTGATCATGGTGATGAAGGAACACGTCAACCAGTGCAACAGTTTAGCTCACTGATGTGTTTTTAATAGTTTTTGGGCAACTATGGAGCTCTGTGGCACAGGTGATTAGTCTATACTATTATAAGAACAATATCACTAGACTTATCTTTTAGGTTTTAAACGCCAAACTGAGCTGTTATCTCTACATTTTTTATAAATAACTACTACTATTTTGCAAAAACGCTGCATGACTAGCGAGCAAGATTCCCTTTAAACATGTATGACAACAAGCCTTAGCCATCTCATAATAAACACAAATACATCCTGCAGTATAAACCTACAGGCTCCTCTAATTCTGTGAATTTAATGCTTCTAGTTTCCCTTAATTTCCAAGATTAGTGAACAAGCTGCTTGAACAAAACCTGAACAGAAGTTATTAAGAAACTGAGAATCCACATAAGTAACTTAAGCCCCATTTAATTCTTCACTTTGGTATTTTAGGAATAGTTTGTTTCATAACTTTAACATCATAAAAGGGGGGGTTAAGTATAAAAAAAACAAACAGGGTGTGTTTTGTCATGCATGTAAACTAAATGTATTAATCCATAGGAGCTAAATGATTGATGTGTGCCTTTTGATCTCTGACTTAAAGCGATAATGTCTGGCAGGTCACCATCTGTTGCTGATTGAGGTCACACGGTCTCGATAGAACCTTTGGCCCACTGATGAAAGTCATTGCAGTTGCAGTATTATGAGTATCATAAACTGGGCGTCAGTGGCGACATTCCTGGGAAAAATGACAAGTTAGCAGGGTTAGCTAACGCAACAGACCTGCTCTTCAACTAACTCATGTGTGAAGCGGCGTGCTGGGTTTTTTTTCCGTCTCTGCTAGCATGGCGAGTAAACAGTTACTGACGTTACACAGGCAACACTGTTTGAATCTCTGGGAAGTGAAGAAAAAAAACACACCTGCAGTTACAGCTTATAACCACAGGTGGTGCCAAAGAGAGCAAAACAAAGATCTGTGAGATTGTTACTTTAAAGGTATAATCTGTAATTATTCCTCATTAAAATGTGTAAAAACAACTAGATCAGACAGAAGCTTCTCTCCTGAAACCGTCAGGTTGTTGTCACTCAGGTCTAGACCTATGTTCTATATGTTGTTGAGTTGTGTTCTTACATTCATTTTCAAACCCAGAGAAATCTGTCATTTTAATCAAAGTAACGGACCGTTTCAGAGAAACAAACGCTAGCAGCAGCTCGGCTAACAGCTAACAGCTAACAGCCCCTCCAGGAAACAAACAGCTGCAGACATATTGATATTTTAGGTGAAACAGCTTTAAGTAGTATTTTTAACTATTTTAATCTGCGTGTACGTTTGTTTTTGGAGAAGAGGAGAATTAGAGGCTCCCGGGAGAAACCGGACGAACGTCTGAATGTAAAGTTATAAGAGAAATAAACCGAACAAGTGTTAGCAGCAGCTCAGCTGACAGCCCGTATCTGACGTCCGTGGGTCGCCGTACATCGTCGGAGAAACACTGATCTTTTAGATGAAACTGCTTTATTCAGTGTTTTTACCTTTATGTTTGTTCTGGAGAGGAGGAGACCTCTGCGGATAATTCGGCTCCCGGTAAAAACTATTATTTCGCTGTTAAACTAAATTATTTAACAACGAAGACAACAACTCCCATGATCCCTCGCTACTTCACACCGTCATCACACTCTTTGATCGAGAGACCCCCTAGCGGCTGAAACTACATATTTTAATGAACTCTACGTTTTCAATTTGCTTCACAAATGAAAACATTATCAAGAGTGCCACGAAACGCTCGTGGCACTCTTGTCTTGTCGTGACACCGCTCAGTGGTGATCCTTTCAACTTCAGTCAGGTGAAACAGCAATTCAGTGCAATCCTCGTACTGTATGTTCAACCTAAACATGCAATTCCTGAGCAACAAAGAGAATCCCAAATCAGAGGAGAGGAGAGGGGTTACACAAGCCAAAAACCCTTTCCAGAGGAGTCTTTCCATGAATTTTTAAATGTACCTGTAAATGTCAATGAATTCTGCGTATTTCTCAGCAGCTGTCAGATTTTTTTTTTTTTTTTTATTCCACCCCACGTAGCTCCATCATAAAAGAGACACACACTTGACCGCTATGGGAGGGCTCAAATTACCAGGATAGCATCAAGCTGTGCATCACATTTTTCAGTCGATACTGAGAGCTGCTCAAATAAAATAAAATTATAAAAAAAATGCTGTAACATCCTCCATATGTTGCACAAAAAAACCACAAACTTTTACAATAGTTTGAAAGTTAGACGTTCCTCCAACCACTCAATTTTTGACTTTGGGAGGTTATAGACTGGGATATTTCCCCTGAACTCTGTCAACATCACATTCTTGTTTTCTTGTTTTGGTCGAATCATAAACAGCAGAGAAGAAGAAGAAGAAGAAGAAGAAGAATATGGACCTGATATGTTCCCCGTCATCCCGACCCTCCCGCCGTGCACACAGCGTCAGTGTTTGAGGGTCGATGTTGATGTTTAACCTCTCGCTTGCAGTCCATCCGATCAAAGTCACGATACACAGCTGCACTTTAATAAAGCCATTATAGCTTCCAATGCTAGCGGAGCACGCTAAGGTTACAAAGATATTACAGTATACGTGCCAGGATGAATTACAGGGGAGGGAAAAAAACAACCACAATGAGGCGTTCGAGACTTTCAGACTACGTTTTCTCACATATATATTCTGGACCTGTTGTTTCTGCATTGAAGCTGGGATTTATCACACTTACACTCACTGAAAAAAAGTATTGTTTCATAGCTGAACTACTGCTAAATGGGAAGATGTAGATGTATTTTGCATCTATTTGTTCTCATTTTGCAGCTGTTCAGCTCGGCGTATTTTTTCATCCTCTGGAAACTTTAGGATCTCAGCTACGAATTTAAATAAGCTTCAGTGTTTTTTTTTTTTTGAACAACTCCTGTCTGCACAAACTGAGTCATAATTCATGATCGACTCTTTGGGAGATTGATAAGCAGGTCGTCTCACTAGTTGCTGGGAAACATGCATGCTGGATTTTCTTGTGCTTTTCTTGTGTGAAGCTTTACAAAACGCAATTTCTACGTTTCTGCCCTTTAAACCAATCATAGCTGGACAGAGTAACTGTCAAAAGATGCAACTTATCAATATTTTTTTATAGCAATGGAATAAATTACACTTGTATAATCCTCTTAGGGCTACAACTAACGATTCTTCTCATTATCAATCAATCCAGCCAATTATTTTCTCAGTTTATCAATGAGTTGTTTGAGAGTCCCGCCCGTGTTTCCCCCGAGCTCTTTGAATGTCTTTATTATTAGTTTGTTAGATATATAATAAAACATATTGAATACATGAATGAATAATAAAACAGATGACTTTGTGCTTTGTGTTGTGATATAAATAAAATTGAAATGAACTGAAGATATATATGTGTATATAAACTAAGAAAAGGAGCAAATCCACAACCTGGTGAAGCAGAAACCAGCAAATATTTGACATTTTTGCTTTAAAACTAACTCAAATGATTATTTACCCGTTTATTTTCTGTCGACAAGTCGTTTCAGAGGATTCACGCCAGCTCTGCAGCTCTATGGAGCTTTTTTTTTTAGCCTCTTTTAGCTCATTGTTTTCACTTAAAAAGCTCTGTACACCCACCGTACACTAATTGTCCAGCACCAAACAGCAACCTTATGTCAGATGTTTGTGTTTTTCAGCAAGAGAACTGGATACAGCGTCGGAGGCGGGGCTTCGTTCATTCCTATGACAGTTGCTCAGTGGCGCATGATACCAAAAAAATCGACTTCCGGGTCTGAGAGTACCCGGATTATCCGGGATCACTGGGCCCGTGGGACATGCGCACTGGTAACTTCCGCCGGCCGAGTCGGCTACTTCCTGTTTAGCCCTCCGGGATATAACAACTCAATCGTGCGGCTCTTTAAGGCTTTTGAAATGTGATCGGACTGAACGGATCAAATTCCGACAGTGAAACGAGTTGCTGTGATGCTCAAGAAAAATGTATCCACTGATTTACGGACGTCTCTTTCACAATGTAAGTCTATGGGGGAAAAGTCTTTCTGGGCCCAGTAGCGTCACGTGACGTTGTCATACCACGGTTTGGCCGCCATGTCAAATTTGCATCACCGCTCGGCGCTGTCCCTGGGGGTTTTTCAGCTTGTTGTGATGTTCTTCTGCCCCCTAGTGGCCAAAAAAATCTGTTCACGTAGCATTAAGCAAAACGAAAAAAATCACCTACACTTGCTTTTTTCTCACCTACCAATAATCAGTTGAAGAAAAGTGAGATTTTTTTGTGCCACGTACTTTACATCCAATCAATAGTTTTAAGGAGGGTTCGAGCCGGAGCCTCGTAACCGAAGTGACCCTACAGGAAACCGTGTGAGCTCAGGCGAAAAGGTGGAAGCCAGCAGAGGTGGAAGACATGGGAGGATAGGGGGGTGTGAGAATCAGGAGGGGGGTTGGTAATCCTTCAAAAAATGAGATTTTGGGGTTGCAGGCGGGGGACAGGAAGTAGCTCTGCTGTCCTGAAATGACTCCACGCTGCTGCCTTTCCCACTTTCTCTCTCTCTCTCTCTCTCTCTCGGGCAGGTTTTTAAAATGTCATCTGGCAGTTTTGCGACTCTCCCTCTGACCTATAGACTTCTCCCTTAAAACTAGTAAACTTTAAATAGCTTTCTGGTGGTTGGACTACCTGTACTGACGGTTTTATTGAAACTCTTCCTCTCCTACCGTGTTTTATTGTTCAGTTAGGCTCTGCGGCACGCTTCAGGGTTTCATTTTGCTCTCTCTTCCTGTGCTTCTTCTCTTCTTTTATCGCCGTGTTTTATCTTTGTGTTTCATGCGTAACGGCGGCGCTAATTCGGTTAGCTGAACTTTTTCATCCCGCTGCGGGGGGGGCCTGAGCAGGTGCTCGTGTGTGTGGATCTATGACAGCGGGGTCCATATTTAGTAAAGCTCTGTGATGGCACCGCATACTGTCCCCTTCTTGCCTCCAACCCAGATTATTTCGGTGGCGAAAGGCTTTCCAGGCACCGGCGGCGGGGGGGAGAAAAAAAACAGCTGCAGACGGGCGCCACGAGGAAAAACGCGGCAGCTATTTTAACTTTCACTTTGTAACTGAATATCAGCGAGAGGAGGGAGGGGGAGGGGGGATAAAGCCACCAGGCGTTGAGTTATTCAGGCCTTTATTGAAAGCGTACGTGCAAATAATGTCTTGTAAGTGCATAAAAAACCAGAGCCGTCAGCGGAGTGAAACATCCTCGACGCCGGTGCCATCAGACGGACGGCGGCGGCAGACAGGCAGGCAGGCAGGCGGCCATTATGAATCAGATGATAGCTGCTTGTATTGTGGCCTATATTGGAGCTGAAAACATGATACTGCAAGCCAACTATTTCTGGCCTCATAAAGGAAACTGCCAATGTGCCATACTGTATTTATCCGTCTTGGCTCAAATGGGTTTTTTTTTTTTTTTTTTTTCTGCCGCAGGGAAAGAAGCCATGAGAGGAGGAGGAGGAGGAGGAGGAGGAGGGAAGAAGATGGTTTAAAATTCATTCTCAGTGAAGACTTGAATGTTTGGCATGTGGAAAACTGCAGAGCAGCGGTGGAATGAAACTCGAGCACTTCTTTTTTTTTTTTCTTTCTCCTCCATATCTCAGAGGGAAATACTGCATTTTCTAATCCACTACATTTGTTTGACAGCCGCAATTACCGCCCCTACTTTGCAGATAAATATCCTTTTCAAAACATATGATCATCTTTTGCACTTTTTAAAATCTAAAGAACGGCATAAAAAGTAGTTTAAATTGTCTCCTTTTTTTTGCATTATTTGCATTTCTATTCGCTCCTTGTTGCACCTGCACATCTGCTCTTCAGGTACTCGGCAGGTCGGTTGCTCCTGCGTCTTGGGAGAAGTCGCCACAGTTCTTCTTCTTCTACTGTGGATTTTCTGGCGTCTCAGCTGCTTCTGTCCCAGACCGACTCCTTGATGTTGAGATCAGGGGCCAAACCATCTTTACTGCTGTTTATTTACTACTGTTCGTTTAGAAAAGATGGCATCTGCTCTGCTGCTGAGTTATGAAGCATCCAGACCCCTCTCAGGTCTGCTTTCTGTCCCCAGAGTCAAATCTAAACACGGAGCAGCAGCGTTTAAGTCTTCATGCTCCACATATCTGCAGCTTTGCCTTTTATTAAACAGAATAATTATTCACTTCTTAAACTGCACTGTAACTTTTATTCTTGTGGGGTTTTTTTTTTATACCTGTATTGTTCTATTTCAGCTTGTTTTTCTTTTGTCATGGTCGTGTTTGTCTCTTTGTAGGAGCTTTGTCCTCAACGCTTTTAACGTGTCATAAGAATTTCTCCTTAAAGACCTTAAAAATGAATGACGGAGACCGGATCCGAAGAATCAGAGTTCAGGTTGAATTTAATTTCTTGTACAAGAAGGAGCGTTTATACCTGGGCTTTCTCTTGATGTTCTCAGACACATTCCACAGTTAAGATATTATCTCAGTTTATAGCCACCCCCCCAATCTAACTTAACACCTCATGGCCTCCCTTAGACCCTTTATGACCTTCTCCTAAATATTTATCCAAACCCATCACCCTTAGGTTATTTACTATACAGCTCACTGAATCAAAGAGAAACTGTCATCTTAAAACATCAAAAGTATATCCTAATTTTTTTATAACATAACGTTTCATGTAAAGCACTCTGAGTCGCCTTGTTGCTGAAATGTTGCCGTATAAATAAACCTGCCTTGACTTTATGACCCTTGCTCTATGTTTGGGGTTGTTGTCATGCCGCAGAATAAATCTGGGACCCGATCAGACGCCTCCCCGATGGTATGGAAAGAATCTCACCATCCGAAGTGCCTGAAACATTTGCACAGAACTGTATATATAGATGATGTATATATATATATATATATAGCTGTGTGTGTATATATATATATTGACCCCATTTATAACAGAAAGTGTTTGGAGGGTTTGTTGTTTCATTATAAAATCAGAAAGTCATGCTGCAGAACAACAAGTCTTATTTTTAGAAGACAGATTGGCTGTTTTTGGGGGGATTAAAGCATTTTTATTGTGAGTTAATGGCAGAAAATCTAAAAAAAAACAGCTATTAACTGTCTATATGTTGTGATATAAGTGAATACAGATGCTAACATTTAAAAAAGAGGTGAAAAAGTATCCTATAAATCAGCGTGAGGTGGTTTGGAAGCAATAATGGAGTCATTACGGCGCAGGTAGTATCTGATGAGCCAGTCTGAGGTGGATGAAGTGATGTTTAAGTTCAAAGTAAATCAGTTTAAGCATCATTAATGTTCTTGTGTTTTTGCTCAACAAGGTTTCTTTTTAATCTTTTTTTTTTTTTGTCTTTTTATTAAGATCAAGGGAAGTTAAATCCGCCGTTCTTATGAATTCAGTCTCTTACTTCCAGCTTCTGTTGAACTGTTGTGTTGTAATATTTAAAAAAAAAAAAAAAAACTCTACAGTGTCCTTCAACCGTCTCATTAGCGAAGCGTTCGCTGCGGTTTTTCTGACAGATGAAAAGGAAGCACGGCATAATTTGTCTTTGCAGTTTCTTTTTTTTGGAGAGACGGAGCGGCGTGCAGTTAAAAGTGACAACATCATAAAACATGTAAAGCTACGAAGGCGATATCTGTAAAGCATAAAAAAAAAAAACCAAGAGCGTCCCCACAAAGAGTCCCGAGGCAGAGACGAGAGACGACGTGAAGACGAGATGAAATCGACAAGGATGGGTTTTTTCTCAGCTTGTCGAGCTTTCCAAGAAAACCCTGACGTCTTCTAAGAATTTACTCGTACAGTCGATAACAGATCCACAAAGCATCTTAGTGCTTTTACAGGAGAGCTCCTAAGAACTGTGAAGAGTAGTTAGGAGGACTTTAAAGAAGCTTCAGAGTTTCTTAAGCAGAGGAGAAATGACAGGAAGTTAATGAAACGCTTCAGATTAGATCGTACAGGGATGTTTTGGAATTTGCTGTCAGCTGGATTAAATAAGATTTACATGTAAACTGATGAAAGCTGAGCCACTTTTTCCCCCCAATTAATATAAAATAAAGTACTAAAATGACCGATGTTGTGGATTTTTCGGAGCCGACGCGCTGCCGGTTGTCAGTTTGAAGAGAAGAGAAAACCAAGAGAGGGATTTGTTGGAAGTTTCTGGGAACACTTTAATGAGAAACCTTGCAAGACTCGAGAGAGACGCGTCCCCAAACTCGTCTGACAATGACAGTCTGATCCGTTCCAAATCACAAATCTTATGACCTCAGTTTGTATCTCGGGGTTTCGTCTTGTTTCTTGTTGCGCCAATTAGGCTAAACGAATAAATAACAACAACCGTCAGCATGTGAACAGGCTGCTGCACATGTAGGCCTGATATTACATGAAACAGGTGTTTATAATTAGTCTTAATAGAGACTAAACTCTATGATTTTTCTTGTAAAAGAACGAGTCGTAGCTAACGACGGGGGTCGACCACACCTCCTCGCTAAAGGTGAAGCTTTCTGTCCTTTCGTTGCTCAGAGATACGACTCCTTTGCTAGAAATGTCGAGGCTTGTAATACACCTTTGTCTGCCTGTTTTCCTGCTACATGACTCTGGGACGTTACCCTCCGGACCTCCCTGAAACACTCTGGTTCTCATCTCACGGACATTTCCCGCCATCAAAAGAACATTTTCACCATTTGTTGGACCGACTTGTTGAGATCTCATATGGACCGGCGGGAAATTTGTGGTTTGTGTTTGTGCTGTGACCTGTCGTGTTGTCAGAAAAAACGTTTGAGACTTTCAAAATAAAATGCATTGAAAAAAATTTTTTTGTTGAGGCTAAGTTAGGAGCTCTGAGATTGTTCTCAGCACGTTTTAAAGATCATCAAACGTGTGTTAACTGATTTTTTTTTTTGTACTGAAGTTGATTTGTTGAACTTGTTAGCAAAACAGTTGCTTTTATTTCCACATCCAGCAGTTACAGAGCAACATTATCATTCCTCTGGAGTCGTGTTTCTGTCCACCTGGTTAATATAAGTATAAATCTTCTCTCTCTTTTAGCTTCTGTTTCTGCTCTCTATCACCTCCTGAGGGAAATATCTGACTCTTTAGCTGCTAAATGCAACCAGCTAGTCTGAGCAGGTAGTGTACAGTAGGTTTTAAGAGCTTTTTCTCTGGAAACAGCTGCCTGCTGCAGCCAAAAACGACACAATGAGAGCTCTGAGAGTGAAATAAAACAGTAAAAATGCAGCTAAACAGATAAAAAAACGAGCTGAAACTCACTATAAAAGCTCCGTAAGGCCGAGAGGAGCTGATAACTCTCTGTAGGTTCATCACTAAACCTTCCTCATGTCAGTCAACAACAAAGAACAAAGCATCTTCTCTCTCCTCCTCAGTAAGCTCATATCTGTCTAATCTGTAATTAACAAAAACAACATTATCTGCAGCGATGAACAAGAAGGAACCTCCATCATATCAGAGATGAACAACACACAGGGTCGATATCTGACTCCGATCTTCCTCGTAGTGCTGAAACCTTCAACCAAACTTCAATCAATCGACCAATCTTGATAATTGGTTCGTCATTTTCTGGGTTTTTTTGTGGTTCTGGTTTCACAGGTGTAACCAATACTTTTATTAATCGCTGCCTTCCACTGTATTTATCGCTGGAGAACAGCTCTAATTAATGTTATTTCCTTTTATTCGACATTTAATTTTGAGGATAAGCCTCTCGAGGTGCGCCGTCTCTTTTGCAAGCTGATCTTCAGACACGTTTTATTAGTTTCCACTCTGCCTCTCTTCCTGCACCTGAATCAATCTGGAGAGAGCAAAGACTTAATAAAACAATTTGACACCGAAGAAAAAGAAAATCTTGGGGGGTAAAAATCCAGATTATGAAGAAGCTTCAGTTCACCGTCAACGTAACAGGAGACACTTGATTTGCTTTGTGTTTGGGCAAAGTTTAAACTTCTGTTAACAGTTTCCAGTCACATGTAAACTGTGTCGAGCACGTTTTTTATATATTTCGTCGTCGTCTTCTGCTCGATAGTGTTGTATTTTCCCCGCGCAGCAGCAGCAGCAGCAGCAGCAGCCATCCACAAATACACTCTCTCCTCCGTCTGAGACAGCTGGACCAGAAATCGACTGTGTGACATTACTTTTGATTGATGGAGAGCTCGCTGCCGACTCATGTGACACGCATGCCCAAAATGCCTCTGAGAGTGAGAGAGAGGGGGAGGGAGGGGGGGGAGGAAGACAGACGCCCCGCGATGAAAACAGGCATTAGTCTGCACTTCAGGGAGTGACGTCCATGTGCCAATGACTCTTCCGATCTCTCATACAGGAGGAAGAAGGATCAGCTTTAAGACCCAGTTGCTGAAAAGACTTACAGTAGTTTTAACAGAGCTGCGTTTAGGAGACAAAAAAAAACCCCTCAAATTCCTGTCCTTGAACGCCTCGTCTGTGAGATTCTTTTACAGTTACGACAAAGGCGACGAAACGTTCAGTGAGATGTGAGTTTAAAAAGTGTAGTGAGGTGAAATGACACCATGCCTGCCTGCTTTTTATATCTTACATGACTTCTGCTTTGGTTTAATTAAAAATTTATAACATTCACAAGTTCATTCAGCTTATTTTGTGTCAGGCCTTCAGTTTTGTTGTGCTTTCCAACCGGCAGAAAACCAAAAGATTTTAATTTACTGTCACATATGACAAAGAAAAAGAAGCAAATCCTCATATTTGAGAAGCTGGAACCAGAGAATATTTGGCCTTGGAAACAGTCGCAGGTTGACTAATTGTTGCATCTTCATTGTCTCTTTATCCCTTACATCATTCATTCATGCCAAACCGTCGGTGCGATCAGCTCTCAGAGAGTTAAAAGTCACGTCTGCATTCGTCGAGTTCACAAGGTTTGGAAGGAAGGGTAAGGACAAGGTGAGACAAGTCCTTCCTGCCTGTAAACACAGTAGCAGCGGCACAGCTCTGTCCGCAGCCTGTCAAAATACAGACAGGAAGCTGAAAACACACGTTATACGATACACGCCGACGAGTCGACAGGAAAGACCACACGCTAAGAGCCGATCTCCAGGGGGTTCGGCTCGCCAGGGGGGGAAATATCTTTTTTATTGTTATTGTTATTTATTCTATGTTACTGTCTATGTAACGATGACATCGTGGGTCGTATAGCTCTGGATATTTCTCAACTGCTGACGAGAGCCGAGACGTAAAAGCAGCTGAAACTATGCGGAGCTCATTATTTCTTCTTCTGATGGTCCAGAAGTTCACTCGCGTTACTCAACAATCAGACATCGGACATTTATTTTGAAAGTCAACACCATATATATCTCACAGCAGATAACTGAAGCATGGCCTTTGTTCTTCACTTACTGATTGATTGGCCTGCTAACAGGTGTCCCAATCACCGCAAATCAATTCTGATTGGTTAATTTTGTTGCCACTCTATATTATATAGTAAGTAAACTTCCTATGAGCAGACACAGCAGGTCCTGAGGGCGGAGACAGCCGTATCCAGCTCTAAATAATGGGCTTATAGTCATAATAGCAACTGAAACGAACCAAAACAGTTGATTTATTATAAATTATTTTAACAATTACATCATGACTGCTCATTTGTAATATTTTAATAATTCAAATTTACTCCTCTCAGACTTGTTAGGGACCCCGAAGGCCCTGATAGACCTCCTCTGTCCTCCAGCAGACAGGCAGGGAACTGTAACTGTAATTTCAGGTGTAATCAAGCAGATGCAAACTGACAAGAGTAGCTATTGGATTTTTTTTTTTTTTTTTTTTTTTTGCCCCCTGGCGAGGCGTTTTCGAGGCGTTGCAGCAGGTGCCTGGAGGCGCAACAGCAGAAGTTATGTGAAATATGTAAACAATTGGCAGGCAGAGTTAAGCAGAGTCATGTTGGTCTCTGCTCCTGCAGGCTACGCCGAGGCCGGAGACTCCCTCTCAGACTCGGGAGAGAAAATCAATAAGGTAGTGTCATCTCCGCCGCACAAGACAACATAAATATCCTGAGCTCATTTCCAACCAATATGTATGCAGAAAGCTTGTTTGATGCAAAAAAAAAATATTGAAAAACTCCCACATGAAGTGCAATAAATTAAAAAGCCTCCATGCTAAAAAAAAAACAAAAAAAACAGCTGCTAATGAGGTGAGTCAAAGAGGAAAGTGAAGAAAAGGTCGTAAGTTTAAATCACAGATTAAAAACTTAAATACAAAGCTGACTACATTTCACTTGTTTGAAGAGAACAACTGCAGCTTATATGAACTCATTTCATACATTTTCAGGCTTTGGAGGGACGAGTTTCAGCTACTTGGAAATAAAAAGATTGAAGTTTGATTCTCTGGTGACTCAGTCGTTTCAGAAGAATCCTGATTGGCTGAAAAGGTTTTTAAGAGTTTTTTATTATTATTCTTTCCAAACTTGACTCTAATTTTTATTATGTTTTGTTTAATATTTGTTTTGCTGGTTATAGGAGCCATTATATTTCACTTTCGATTGAACTGAGTCCAATTAATATCTATTTTTTTTTACAAAGTTTTGAAATATAAAGCTATTTTGCTTGTAATAAAACATCTCTACCATTGTAGTATACTTTACTTTTTACTTTAAAGCAGATTTATGCACCTTTTGTTGACCCAGCCAGTAAATATTGAGCTTTAGAGGTGCTGGGGTAAATACCTGTGGACAGAGCTAGGCTAGCTGTTTCCCTGTGCTAAGCTAAGCTAACCGGCTACTGGCTCCAACTAAGTATTTATATTTATAGAGCAGGCATGAGAATAGTATCGATCTTCTCATCTTAAAATGCTGAAAACATACTATTGTACATTTTAAATGTTTAAAGCAGATATATTATGCTTTTTATGGTTTTCTTCTCTTATTTATATACTGTTGTGACGTTAGCTATCTATGCTAAACATGGTTAAAGTTCCAAAACTTGAGGTAAACATATGTAGAAATGCTCCCTGCGAGTCAAAAGTCGGGGCTTCAACCTGCTCCGACGCTTCATTCGCAACGTTTTTATTTCTACTTTGCTGACGAGCTGACATCAACACGTCACACATAGTCTTTGTTGCTATGGTTTCTACCAAGTGTTCGCACGTGCATGGACGTATTTGAGAAGTTGACATTTTGAAGTAAAGAATAAGAAAAAGTAGAGAGCGTGTAGTAGAGTAGTACGTCACCTCTGGAGCAGCTTCCAAGAGCTGACCAATCAGAACAGAGCAGGCTCACCAGGAGGCGGGGCCTTAAAGAGACAGGAAGCTAAAACGGCCTGTTTCAGACAGAGGCTGAACTGAAGGGGCTGCATTAAGGGCCAGTAGAAGATAAATAAGGAGTTTTTTCTTCTGTAAATCATGCAAACATATTCCAGTAGAGCCCCAGAATATAAATATAGACCCGTAAATGTGCGTAATGTGTCCCCTTTAAAGTCTAAACTAATCATTTAACTCCCAAATAATACTGGCTAGTATGCGAGTTTTTGCACAGAACAAAATACTGACATGTGAGACACTAGTTTCAGTTTTTTTGATTGCTTTTTCTTAGACTTTGTGCTGCTCAACCTACCCACCAACTGCTCGGTCTAAAAAAAAAAACAAAAACCCATACAACATAAATCAAATGAAATCCTGTTTACAAGAACAAACAAAAGCTTTCATGAGCTAACTGTAAGTTCTCTTGCTGTTTCTTATTGCAGCATATTGGGATGTTTTATAGTGTCCAGACATGCTCATAAAATTTATGAGCATGTCTGGACGGTAGCTGACCGCGGGGGTCTTGCACCGGACCTTCGGTGGTCAGATTGATGACCCTGCCACACACACGCACGCAGCACACTCATCATCAACAACTCATTGCCTCGAGCTCCACTCGAGATCGAAACAATGTGCAAACTACATCATTAGTTCCACATAAAGATAAGTACGTTACATAATCGCCTCCTGACACCTGTTAACTCGTGCGGTTCGAACTATCGGCTCGACGAGCTGAAACTATTCAAACTGCCAACCAGGACCGGGCTCCTCAAGGCCCAGACGTTCACTCATGTTGCTCAACAACCAGCCAACAATAAAGTTTTTTGAAAGCCAACAACCTCATTCAACTCCATAAATAATTAATACAGCAGGACTCACCAGTCACCTTCTCTGGTGTTCAGACTGTCAGAACCAGTTTTAGTCCACGGACCGCTGTCTGTGTTGAAGAGTCAACATTACCAGCAAAACAGTTTGGTTTTTCTTGCGCTTGCTGTTAGCTAGCCGTTCATAGTTAGCTTCAAGAGCTTCACAAAGCCTTTGCCTACATGCATGAGCTCTTGGATCTTAGATCTTGGTCTCCACCTTTCAGATTATTTCCTTTTTTTAACTTGAAAACTTTGCCTGGAAACGTCACTTTCTTCATTAAGTGTGTGGCTGGGGCGGCTTTGGCTTAAGAGGTAGAGCGGGTCGTCCTCTAATCGGAAGATTGGCGGTTCGATTCTGGCGGTCTGCGTGTCGATGTGTCCTTGGGCAAGACACTTAACCCCAAATTGCTCCTGATGGCTGTGCTATCAGTGTATGAATGGTTAGTTTCCTCTGATGGGCAGGTTGGGACCTTGCATGGTACCCATTCAGTGTGTGAATGTGATTTGTAGTGTAAAAAGCGCTTTTAGTGGTCAGAAGACTAGAAAAGCGCTATACAAGTACGGTCCGTTAGCTGCCATTCTTCTCTGTTCCCAACAGGACGAAGACGGCACAAGGAAATGCCTACACTTATTTACTGATATGATGACATCACCTGGGTCCCAATCACTGCAAATCAATTCTTCTAGCTGTATGAAGACTCACATCCAGTTCCAGCTCTAAATAATGAGTCTATCCTATCCTATCGTCCTTCTTCTGCCCTCGGCCAGCTGTTCCTGCTATTGCTGCTGCTTGCTGCTGCTTACTGACTATTGTTGTTGTTGTTGCTGCTCTTTCACTGTGTACAACCCCCCCCCCTCTTTCTCTCTCTCTCTCTCAACCCAACCGGTCAAGGCAGATGGCCGCCCACCCAGAGCCGGGGTCTGCCTTAGGTTTCTTCCCGTTAAAGGGGAGTTTTTCCTTTCCGCTGTCGCCAAGTGCTTGCTCATGGGGGGAACTGTTGGGTTTCTCTCTCTGTAAATTAAAGAGCGTGGTCTAGACCTGCTCCATGTAAAAGTGCCCTGAGATGACTCTGTGTTGTGATTTGGCGCTATATAAATAAAATTGAATTGAATTGAATGGTTATTATAGGAAACGATATTGTAAAATCAAACAAATTATATTAATAGGTAAATATAATTTCTAATATTTTATTAACTGAAAATGAAGCCTCTCAAAAACAGAAGGGTCTGTAGAGAGGAGGTCTTGAAGGCCCTGATGGACTTCCTCTGTCATTAATATGTACATTACCAGTCCGGTCACAGAGGGGCTTCAGTGTCAAACTGCACCGTCAAGAAATAAACAACAATCTTTTCATGCATCAGAGCTGACGCATCTGAACCAAAACATTTTGGTTTTTTTTGAATGCTTCATAAATTCCCGTCCTCAGACCCCCCCAAACCAGATTCCAGTCACGGCTCTGTGACTCCCCTAGCAGGGCTTTTCTGCTCCCGCCCTGCTCGGTGGCTCAAAAGGAAATTGATCTTTCGACTCCCTGCTCTTGAGTTTTCTGGAGAAATCACCCTGTGCCACATGCCAGCAGCTTCTGATGACCGCTCGTTTGTCTTGCGGACCTGGACTACATGACAGTTTGTTTTGTGCCTTGCAGAAGAAGAAGAAGAAGAAGAAGAAAAACGAGCTGCCAACAGAGCGGGCGCTGCTCCTATATTTAAACAGGACTACAAATCTGACCTGATATTTATTATACATCATTGGAAACTCTATAAACCTCCCCTTAAACATCTTAGACAAAGACGGATTTATCATCTCAACCCTCGGCGTTCCTCTCTCTCTCTCCCCTCCGCGTTGTACATCATTTCTGCACCTCGCCGTGTGCGTAGGTGAGCTCTTTAGAGAGAGAAATCCCAGCTCTCGACCCCAGGCGAGTGTTTGCCACAATCACGCTGACGAGCTGAGATTTGTCTTTCTTTCATGAAAAACCTCATCTTCAAAAAAAAAAAACACTCTCACATTGGGAAAAGAGCTCTAAGGGGAGGATGGGAAGGGAGAGGGAAGGGAAGGGGGGACGCTTTCAACTTCTGCTGAGGAATAAATTGGGCTTTTAGATGAGCAGAACGGCCTTGGATTCAAAGAGATGAAAAAAAAAAAAATCAAAGAGGAGAGTGGAAATGTTCTCATCTGTCAGGACGTGTGTTGGAAGTTCAGGGAGGATGGTGTCTAATGCGTCTTTTCTGGGTCTCATGTTCCTGAGCGGGGGAATGTGATGATTCTCCCAAAATACCAGCTGACTCCCTCTGATGCCGTTAAATGCGCTACATGAAGCTTCCCAGCTGATGATTAAACCTTGACATGATTACAGACAAACAAAAAAGGAAGGAGAGAGAGCGCGGTGCGGATGATTAGATGAATTAGATGCCAGATAGAGTTTCATCCCAAGAGCAATTTCTGACCTCCTGGACCGGTTTTTCCAGAGGTTGTCGGCGGACGAGACTCCAGATTGACAAGACAAGACGTTCGCTGTAACAACACGGAGTGACAGCCGCGTGCGATGAGTGATCGCTCAGACAGAAAGATGTCAGAATTAACCGAGAACTCCGAGACCATCTGCTTCCTGCTTCTTTCTGTCTACACTCACTGAGTTGTGAAGCAGAAAATCTTGGGTCTGTGTTGTCCTCAACGTGCCGTCGTATTTGCGTCGGCCATTGCAGATCTGCAGCTGCAATGGCCACCAAAACTTTGGTGCTTTAAAAATGGATCCAAACACATTTTCTTAAGGAGTTTTCTGCTATTTTTTAGTTTGTTTTCCTCCCATTTCTTTAAATATAAACTATTTACTTAAAGATACCCTGTTTGAGTTGTAAAAAATGTGTTTAATGCATTTCTTTCCTCATAAATACATTTGCAGAGCCGATGCACCTGCACTGTTCACATCCATACCGACCCGCTGGCTTGTCTTCTTCTTCTTCTTTGCTGCCTTTACCGGCACGTCACTACATTTACACCTTGTCACATTACATTTCTCGCCACCTGTAGATCAGTGGGGGAAAGTATGAAACAGGATGTGAGCCGCTCCGCCTGTGTGCTTGTGTTAAGTTTATTTGCGTTCTCATTCGGCTGCACAGGATTAAACTAAACGAGGGCATCGTCATCATTTGGACTACTGTCATTCCCTTTTTATCTTGTCGTCATAAATCTTCTGTTTTTAAACTTTTGTTGTGGACAGCTCCACAACATGCACCCCTACACCGCGAGCCAGGCTCTCAGGTCCTCCACCCGGGTCTTTCTAAGTGTACCTCGTACACATTTTAAGACTCGGGGAGCCCCTAAGCCTCTAAGCTCTGGAATAGATTCCCAATAAGCTTAAGATCCTCAGATCCTGACTCTTTTTTTTTTTAAAAAGCAGCGAAAAACCCACTTATTCAGACACTTTGTTCCCTCGCTTTGTATATTTTATCTGGTGTCTTTGTTTTTATTTATTTTGGCTGTGAAAAGGTGCCATATAAATAAACTTTGCTTGCTCCGCAGCGCTACTAGTGGTCAAAAAAAAATCAACAGGGCACCTTTAACCATGAAAACATTGCTAATATTAAGAATCCGTTTCCAAGAAAGGCTGACCAGGAGCTGACTGAACTTATTAGATCCATTAAAATGAGGACTACATTTCCCATAAACCTCATCACTGACCGCCCCTCTTTGTTTAAAAAGGACAAACAACACAACAAACTTTCTCCTCGAGCTCGTTAAAGTCCGTCGTGTTCGGCTAAGTGATTTTATAAGTTCAGAGTCGAGGCCTCGAGACCCTGAAAGTCCGCTCACTGATGTCTCATCTGTTTACTTTAGTTGCACTAATATCCCAAATCTAACAAGATAATGATTTATTGATGTCAAAAGCCTCAATGTAGCTGCTGAAGAGAACTCCTGACCTCACCACTCCTCCGACCATCCTCTCTTGGGTTTATCAGAGCACATCATGCAGCAGCAGAGAGGAGGAGGAGTGAAGGGGAGAGAGGAGGAGGGGGCGGGGGGAGGTAGAAAGGAGAAAGAGAGGGCTAAAGGGAAAGACAAAAAGTAAAGAGGGAATAGCACGCCCTGTGTTGATCCCACTCGACACACGCCGGCTTAGATCTAATCCCTTATGGAGAAGTGTGTGTGGTGAGAAAGAGGAGGGGGGGCGTGACTTTCACACACAGGCTTAGTAATCATTTCTGTTTCAGAGAGCTACACCCTCTTATCATCATAGATGTCCGCGGATCACATCATATACCCGAGGTTATAAAGAGACACACACACACACATACGGCATCGGAGATACTAAGCTGTGGAGAGAGGTGGAAAATAAGCAGGTTCACTCCGATAGTTCAGAACAAGTTGGCGGCTTTTTTTTTTACTTTATTAAAAAGTTTCTTTTTCCTTTTTCACATTTCAGAAGATAATATCTTACTTACTTTGAGAGCTGGAGTTAAGACCCGTTTACGCTCCGAAACAGAAGCAGGGACGGCAGAGGAATCTACTCAACGGCATACATTTTAAACTGCATGAACACCACATGCACATCAGCATTTATGGTATTTCTAATGTCTACCTCCAGTCATTTCTTACTTTAATCATTTAAAAAAAAAAACAGTTGATCATTTATAACACGGCTCATTTTCAGTCACTGTCCTCTAACGCTTGGTTGTCTTCCCTCGCTTTGGATAAAAGCGTCCTTGATTGTGCTTTTACTGTCGTTGCCTTTTTTTTTTTTGTTAGTTTTACAACTATAGAGGCTTTTTTTAAATCCTCATTATCATGTCTGTGGTTTTATTTGATTGTAATTGTCCTCCTTTTCAAGCACTTTGGTAAACATTTGTTAATTTTGAATGTGCTCTAAAGTGACTGAAGTGAGTTGAAATGGCAAACATGCTTGTAAATGCTAGCATATTTTTACAGTGGTTATAGGATTAGCACTTAATAAGAGTTGTGTTTCAAGCAACCTGACACACGTACATCCAACATTCATGTTGCACTCAAAACAGTCAAAAGGTTGAGTGTGAAACTTTGGACACTTCTCACCCTCGATGGCCGCCATCTTGGCTACGTAGCGGAGGGGGGGGGGACCATTTTTCAAACTGGCAATGGCGGCCAAGGACGTTGTAACTACGGTGAACGTCATCACACTATACAAATCTAAGTTATACATGTGTCTTTTTTAACGTATATAAGCCACCAGTATGTTTATTGGGTTGATTTAGAAGTTAGCAGATGCTAACGCTAGCTAACGCTAACGCTAGCTAATGCTAACGCTAGCTAATGCTAATTTGCAATTGTCATATCCAGTGAGTGTACGACAGCTGTGTTTGATCTGAGACGATACCCTGATGAAATTTGAGCACTACACCAGTTAGTACACGGTGTCCTACATGAACGTGTACTAACAGAAGTTTGTGATTTGAGACACAGTTTTGGATTATTGTCATTTTCTCAGTTTGTCATGCTACGCTCCACATCGTCAGACGTAGACATGACCACCAAACTCCTGATAGAAATATCTGGCAGCCAAATGTTCTATTTCTCCAAAAAGTCAGTGATAAATATCTGTGGATCCGTCACTAAATGAGCAACAGCTTTCATTTTACATGTATTCATTTGAGTTAATGAGTTCAGACACTCCAGTGAGAGGATGACGCTAAAAGAAAAAAACATCCCAGAGGTAGATAAGAATGTGAAAGTCAACCACACGCGTCCTTTCCTGCTGTCGAACAAAGAAGCTGATGTGGCAGATATCCACCTGTTGTCCCTCGCTGCACCTTCACCCCCCATCGCCATCTTACATTTCCTCCGCCGACAGGAGAGATGGGCTGAAACAGCAGCGTCAGTGACCTCTCCGCGGGAGGAAAAAACAGCCGAGTGTGTCGACACAAATCATCTTCACGCCGGAGGCTACCTGACAGGTGACCGCAGCAAATTTCTCAGGCCGCCTCGGGGTCCGCCGGAGGGTTTAAACTTGCGGCAGGATGTGTCACAGGTAGTGTAAACGTGACACGAACGCTAGAGGGGTTCGGATTTGAGAGGCCAAATCTGAGTTACCGAACAAAAAACGACCGTATGTTTTTGTTTTTATACAAATAGTAGCTGTTTCATATGTTGCAGGAACAAAGATTGGACAGGTAAGCTGTACTGAGGATGGCGCCACTTGTCACTAAACACAAACGTTAGCCCGAATGCACTGAGCTCTACAGAGAAAACCTGCAACTAAAGGATTTAAAGACAGTGGAAAAGGTGGATTAATAAATAAGTAACACCCATGCAGGGCCCTTTTGTTGTCATATATATAGTGCAGCACCATGTAAGCAATAATTAATAATAGATCAGCTCACCACAGGAGGTATTATTGTGTTTAAGACGTTCACACCAAAGAAAAACAAGATCGAGTCTCGTGCTACGGTCGTAATTAAAGAGAGTGAAAGGTCGTTCTTGACTTCTTCATCTTAACTCCACTTTAATAGCTCGATCCTAAGATTTTAAGATTTTAAGAAGATCGTTAAGGACTTGCAAGTGTTCGTGATCATCTGACAGCTCAGAAATATGACAACTGAGTTGAGGGTTTAAAACACTGTCCGTTGACAAAATGACATTACATCCGTTAAATTTGGGTTTAAATAAACTGAACGATGGACTTTGATTCCGAGTAAGGCGTCCGTGTTTGTTTGGTTTTCATGTTTCCAGGTTAAAACGATGACTTGGAAGTTGACATGAACGCTGTATTTAGGAAACTTGGAAACTCTGAATTACCTTACTTGGCTCAGGTAACGATAACCGGGCCATCTCCATGACAACTGAGCAAACTATACACACTTATGAAGACCGTGAAATGTGGTTGAAAAGTCTAAAAAAAAAAGCTAGAAAGTAAACCCCTGAGTTAAGATTATTTTACCTGATAAGGACACATCACCTTGTCGCCATGGTTACTCACAGTTAAATATAACTTTGACTCTGATTTACAGCAATTGTTAAGCTGTTTAAGTGTCTTCTTTTCAACCAATCAGAGCAGCCGTGTCTAACTAACAGCCCAAACAGCCCGAGGCTTCTTCAGCTTTTCTTATCCACATTTCTGCACTCGCTGCAATCCCTCGAGGGACAAAAAAAAAACCTCCCACTGCTCCACATATACATCGCCGGTCGGCCTCTAGCTGCCAGGTACGACTGTCTGTAACCGACTGTGAGTGTCAGAGGGGGAGAAAAACATGGCTTCTGCGCTCAGCGAATCCACAAATCTCCATCTGGCAGCGCTCAGGACAAACTCCGGGCCTCGTGTCATCCGCATCAGTTGAAGGACGAGACTTAATTGGGAGTCAAACTGTTGAGTGGAGGGGGGGGCAGCATTTGTAGGAAGTTGGGGATGTAATTAGAGCGGAGTAGAGGCCCACCAGCTGTGCAGAAGGTGAGTAATAAATTCAACTACGTGAGAGGCTTACATGGTTTTGATTCTGTAAAAAGGTCAAACGCATCCACCTGCAGTGCACCCAAATACAAAAAACAGCCAGGATGTGCTACAGATGGCTCCTTGGACCGAAGCCAGATGGACTCTGATGCTCTGCATTAGTGTCAGGAAGGGAAATGTTTAATAAAAAAAAAAGGCAAAATAGATGCGAAAATTGAATTAAGCTCACCAGGTGCTACTCTTGTCGAAATATATTTGAATAAACAATGAAATCTAACGTCGTGCGATCACCGCTGGGAGGTCTTGGCTCAGAAACTTTGATCCTTTGAGGCTTTGTCTTCCAAATTAGATCCACGTTTGATGAAAAATCACAGCCGGCAAAAACCGGCAAAGTTATTATTAAAAGTGTATGAGCTACAGTGTTTGTTATGTGATGGAGAGTGATAATGCTGGGAGAGAGATTTGCACAGTATGAAACAATGACATTACACTTTAAAGCGACTGTTTCTTCACCAGCTAGCGTCTTAACTTTGCTGTTCGGTGCAGGTGGTACCAAAAAACTGTGAGCTAAAGGAGAGAAAAGAGAGCTCCTTCAATAGTTGTCATTATGCCAAGTGATTGATTAGCCAAGATACAATAAATTAACCGACAACAAGCAGCTATAATCAATATTTTATTCATAATAACAATGTCTGAGCTGTCAGTGTGCAGGCGGAGAGTTATCAGCGACTCTGCAGCTCCTTCTCGGCTTTTATAGTGAGTTTCAGTTCGTTGTTTATCTGTCTGGATAATGTTGTTTTTTCTTTATTGTTAATTACAGATTAGACAGATATGAACTTACTGAGGAGGAGAGAGAAGATGCTTTGTTCTTTGTTGTTGACTTGACTTCAAAATTATGATTTGTTTGTTGACATGAGGAAGGTTTAGTGATGAGTTATCAGCTCCTCTCGGCTTTACGGAGCTTTTATAGTCGAGTTTCAGCTCGTTGTTTATCTGTCCAGCTGCAACTTTATTGTTTTATTTCACTCTCGGACCTCTCATAGTGTCGTTTTTGGCTGCAGCAGGCAGCTGTTTCCAGAGAAAAAGCTCTAAAAAACCTACTGTACACTACCTGCTCAGCACCGAACAGCAAACAGACACAGTTAGCTGTAGACTAGCTGGTAGCATTTAGCAGCTAAAGAGTCAGATATTTCCCTCAGGAGGTGGTAGAGAGCAGAAACAGAAGCTAAAAGAGAGAGAATATTGGATTTATATTCAGCAGGTGGACAGAAACACGACTCCAGATGAATGATGATGTTGCTCTGTAACTGCTGGATGTGGAAATAAAAGCAACTGTTTGCTAACAAATTCAACAAATCAACTTCAGTACAAAAAAAAATCAGTTAACACACGTTTGATGATCTTTGAAACGTGCTGAGAACAATCTCAGAGCTCCTAACTTAGCCTCAGCATGTCTTTTTTTAATTTTTTTTTTTAATGTATTTTATTTTGAAAGTCTCGAACGTTTTTCTGACAACACAACAGGTCACAGCACAAACACAAACCACAAATACCGCCGGTCCATATGAGATCTCAACAAGTCGGTCCAACAAATCGTGAAAATGTTCTTTTGATGGCGGGAAATGTCCGTGAGATGAACTGCTGGACGTGGAAATAAAGCAACAGTTTGCTAACAAGTTCAACAACTTCAAAGGTGTTGAGTTCATTACTTCTTTCTGCAGCTTTAAGTCACTTTTTTTTAAAGCATAAATATCCATTTCCATCTTGTCATATGTGACGTTTTGCTGCAGTTCTTTATTGTTTAATATCGTTGCAGACTGAATATCTGTGGGCTGCAAACTGCTGATTGTGCAAAACAAGAAATTTGAAGATGTAACTTTGGGCTATGGTGGGAACTCACGATTCACAAGTTTTTTTTTTTGCATTAATCACAAAAATAATTAAAAGTCAAAAGTAATTTGAAAGAGTGAAGGATGTTTTTTTTTTTCACAGAGATACTTGAGCAATATGTATAGGGAAGGATTTCAAATTAAAAACCTTTAATATTTGAAATACAAACACCACCACAAAACCCAATTAACCGAGTACAAGACTGTAAGTCTGCCAATAATTATATAACAGCTCCGTGATGTAATTACTGCTTGAATTTGACTTCTAATTAGAACTTCCACAACTCTTGTGACATATCGAATCAGCGTCGGGGCAGCGTTCGGCTTTAATTAGAAACACTAGTTTTATGTAGAAGATTCGAAATCAAGAGCCGGTGTTACTGATGTCAGCTCAGACAGGACCATGTTGGAGATGATGATGATGATGATGATGGTGGAGGAGGAGGAGGAGGAGGAGGAGGGTGGTGAATGGACTCCAGAGACCGAGGCTGCGTCGTGGGTGTAAACAACAAAGTGAGTTCAAAGCTTCCTCACAAAGCCGGAGCCTCGCAGATCAACCACCCTCGAATTTCATTATGCAGGTATGTGTGTGTGTGTGTGTTTGTGTGTGCGGAGGTGTCGTTAGGGTCGACACAGGTACCGCAGGTTGGCTCTGGCTTGCAGCAGCAGCAGGCCGACGACACTGTAAACCTCTTACGGCCGAAAGCGGAGTCACTCTGAAGCCAACAGTGGAACAAATGAGGCCAGACAAAAGCATGTTTCTCGGAGGCCGTCCGGTCGCTTTGGAAGCGGCCGGGGGAGGACTCGCAAGGAACAACAATGGCCTCCATTCATGGCCTCCGCGCTCACGACGGCCAGGTTTTTTTGGTCGGAGCTCATCCGCGAACATCCCCCTTTGTCCTACACCCCCCCCCCCAAAAGTGTGCGATGAATACAAGGTGACATGAAAAGAGCGTTTTCTTCAAATCGTGTCTTTTCTGATGTCGCTAATTTTCCAGACAGAAGGACGGGCCGGTGCTTGGATCCGAGCCGAAACCTCATCGTGTTACTGTCATCTATCCGGAGGGGAGATAAGTTTTTAAAAAGGAGCAACTGTCAGTCAGCCATCTTTATGTTACTGTTACACAGTGATGGAGGAAGATGAATGTGTAGAAACGCTTGAGTCTTGCTTTCAAATCTTTAACGTCCACAATAAAAATGTACCAAAGTGTCAAACGGCTGAAAGGGAAGAAGAGCAGTTTGGTTTTCATGCTTTTAGATCAGTTGAGGAAAATAAAGAAGAAACTAAATAACTTTTGGAAAGAAAGAAAGACAGAATAAAAGAAAGAAAATTGAAGGATAGAAGAGACAAAGGACAGAGGGAAGGAAAGAAGGAAACCAAGGAAGGAAAAGGAGATAAAGATTATAATTAGGGGTTAAAAAAAAGAAGCAAAATTACAGGAAAGACGGAAAGAAGATGAAGAATAAGGTAAGAAAAAAGGACAAAGGAGAAGGAAAGATGAGAAAGGAGGGATTAAGGAAAGATATTTAGTATATTTGGAGGTTTTTATCTCACGTTTGATGAACATAAAATCTGAATCTGCCAACATCAAGGCTTCAGTTCACTTGTTCAGTTCACTCTTTAACTTTCACTTCAATTAAAATGTCATTCACTCCTCTGTCAGAAGGGTCTTTTAATCGTGTTTCTGCAGGCCGCTTTTGACTTCTGTCCTTGGACGCCGCGGTGAATCCATCCAGGACCTGAGAGCAGAACAAATGTACATTTCCTGTCAGCGGTCCCGCGGTCCTCCTCTGACACTCTTACTGATGTACGGCACTAATGGAGCGCCGTTGTTTCCGGGCCCGGTTTGTGAAGGTCGACGCCGACTTATTCAAGAGCTCTGACAGTTTTAGCTGCGAGTCCTTGTGACGGGCGACGGTCGGGCCTGCGGGGGGACGAAAAACCCTCCATGGGGGGATGAAATCACTGGTTTCTAACGCAAGGACTCCAGAGACGGTAAACAAAAATACACTCGGTGAGGTGACTCTTCGTAGTCGTCCTCTAACAACACGTTAGAGGGAAATGTTGTAGTTTTTTATATCTGAAAAGTTACTTTGCAAAGTCAGACAATGAGATAAAATAGTTTCATCCTCCTCTCGTTTACACCTTCCCTTATTTCTGTTCTTCTCTCCATCTTTCCGTCTTTGTTTTTCCTTCTTTCTCCACTTCCTATCCTTTCTCTCCTTGTCTCTGTCTCTCTTACTTACTTATTTACATGTTTTTCTGACCTTCTTTCTCTTCCTAACCCTCTTCCTCTCTTTTCCTTATTTCTCTCCTTCCTTCCTTGTCCTCCTTCTTCTTCTCCCTTCGTCTTCTCACTGCCTTCCCTTCCTCCCTTTACTCTTTCCTTCTCTCTCAGTTGCTTCACTTTTCTTTTATTCCTAATGTTTCATTCCCACTTTCTTCTTCTTCTTCCCTTATTACATTTCCTCTTTACTTCTTTCTTTCCTTGTTTGTTTACTTCCTGTCTTACTTTCTCACTTCCTTCTTTTTCTAGTTTATTCCCTCTTTAAAGTTGCATTTTGATATATGTGTAGTATATTTTGGTTAAATGTTGCGTCTGTTAATTAACATTTTAAACCTACAACTCTTTATCTTTATGTCTTCTTTCTCTTCCTAACCCTCTTCCTCTCTTTTCTTTTTCACTCCTTCTTCTCCCTTCGTCTTCTTACTACCTTCCTTCCTCCCTCATTTCCTTTCCTCTTTCCTTCTCTCTCAATTGTTTCCTCTTCCCTTATTACATTTCCTCTTTACTTCTTTCTTTCCTTGTTTGTTTACTTCCTGTCTTACTTCCTCATTTCTATTCTCTTCCTTCTTTTTCTTGTTTATTTCTTTCATTCCCTCTTTAAAGTTGCATTTTGATATATGTATATTTTGGTTAAATGTTGCGTCTGTTAATTAACATTTTAAACCTACAACTCTTTGTCTTCATGTCTTCTTTCTCTTCCTAACCCTCTTCCTCTCTTTTCTTTTTCCTTGTTTCTCTCCTTCCTTGTTTATTTTCTTCACTCCTTCACTCCTTCACTCCTTTACTTCTTTCTTTCCTTGTTTGTTTACTTCCTGTCTTACTTTCTCACTTCCATTTTTCCTTCCTCTTCCTTCTTTTTCTTGTTTATTTCCTCTTTAAAGTTGCATTTTGATATATGAATAGTATATTTTGGTTAAATGTTGCGTCTGTTAATTAACATTTTAAACCTACAACTCTTTGTCTTTATGTCTTCTTTGTTTAAGCAACAGCTTCACATCGACAAGAAAAAGAGCGTCGTTACAAAAAGACAATCTGAGTCTTTTCTGATAAGGGCAGAAAGGATGTGTGGGACCGCTCTGTTGGCAGCGTCTTCCCTCTCAGCTCCTGTTGTCACGGACAGGAGCTGAGTGGAGGGAAAAAAAACCTCCTCCTGCCTCGTTCACTTGACTTTAGACACGCATAAAGTACAGCTGAAGGGCCGAGCCGCGAGGACAAGCCCCCGTTCCTCCCTCCCAGCGCCTCTATCCAGCTCTCCTGTTGGGGGCTCGGGCCTGGTTGACTTCCCTAATCCTTCCTTCGCTGCAGGAGGTTTTGGGAAAGCAGCGAGGAAAGGCAATGAAGTGCTACCTTTAGGCTTTAGACATGGTTCAGGTTCATGGCTTGCTTTCTTTCTTTCTTTATTCCCCTTTTTTTCCCCCTTCGTTCTTTGTTTCCTCAAGTGACCTGAAAGCCTGGAAATCCACAAAACTGCAAACTATATTAAGAAAAAAACTCTTATTTCTCTCCTTTACTGTGTGTTCTTGTGATTCTTGTGTATTTCACTGTGAATGTTCACTTTTACTTCAGTAAAAATGGAAATAAAAGACCTTAGACATGGTTCAGGATTATGTCTTTATCATTTCTTGGCGTCCTCTCTCTTTCGTTTTTGTCTTTTTTTTTCTTCAAATGATATTAAATGAACATCCAAAGTATTCATTATTGACACTATTTAAATTAATAGTTTAAAAATATTTTCCCAGATGTCAGAAAAAAACATTCATCATTGTAGGAAATATTCTCATTTGCTCCCTCGCAAATAAAAGTTTAATTAAGATCGGTACTACTCAAGTCTGTAGACTATGCTAAATATAAAGCTCGCTATAGCAAGCTAGCTTAGCGTAGCACAAGACATGTTGTGACCTGTTCATTTAATCCTCGCCAAAAGACAAAAGAGTCCAATCTTAAAAGTCCCCCAGCTAATACATAGTCCAGCAGATAAAACTGCAGTTTGTTTTGTACGAATTAAACAAAAAAAATAAGCTAAAATGTGTCTTTATGCTAAGCTAAGTTAGCCAACTGCTAGCTGAAGCTTCATACTCAGTGTACAAATGTGGGAGTGATATCAATCTCCTCATCTAAGAAAGTCAATAGTTATGTTTTCAAAAAATATCCAACTTTTCTTTTAGGAATGGGGTTTAAGTTTTAGTTAGCACATGTTAGCAAAAAGAAGCAGAGGGAAAACAGCTAGCCTGCGCATCTCAAAGCTAGTTTCTCAAAAACTTCAGATATCTACTCTAATGGTCCGTAAAATAACATGATCTATCTCACTTGTTTAATTCTAAACAAACAGAAATGTTGAAACAATAGTTTTGTAGGGATGAAGAACATTTCTGTTTGTTTCAGGTGTATTTTTGAACCTTGGACTGAGACAGGCTGCTGTTTTCTTCTAGTCTTTATGCTATGCTAAGCTTAGTGGCATTGATGTTCTCATTGAAGTCTCAGAAAGAAAGCAAATATGCCTGTTTCTAAAAATCTTTTAAGGGTCTGAGTTCTTCTCTCAGCTCTGGTTGGGGAAGGGGAAGAGGAGAAGTTATCTAGATATGGTTTAGATTCATTATTTTCCTTATTTTTTCTTCTCTGTTCCTTAGTTTGCTCTTTCATTTTCTCTGTCTTACCTTGCTTCCTCACCTCTTTGATTTTGCAAATCATATGAAAGCAAACAACTTGAGAACCTAAACCCTAAAAGTATTTGATATTTAAGTACATTTTACTGCGGTTTAGTTTTACTTTTCAGTATTTCTCCCATGACCACTGGGGAAGAAGAGAACTAAGCCAGTGACGTACTACCTTTAGCTCCGGCCATGGTTCAGTGCTGCAGAAAAGCAAAGGCTCACAAGAATCGGGACTTTTTTGTCCTCGTTACTGTGGAGGCTTTTGTATGAGGCTCAGCCCTCGGGCACCTCGGTGCTAATTAATGTCCCAACGTCGTCAGGCGCTGCAGGGCAGGGAGGCTCCGGCTACTCAGGCCTCTTAAGGTTAATTTACAAGAGAAGCAGTGGCCTCAGGGTCACGACTGACTCATCAGAGCAGGTCTATACTTTCTGCTTTAAAACTTCCTGTCCTCCAGCGCTTTGATTCCCATCAGAGCGCAGGAGTTGGAATGAGTACTGTGTAATTAAAGAGTTGAAGAGAAAATATCCCAAGAGGATCAGACATAAAGTACACAGTGCCATCTTTATCCTGGAGAAACATATGATAAACTAATTTAACAGCCGCTTGCTGATCTTCAAGAAGATCGATTGATCTTCACAAGAGACTGTATGAGTTTCAAGGCTTTGTGCAGCTGAAATTAAAGCTCTGGACAAATCAGAATCAAAGTGATGTAATATGACTAAAGGAAAAAAAAATCCCTCCACTTTGTCAGTTTTTCAAACTCCTCAGTTTTGGAGAGAAAACATGAATAATTCATAATCACAGTTCTGCATTTCCATGTACTGCAGAGCTACAAAGACGAAGCCTTTTCTTGTTTCATCTTTCACATTTACATTTGAAGCATTTAGCTGATAGATACTGGTGTTCAGGGAGTGAACACAGAGAGCTTCAAGCCGAGCATAAACATGATTTTCTCCAGACGTACGTCGTCTTTTTAAAGATTTGGCTGAAGATGATAAATCACGTGGAAATATCAGAAGTTTTGCACAAATGTGAGAGTTTGAAATCTTTCAAGTTCAAGAAAAGGAATCTGATCGAAACACTCGGTGCCAAGTTTCATGGCAACTTTCACTTCTATCTGTAGAAACATGTCTACTGTTTATATTTTATTCCCATAAAATAAATCAGGTGCACATACAGCGTAACTATTTATAGTAGTTTATAGTGCTGCCATGACTCAAGACGGCTAATGTAGCAGCTATTGCTTACATTACATTTTGATTCTTTTGTGCATATTATAATAACTTGATTTTCACAGTTTAGACATTTTACATATCACGCAAAATCAATAAATCAAATCAGTGTATCCCCTAGGTTGAGTGGTTTGGCCTGGCAGAGGGAGGAGAGGGAGGGTGTCTGTTTTCTATTTATCTGATTAGCATCGTCAAGCTAGGCTAACCCGTTGTTGCTAACTTTGGAGCTAACCTTCACTTTTCCAGCAGTTGGGGGAACAACAGACGTGACTTTTCATGGTGTTGACAAGCTGCAGCGTTTATTAACTGACACACTGTAGTCTGTACTGAACATTTACTGCCAGACTGACAACTTACTGCTGCTGCTGCTGCTAACCGTTTCCTCTGCTCCGTTAGCATTCACCGTTATTTCAGACGCTCTCTCTCTCTCTCGCGCGCGCTTAACCACTCACTGACGCTGCCTGCAGTTTCCATGGCAACGACACAAACGTTAACTCCTGTTAGAAGACAGCGCTGCTCAACGGCTCCCAAACGCTTATTGATTTAAGACTGAGTGGATATTTGGCGTAACATATTTTTGAGAACATGCAGAAACAAAAATCCACCATCCACCGGAAAATATTGTTATCATCTCTTGCAGAAAATACACAACCACATTTACACAGTGAATCATGCGAACTAAACAGGTTTGGCCCTCCTTCAATAAATCATAATAATAACGATGTCTCCAGCCGATATGGGAGGAGCTCAACGATCGATGTTTGGCGGAATAATTTTGTGTCATAATTTTATGACAGCTCTGATACCTCCTCCTGACATCGGCTCCATCGATACCTGATCAATACATTATTAAGCAGGATCAGATGCACCGCTGATGGGATTTAAAAAACACGCGGTACACATGCAGATAATAAAATACAGGATATTTAAAAAATACATGAGGTGATCTTGTGAGCTTCTAGGTGTTTTTCTACCAGGAGTAAATGCAAAAATCAAGTATTCTTATTTATATAACTGTATTAGAGCTGCAATTAATGACCATTTTCACAAGTTTTTTGCTTCTTAAATGACTTAAAAAACTAAAATTATTAAATTATTTAGTCAATTACTCTTCTGTCAGTCAAAATCAATAACAAATTTCAGTTTACAATGATATAAAACAAGAGAAAATCAGCAAATCCTCACGTTGGAAAAGCTCAAACCAGAGAAGAGATGGTTCATCGATTAGTCGAAAGAAAAATTACAAATATTTGATGGTTACTACCTTATAATAGATTGAATATCTTTTGGTTTTGGACTGTTGGGCGTAAACATAAGACGTTGACGATCATCAAATCACCACTTCTCACTGTTTTTTAATGTTTTAATTGACCTGAATGATTAATAATTGGAAGATTAATCCATAATGACAACAATCATTAGTTGCAGGCCTGAACCAACCAGAGATTATTTGGCGTTTGTGCTTCATAAATGACTTAAACAACGATCAGTTATCACTGCAGACTCTCTGGTTTAAGTGGTGAATCTGTATCTCTCTGACCTTTGACCCCCTCTGCTGCCTCACTAATCATCCCAAATTACTATCGGTATGTTTGTATACGTGACAAACTGACACACTTTCCCCCCCCTCCCTTAAGAGGCTTTGGGCCACAGGTTAGACATCCTAATCTGACAGTTAAGGCATTGCTGCCCTCTCACAAGACCCCAGCCCCATGAAAAGAAAACAACAAGTGGCCTCCACCTCCATAACCTCCTCCCTCCTCCTCCTTCCTCCCTCCCTCCTCCACTCAATAAAAACCCAAAGCTGCCCCATTTTCACCTGTTCCATTCAGCTGGTCTTTTGTGTGAGCCGAGCTGTGTCGACGCTGGCCTTTCCGGGAGGTCACAGAGGGCAGTTTCTTAATGCGAGGTGGTCGCTTTTAAAGCCCCCCGAGAGCCGAGAGCTTTGGTGCGCGGCCGAGACGTGCCTCGAGAACCAAAAGTGAAGTTTGTCTCAACCATCGAGACCTTCCCCGTGATGAAATCAAGCGTCTAAAACTATCAGCAAACCCCCACGTACGAGTTATATTAATGATATTTGCGGTTCTTCTGCTTACTCTACACTTAAGGACTAATCCCAAATCAGTATACCCGCACTCGTTAACGCCCCCTGTGCAAGCACGCTATAATACTAATAAGGATAAAACCTCGTTTGTGTGTGGACTTTCCCAGAGCACATCGACACACAGACAGAGACAAAAAAAAAAGAAAAAAGCGGGGAGTGAAAACTGAAAAGATAAAGCAATAAAAATAAAAGTCAGAAATGGATTTTTATTGCTTATCATTCAGGGCTGCTAAGACAACAAAACTGACATTTCAGCACTTGTAATAAAAACCAGATACGGACACGTTAAAAAAAAAAAGATAAACTTCAAGTGAAATGACCTTTTTCTTTTCTTTATTGCTTTTCTTTAATTTTGGATCATTACATCTGAATTCTTCTCCTTAAAAAACGCCCTCAGGAGAGATAAAGACAATGAACATGAAGATTAGATATCCTGTGTATCTCCACACACACACACACACACACACACACACACACACTGCTGACAGATTTGTAAGATGTTTCTTGTTTAATGATCCATTTGAGAATGAGTGTATATATTCGGGGGGGGAAGTGTGATACAGCAGAGAGACTTTGTGCAGATATCAGACATATAAAAACTTGTTAAAGATGTAAACGAGAGGAGCAGCAGGTCTTATTTAAAAAAGGTATTACCTCCTACAACAAGGTATCCAAACTATAAATCACAGCTGTAGCTCGCTATCCTGATGATTCCACACCTCATAATTTACACCTCCAATGCCACATTTCAGTGCCGACGCAGGGAAAAGTAATGACGTCCTTCATGTAGCGAAGAGGCGGGAAACTAAGACTGTGAAGGTCGAGACTTTTATGGCAGGAGACACACACACACACACACAGGTATTTGTGTCTCTTCTTCTTCTTCTGTCTAATGTTAACCCAAACCTTAACTGAACAGCAACAGCAAGAAACTTGTCGATCTGTTC
>CM055842.1:3376854-3614354 GCA_029490765.1 Euthynnus affinis | reverse complement strand
GCATCTCTCTGCTCTGACATGGTGCTGCTAATCATCTTTCTGAGGAGGTCGAACAAGCCGCACCACTCTCTCTCTCTCTTTCTTTACTTCCTGACCGCCGGCCGCCATGTTGGAAGACATTTTATCCCACTATGACTATAACAGCCTGCGGTATGGAAGTTCAATTCTGCCAAGAAAAGACAAAAAAATAAATATGAGTGAAAGTAAAATTAGTTGATAATTATTAACATAATACATAAAAAAAAGTAACATTTTGTCTTTTCCTGGAATAAATTAGCTTCCATAAATCAGTGCCAAACTTAAAAATATTTAATATAATTCAAATTAACCATATTCTTTCAAGAGTAAAAGGGTTTAGTGATGGAAGAAGCAGACATTTTAACGTTTGCAGCTCTCCAGTAAAGCTAAATAAACTAATTGTACATATTCAAATTAATTAATTATTATTATTATTATATATTAGAATCTTTTTTCCCCAAAAGTCTTTAGAACAGAAACGTCCAAAAATTAAAAAACAAACCCGATGTCGTCTCTGTGGTTCAGTTCTCATTCTTACAACATGGCGGCGGCTCTTCCTTCGTATCCATCGGTAACCGCTCTCCAGATGTGCCATGACAGGCCTGTGATGCAGACGCACCCGCCGCGTCCCGCCGATTTATCCAGCAGGACGTGTTTTTTTTTTTTTTTTTTATTATTATCATTTTGTTTAATTTTGTTTTATTTTTCTGGCGGCGTCGGCGGCTGCCGGTGACGACAGCAGAGTCTTTCCTCTCTCTCTCTCTCTCTCCGTTACTTTGATGATCCGGGAAAACAAGTCAAAAACTCGTCAGGATAAATAAAAAAAAGAAACTCCTTTAAATCAGGTGTTTTTAAAAACCTGACGTCTGGAGAAAAGACTCTTCTCTCTCTGTCATCTGTTTCTTTTTAAAGGGAAAATCCAACCTGAAACATCTCATCACTGTTTTAAAAAAAAAAGAAGCTGTTTTTGGTGACGTACTTTCCACTTTTTGGATCCATTTTGGTGCGTTTCTTTAATTCCTGTGGATTCAATCTCTTATAACAACAAGAAAATCAACATCAACACTGATTTTAAAGGGCTTCTGCTTTCACTCATCACTCACTGTTAAAGATGTTTTTTTATCTGAACAATTATTTTTGTGAACAGTATTTTTTTCTTCTTCCAGTTAATTGTTTAGTTTCTTAAGATGTTGGAAAAAATAGTGAAAATGGCTTCACGCAGTTACAGAAGGAGTTTGTTTATTTTAAATCAAACAGATATGTGCAGGCAGACGACGCATTCACACAAACTAATATGATTATTAAACCAGAATTAAAGTGTTTTTTTTAAATAATATGCTCTAAAGGACCATTTGGAATCAATATAGCAATCTAAATATCAGGACTACAACTCAAATATTGTCATTATTGATTAGTCTGATGATTATTTCAGTCTCTAAAATGTCGACCACTGTTTCCCAAAACCTAAGATGTCACCTCTAGACGTCTTTCTTTCAGTTTACTGTCATAAAAGATTAAAGAAAGCAGAAAATATTCAGTTTGAAAGAGAAGAAATCAGAGAATTTGGATTTTTTATTTTTTTTTCCTTAAAAAATCGAAACAGTCGCAGATTAATCGGCTTTCAACTCGAATCAACAGCGACGTTTTCATTCTGCTTCTCTTTAGTGCCGCTGCTGCACAGCATTCTGGGAAATGTAGGAAGTTAAAGGAAAGTGTGTTCACCAAAAAAAACAAAAAAAAACAAACGCTTGAATCTCTGCGGTTGGATTTTTTCCCCTGACGAGTCGTTCGTATCAAACACTACATCTGCCTGGATTGCACTGCGACCATGTTTTGCCTTTTTTTTTTTTTTTTTTTGTTATTGTTGTTGTTGTAGTTGTTGTTGTTGTTGTTGGTTGTTGTTATTTTCACCTGCATGAAGTTCATAATTCTCTTTAACGATCAAATGAATGAAGCGCCGTGATTGGACCGAGGTGGCGGTGGGACGGGACGGGACGGGACGGGACGGGACGGGACGGGAGGGGGGTTAGAAAATAAAAAAAACAGCCTGAGAAAGCAATACGGTGACGACGCGCGGCGAGCGGGGAGGGAGGGGGATTAGCGGCTGTCGTGAATGTTGTTCGTAAACACTGTGACCTTCGACCCCTTTCACCCCAACCCCCCTCATCCTGTTGTTTTTTTGATCGGCGGCGTCACGTCGAGCACTGTGAACAAAAAAAGAAAAAATTTAAAAATTTTAAAAAAAATGTCTTGTTTCCCCCTTTAATGGTGTCAGTAGTGAATCCCTGGCGACAGGCGTTGACCCTACATGTGCCAAAAACACCAAGGAAAGAGAGAAAAAAAGGTCGTTTTAACACAGTGTGGGAAAAAAAATGAAGTTTGTATGTTTACTTGTTGTCGCATTTTTCTGAAAAACAAAAAAAAAAGAAAAAAAAAGGGGTGAGAACACTATTAAAAACAAAACAAAACAAAACAAAAAAAGAGAAGTTGTTACAGAAGCCGGTGTCGCCTCCCTGTGGAGAGAATTAGACCAGAATCCAAGAAACTTGAAGCGAAGACGTTTTGTTTTGGTGAGGAAGTGAAGATGAAGCCGATGTAGAAAAAAACCACTTCATGTTTCAGCAAACAAAAGTGGAGCGTCTCCGCCTCCAAAATCAGGTTTTTATTCCAACCAAACCTTTAAATTCTGATCGATTTACACGAAAGAAACGAAGAATCCTGTCGTTGTTATAAAGTGTGAAATCTGGTGCTTTCTGATCAGCCTTTGAGATCTTTTTTTTTTGCCAAAGTTTCAGGGATAAAACCCGACACATCTGTACTGAAAACCTGGAATATAAAATAGAAGAGTCGCACTATTATTATTACACCACTGTGTTTACAGTATTTACAACATTGTGTTCTTATAGAAGAGTTCCAACTCTTTGCAGCAGGACCTTGAATGCAGCGCTGCGTCTGTAAAAACAAACAGTGTTTCTGTATCTCTGATGTCACAAAACCGACTGTTCGACATGAGAGAGAAACATCTCAGCAGATCGTGTTTGTCCTGTAACAGTCGACTCTTTATCGGTTACAAAAAAAAAAAACGTCTCGACTTTGGCGAGAAATAATCGACGATCGGTTGAATCCAGTCGATAACAGCTGGCTTATAACTGACGTACAGATTCTTGAATTAGACGCATTTCTTAAAGGATAAATCTGGCGTTATTTTATGTTTTTCTATGTCAACAAATCCCATTTAAAAAAAACAGAACCGGATGTTTATCGTTTATGCTACAAAGCCGCAACGTCCCTGCTTTGATTCCAGCCCGGGACCTTTTTATCGCACGTCATCTCTTCTTCCTCCTCTTCCTCTTTTTTCCTTTAACAGCTGGAGTTTTTAATCAGGCTGCAACTAACTAACCGTTCATTTCACTCTCAATCAATCTGACGATTACTTTCTCGATTAATCGTTTTGTCTAAAAGACGTTGGAATCTATTTACTTACTGTTTCATACTCTCACATTTAAGAATCTGCGACCAGCAAATCTTCCAACAAGTTTATTTAATTATTCAAATTGTCAAAATAGTCGCAGTTTCGATCGTTGCGGCAACGGGAGGAAACAGTGCGTTTGTTGGGGACTATTTTCAGTGGCGGATGGATCCAGATTAGGTGCTGTAGTGAGTATTTCTGGCAGCAGGACGGTGTGTTTGTGTTCATGTTAATTAGAGGACGTGTCATTGACGTGTTTTTAATAGGGTTTTTTTGAACAATAACGCAGAGGAGAGTAAGATATATTTAGACAATAACACTTGTTAGGCGATGAGTTCATTGTTGGATTTTTGTTGACAAGAAGAAAAGTCAGAAAATAAGTTGTAAGACTTTAAGTGCTACTAATGCGTTTCACTTTTCCCGACTTCACTTGAACGCAGCGTCAGTTTCTTCTTTTTCTTTCAGTGTTTTGGTTGGAATGAAAACTGTCTTTTAGGCCTTAAATTAAAAATGACAGTCCTTGTTTGTTTGTTTGTTTTTTTACAGTAACATCTGTGGTTTCTGCCGCTTGCTTCATCTCTACTTTTTAAAGCGTGCCCGTGCTCCTTTCCGCCAGGTTTGAGAGATCGTTGTGCACATGAGTGAGTTTTCCCGACCCTGCGAGCTGCGAGCGTCTCTGTGCTGATGAGGTTGATGTTGGACTGGTCCGTGTTGAGCTCTCTCTTCGTCGTAGCCCGTTGTTGACATGACGTACCCTTTTTTGTGATTTGACCTGATTCTGTGCGAGTTTGAACAAAAAGGCTGCGTTTACAAGAAGAAGAAAGATTTAAACAAAAAAAACAACAAAAAAAAACTGGAAACCAGCTGGCGTGGTGTGTGTGTGTGTGTGTGTGTGTGTGTGTGTGTGTGTTTTTATTCTTTTGTTTTGTTTTGTTTTTTAGTTTTTGTTTTCGTTCCCCTGAACTGTGCTCGGGTGCCATTTTTCCATTTTAACAAAAGGATTTCAGAACTTTTTCTAACTGCAGTCTTTGTTTGTTTTCCTACTTTTTTTCCCCCCAAGAACACAAAAACTTATGTAGAATACAAAACTGTCCTTGATTATGTCTTTTGTTTATTTATTGATTTGTATATAGAGATTTTGTTTTGCATTGTACATTCTCTCCTTTCTTGGTTATAGATTAATATATTCATGTATATACGAATAAACATTAAGTTTATAAAAGTAAAAAGGCTGTTTTTTGTTTTGTTTCTTCTTTTACTTGTGTTTGAATGAAAAACTGAACTGAATCTCTGCTGTTTGTTACACAACTAATGACTAATAAATTGTTAATCAGAATCAGGCTTATTATCAAATAGGATCTTTCTCTGGTTTTGTGGTGCATATTTAGATTAAAATATACAAAGTAAGAGAAAATGAGCACCACAACAGTCAAGTAATCGTAAATAATATAAAATAGAAATTAAGAATGTTACATTTGTAAATTATCTCCAATATTTAACATACAATACAGTGTTTCCCTTAAAATATTACAACGAGAACCCCCGCCAGGCCAAAAATATTTTTTTAAATGTCAAAAATAACGCCAAATATACATTCATTTGTAAATCAATAGCGTTTTTGGGAGCCGCTGAGCAGCAATGTCTCGAAACGTGAGTTAACGGCTGTGTCGTTGCCATGGAAACTGCAGGTTCCTTTAAAGGAATAGAGATGAAAAGAGTGAGCGGTTAAGAGAGAGAGAGAGAGAGAGAGAGCGTCTGAAATAACGGTTAATGCTAACGGAGTAGAGGAAACGGTTAGCAGCAGCAGTAAGTTGTCAGTCTGGCAGTAAATGTACAGTACAGACTACAGTGTGTCAGTTAATAAACGCTGCAGCTTGTCAACACCATGAAAAGTCACGTCTGTTGTTTCCCCAACTGCTGGAAAAGTGAAGGTTAGCTCCAAAGTTAGCAACAATGGGTTAGCCTAGCTTGACGACGCTAAACAGACGTATTGAAAACACAACCTAGGGGAAAAACTGAAAATATATTGAAAAGACCTTTTATAGAGTTGGAAAAAAAAAAGAAGAAGATTCCATGAAAACCAGACAGGAAACAGCCAGCAAACGATTTAATAATTACAAAAAGCGACATTCAATATAAATGAATTCAATACAACTTTGTTTATTCCTGTAAGAGCGATTATATGCAACAGCTTGAGACACAGTTACGATACATTAAGACTAATTAGTAACAGTAAAATAATAAAAAACAGATTAGAGGCTGCGAGTTAAAGGACAAGTTTGCAGTTTTTCAAATATGTCTTGAATCAACAGCTAGGAGTGCAAATGAACACTGCAACTTGTTTTTTCTTGCTGTAATCGTTCCTCCTGTTCATACTGACCATTAGAAGATGCCTTCATAATACGGGTATTTAATGTATTTAAAAGTTTATCTGAAGTTAATATGAAGCATCAACCGTCCAAATGAGTCAAATCAAGTAGATATCTTTCAACATTACAGTCTTTATTTTCTTTCTGTTGTTTTGTGTGAATAAAGAATTTCACTGGTAACAAGAAAAATCATTATAGCAAATATTACAATGGTATTAAAGAGCTGAAAGAAGCACACAAAATACAAACATAAATCAACATTAATCTTCCTTAACCAGACTAATCATGATGTGGTTTAAGTTCAACACATTCTTTGGTTTGAATCAGTCTTCAATTTGTTTCCAAAATAGTTGGGAGCGATAGCAAGTGGAAAAATATGCTCCATGATTTAAATATAACAGTTAGTGCAAAATGAGCAGAATTAAGGATATTCAGTATATCATTGATTCATTTAAATGTAACCTCTTCAATATATTTGGCAACACTGAACTGGTATGTAAAAACACTCATTTAAACAAAAGTAAGAATGGTTTTGCGATTATTAGAGAGGTTGAAGAAATATGTAGGTCAACATACAGAAAACACAAACAGATACAGAAAACTTTGTGGCCAAAAGTATTTGGACACTTTGTCATCATCTCTCAGCGACAGGATGTGCTTCTGATTTGCGCATGCGCAGAAGCTCAGAGCTTTGTTATTTCTCTTCAGTATGGCGCTTAGCAAAACGTTTGGACAGAAACCTGTCAAATTTCAGCTGGAGGAGGATGGAGACTTTTATATGATCGGGTCGGAGGTTAGTATTTCACTTATTTAACAAACTGCTTCATTCGCAAAGTGCTCATAAAGCAGAAAGTCGTGGTTTTAACGTCACCTCTCACTGACCCGGCTCGCTAGCGGCTAGCCAGCTAACGATGCTAACGGCGCATTAAAGCTCATTCATTTATTTCTGGATTAAATGTTGATTAAATTTAGAATAAACGCGACGATAAAATGAATTAATGTAATTATTGATGTAACAGAATGAAGTTGGGTCTGTAAACATTCGTCCTTCTGCAGGATTCACTCGGGTTTATTCGGTTTAGCGAATGTTAGCTCTCAAGCTAACGTTATTTAGCAAGCTGCTAAACAAAATAGAGCTGCTCTGTTTCACGTTTCTCACCAAATTGAAACACTAAAATTCATATTCGTTGATCCAGATAGACATGTTTAAGCTATTTCTTAGTGTTTTGTGCCGTGCAATGTATGCTAGTTTTATGCTATTTCTCTTACAAGCTTATTTACTCGTAAATAATGTTAATAAAATAATCCTAACGTTATTCTCTGTGAATAAAAGCTGCACAATAAACCTGAAATTAATCAGTTACACAGCTAATATACCCTCATCTCTGTGTCTATCAATCGATTTGTATAACTTAGCACGTTTCATACAGGTTTTAATGCAATTCAAAGTGTTTCACAGATAACTGACAAGCTGATCATAAGACAGAACAAATGTAGACAATAAAACAATTTGAATAATTCACACGAGAAGTAAAAAGCTATGAAAATGTATTTAAAAAAACAGATTTAAAAGTGATAATAATAACAAGAGAGTAAAATAAAGACGAGATAAAGGGCATATATATCTATATCAGTCAAAAGTTTGGACACACTTTCTGAGTCAAGTAAATGTAAATTGTATTTATTTATGGGGACAGTGTTCAGTTTTTAACATAAATTATGCACCAGATTTACATTCAAGCTTGTTTTCCCTTCACGGTTAAAACATATAACAGTAAAATAACACAATAACATTTGAACACCTGCAGCTTCTCTCTGATCCTCATCAGTCTGTTCAGCAGCTCGGAGCATAAACGCTGCGTGACCAACGTTTTTAGTCCTAAAGACTCGTTCCAGAGGAGCAGAGGGGTCGAACTGCTTCATATTCATTCACACGTCAGACAAGAAGTTTAAAATCAATACGGAAACTGACAGACAACAATATAAGGACTTTATAAGAGATGCAATGCGGCTGCAGGGAACTGAATTTTTTCTTTTTTTAGGTTGTCTGAACGTCATCAAACTGAACTTCTTCAACGTCTTTATTAGATGATCAATCAACAATCAGTCCACTACAGAAAAGTATATTTAACATAACCTGAAAAAAGAACAATCATTTACTTATGTGTTTTAAAATGTGTCTTTTTAATGCTATATATAAAAATATGAGATCATTTATGAAGACAGATTTCAGATCGTACTGTCGTTTCGACTGCTTGTAACATACAGAACAAATGTGGAGCTGCAGTGATCAGTCTGTTAATTGATAAACTACTAATATTATTCACCAACTATTTTGATAATCAGTCTTTTTTTCTTCTTCTTCTTTTAAAAATCAGTCCAAATTCTCTGATTCCAGCCTCATAAATGTGAATATTTTTGACAGTAAACTGAATGTTTTCTGGTTTGTGGACAAAATGAAACATTTAAAGACTTCAGGAAACACTGATCGATATTTTTCACCGTTTCACAAACAACTAAACGATCAGTTTAGACTAGTTTACTGTCATAGAAGAGAAAAATTAACCCAAAATATTCACATAGAAGAAGCTGAAATCAGAGAATTTGGCCGTTCTCATCATAAAAAAAGACTCCAAATGATTATTCAGTTATAAAAAATAGTTGACAACTAATAGATTAAATGAATAATAGTCGCAGCTCTAATAGAAATAATATAAAATAAAGTCTACAGATTGTCCCAGTTAAATGGAGATAATAGAAAAATAGAAGTGATGATCAAAACGACGTGTATGAATAATTTAAAACCAGAATTAACCAGAATGACTTTGTGTGTGTGTGTGTGTGTTTTTCAGGTGGGAAACTACCTCCGTATGTTCAGAGGCTCCTTGTATAAGAGATACCCGTCACTATGGAGGAAACTGGCTTCAGTAGAAGAGCGGAAGAAGATCGTGGAGTCGTCACACGGTCGGTAGAGTTCAGTCCTGACAAACAAAAAGAGAGAAAACTAACAGAGAAACTACATTTCTGCTCAAAGAATTCTTTACTTGTTGTTGTTATTTTGAATCTCTTTAGCTGCTTTTTTCTATTAGACTATTTATGTTTTTAATTTTTCTGTTTTTTAATTTCTACGACTGACTTAATAGTTTGAATTTGGGGCAGATAAAGCGTCCGTCAGTCTGTCCACTCATCCAATCAAATCACTGATACGTCTGTATAATAAAACAAAGCTCGGAAGAAGAAATATTGTAAACATGGCACATGAACACACATGCTGATTATCTGTCAGTCTGTTACTTTGTCACAATGAAAAAGGATTATAATGACTCTGCTGCTGTTGTTGTTGTTGTTGTTGTTGTTTAGATCACGGTTACACTCAGCTGGCCACCAGCGTCACTCTGCTGAAGGCCTCAGAGGTCGAGGAGATCCTTGAAGGAAACGATGAGAAGTACAAAGCTGTTTCCATCAGCACAGAGCCGCCCGCCTACCTCAGGTAACCCCAACACCGTCAACGCAGTCAAAGAATTAAATAAAGAAGAAGAAGAAGAAGAAGAAAACAGTTTGGACGGGAACAGCGTCTGTAAACGCAGTTCAGAGAGCTTCTACTGGAAAAATGTCGCACAAGAGAAAAAAAAAACTACACCTGAGTTTGATTCAGTAACAAGTGACACATTATGAAGTAACGTCTGCAGGAAAAAAGAGATTAAAGCTCTAATTCGACACTAAATAACGTCTCCAACCTGATACATCATGCGGCCCTTTTTAAAGTTATTTATTGTTTACTTTCAAGTTTTTAAGTCTGCAGAGTGTTTCTTTGAAATGCTTAAATGCTAAAATTATAATAAAAATAAATAAATATAAATAATATAATATATATATATAAATATATATATATATATATATATATATATATATATATATTATATTATTATATATTTTTATATAAATATATAATATAAATAAAAATAATGCTAAAATTACAACAACAAAAAAATCTTTAGTTGATTTATAAAGCAGAGATCTTCATAATCAACATATTAGATCAAGATATTAACATATAGAGTCCGATCTTAAGCCCGGCGCCGGGACAACAACTGATCAGACACAGATCGACTTTCCTGCTTCGTCAATACGCGATGACGTGAGGAAATAAATGAGGTGAAAACAATGATTAAACTAACGAACTAACTGCTTCTATGACAGTGATCAGGTTTCCACACGTTCAGCGATTAAAACTCTAAAAGTTGATTTTTGACCTGAACGAAACAATTTTAAAGAAACTAAAGCTGTAATTTTAAAAAAGAAAAGCAAAGAAGGATAAAAATGAATGAACAGGATGTTAAACTGGTGGTCTGTGGACCACAGGAGGGGTCAGTGTGTGCGGAGGAGCGCACCCAGCTCTTAAAGGGAATGAGAGATGACGCTGTGATTGGTTTATTGCATGTTTGATTAATGAGGAGACTAAGAACAACCCCTTTGAACCAGGTGTCTGGCACATTGACCATTTCTCTGCCGTTAAAATAGCAAAAGTGGATTTGGACATTAAATGCAATAACTAATAGAGCCCCCAGACTTTTAATCTGAAAGGTTACACACTCCGTCTTTAACGTGACGGATAATAAAAAGCGTAAACGGCTTCTGTTGTTGACGTTCGTGTGTCTGGACGTCTCTGTTTTTTTGGTCTCCAGGGAACAGAAGGCGAAGAGGAACAGTCAGTGGGTTCCTACGCTGCCCAACAGCTCGCACCACCTGGACGCCGTGCCGTGCTCCACCACCATCAACCGCAGCCGACTGGGCCGCGACAAGAAGAGGACCTTCCCGCTGTGGTGAGTCTCGAGCCGCCCCGTTCACTGTCCGCTGTAGTTTACTCTGTAGTGAGCTGTATGTTCGTCATAATTCAGAGAATCTGTTAAAACTGAGAGTTTAAATATGAAGTCATAAAGTATCAGAAAGTAAATATAGATTAAAAAAAATAATCTTTTGAGGTTGTAAATAAACATTTGACTCTTTTAAACGACGAATGGAATAAAATTAAATGTTTTTGTCTCTCTAAATGCAGCTGATTGTTTAAGTTTTATTTTATTTTACCGAGAAAACATCGCTGAGATTTAAAAAAAGACAGAAAGCAAAATAAAATTAAAGTAACACAGACGCATCACATCCTCTCGTTCATCGATATTAAAATAATAAAAGTTAAACTGAAACCGTAAACATGTTCCTGACGGTCATGATTCAGATCTTGTATATAAAGAATGAACTAGTTGGTCTGTTTGTGGTTTTTATGATGTTTTCTGATTGGTCGAGTTTTTAACCCTTTTTCAAATTACCGTAACTCCTCGCTACTTCGTGCAATTTTAATCATTCAAACTTCCCCTGACAGCTATGAAACGGAGCTTTCTGAATCACTGCAGGGAAAAAAATACTAAAATTATTATTTACAGGATTTATTTACACAGAGTATAACCCCACACGGCACTCAGTCGTTACCGTAATACATGTAATAGCATCAGAAAGCCCCCCGTTTGTTTGTTTCACAGCTTTCAGGAGGCAGTTCGAATGATTTTAAAATTGCACGAAGTAGCGAGGAGTTACGGTAATTTGAAACACACACGCGTGCCCGCCCCCGTGGTTTTTAAAAGGGTTAAGTATCTCTGGTTTAAAACGTCTCATCAGACACTCAAACAGTTTCTAGTCGACTACAGCAGATTTTAAAACAGTTTAACCTTCAGGAGTCTTTGGAGCTATTTTGGCCGTTTTTGCCTTCATATATCACTTTAAAAAATGTTTAACATGCTGATGTTTGGTATCTTTTTTTACAGCACAGCATCATCTATATGACCAGACTATTATTTTTTCACTTTAACATACTTATATCATCATATTGAACCCAAAAAACACACAAAACACATAAAATCTGAATTGGAAAATTGTCGTATTTTGACTGTAAGAAACACAAACATGCTCAACGAAGCCTTGTAAAGGCTGCAAATGTGAACACTGGAAACACTGAGATAAAATCAGTCTATTTTCATCTATTTACAACAAAAAGCAGATGCAACAACAGGCGTACTCTTCAACTAAGATATACGATAAATGCGATGTCCGCCGCCGTCCCATCTCGCTCACCTTTTATATCAACGTATCTCCGTTTTTACTCGGTCTATCAACACCAAACACAAACTGGCGTAGAGGTTAAACCCAGCTGAAGTTGACAGCAGCGCTTAATGTGACGCTACGACTTCATGAAACTGACGTGATCGGCGTGATCGGCGACTCCTGAAGGGTTAAAATAGATTTTCACGGTGATTAATGATGAAAACAATCCTCAGATTAGTCGCAGCTTTTCTTTCAGAGCCGACAAACTTGTAGTTTTATTAACCGTCACAGTGTTGTCGTATAATTCCTCACTTCCTGTTTGTCTCGTCCAGCTTTGACGACCACGACCCGGCGGTGATCCACGAGAACGCCACTCAGTCTGAAGTCCTGGTTCCGATCCGCCTGGACATGGAGATCGAGGGTCAGAAGCTCAGAGACGCTTTCACCTGGAATATGAACGGTACGTATAAACTGGAGAAGACGTTTCTAAACGGAGAGAGAGGAATTCTGGGTAGAAACGTGATTATTCCTCCTCCATCCAGAGAAGCTGATGACGCCCGAGATGTTCGCCGAGATCCTGTGTGACGACCTGGACCTCAACCCGCTGGCCTTCGTCCCCGCCATCGCCTCCGCCATCCGACAGCAGATCGAGTCTTACCCGACAGACAGCATCCTGGAGGACCAGACGGACCAGAGGGTCATCATCAAGGTGACGCTCTTATCTTATCTTTTAAAGAATTCACTGTCTTCATCGTCTCAGTGCAGTTAAGTCGTTATTTTCTGTCTGTTTTCTGGTTCCAGTTGAACATCCACGTGGGGAACATCTCTCTGGTGGACCAGTTCGAGTGGGACATGTCCGAGAGGGAAAACTCTCCGGAGAAGTTCGCCCTGAAGCTTTGCTCCGAGCTCGGCCTGGGCGGCGAGTTCGTCACCACCATCGCTTACAGCATCCGGGGTCAGCTGAGCTGGCACCAGAGGACGTACGCCTTCAGGTTGGTGCCGCCGTCTCACAGAGAGAAGCAGGCGTGTTTGTTTTGTTTTGTTTACTTCCTGTGTCCTGGTTGTCTTTGACGCACGTCGCTCCTCCGAACCCTCGACGTTTAAACAGACTGATGAGAAAACACAAACCTGCTTTGTAGGTATTTTACTGTCTAGTTACTCACTTAAACTGTGAGATAAGCTGTAGATTTGCAGGTTTACGTACATAATATGGCTGCAGTCTGCTGGTCGATTAGTTGGTCGGTGTGCTTCATTGGACTAAATTCTCATTGGTTGAATAATCTCTGTGTTACTTTCATAAGGAGAAAAGTGCTACATCAGCAGCTTTCCTGGATTAATCCATTATTTCCTGCAACAGGGGTGTATTCAAAACACCCCCGCTGTTTTTACAACTTTGGACTCGCCCAAACTAACGGAAACTTCTGGGTCTAACTGTTCTCAACAGTTACTGAACGTTTACTGAATCAGTGTTTCTCCTACAATTATATCAACGAGAACCCCTGCAAGGCCAAAAAAATATGTTTTAATACCAGAATTAACGACAAATATCCACTCATTCAGAAATATTTAGCGTTTGTTCAAGATGTGAGTGAACTGCTGTGTCGTTGCCTGGGAAACAAGCAACTCTGTTAGCGACGGTGGATACGAGTGGAGCAGAGGAAAAGGTTCGCGGTAAGTTGTCAGTCTGGCAGTAAATGTACAGCACAGACTACAGTGTGTCAGTTAAATGCTAAAAAGTCACGTCTGTTGTTTCTCCAAGTGCTGGAAAAGTGAAGGGAGTTAGCTCCAAAGTTAGCAACGATGGGTTAGCCTCGCCTGAAGACGCTAAACAGAGAAATAAGTTAGACCCGAAGTCTCCCTTAGTTTGGGCGAGTCCAAAGTTGTGAAAGCTGTTTTCACAGGTAGTTTGTCAGTCTGTCCCTCCCGCTGCAGGAAATAATGGATTAATCCTGGAAAGCTGCTGATGTAGCACTTTTCTCCTTTATGAAAGTAACACAGAGATTATTCAACCAATGAGAATTTAGTCAGAAGATAGTTTATCAACCTGGAGACTGCAGCCCTAATGATCATATAGATTAATAGATTATTGCAGAGATGATCACCCTGCCGACTCGAACACGTTTATATATCATTTATTTGTCTTTGGCGCACAGCTGGATGTATAAATCTTCTTCCAACAGATGTAGACGTGACTCTTCGTGCTCCGTGTGCTTTATGATCTGATTTAAACTGACCCGTCTTCACATCACAGAAACGCTCAGCTTCCTTTTAAATATAAACAAACCAGCTGTTCCTGAACTGAATAAAACATCTCTCACAGTGAAGTCGTCTCACTCTGGCTCTGCACGAGGAGCTCTGTCCCTTTTTTTTTTTTATATCTGTCTATCTTATCTAGATGAACTAGAGGCGGCGTTTTGCTCCAGAAGAGCAGCAGTTCATACGGTTTGATGTTGAAATTAAAACTAAGGCTGCAAATAACTTTTCCTGATGAATCGTTTTGTTTATAAAATGTTAGAAAACGGTGAGAAATGCCTGTTTATATGTCCTTAAAGTTCATGGTGACATAACCCTCCCTAATCCAACATCAGGAAAGGGGAGGGGGGGATACATACATATATATAAATATAAATATAAATATATATAAACTCTATATAGTCTTTCTGTCTTTTGTTGCTGCTTCTCGTCCGTTTTGATAATCTGTCTGGTGAGAGTTGATTTCCGTCTCGAGTCTGCAAAAGGAATTTCCTGATTTTGAAACTTTTAGGGCGTTGCACAAACAAACTGTGTGGAAACATCTGTCCTTTCTTTTTTTTTTTTTTTTTTTTTTTTAAATTCATGTTGTTGCCATGGCGATGTGACCTTTCACTTCTTGTCTGTAAGGTACTCGAACCTGAAGCCTGCTGCTGCTGCTGTTTCATTTTCAAACAGTAAACCTGCAGATTTCTGTTTCCTGTTGTGTGTGTGTGTGTTTTTTTTTTTTTTTATAACTGACTGAAGGTTTTTGGGTGAAATGTAGCCGAGAGTTTGCAGCTTAAACTTGTTTCCCAGCAGCTGAAGTAATGAAAGTATTTCCAAACCCAGACAGCAGCGCCGATCTCTGTCACAACTGCACATCTGCTGCGGAAGAAATGTGTTTATTTCTCTGCTTATTTCATGATAATTATTCCAGACAAAGTTTAAACTGGACAGAGTTGAGTTTGTTCACAGTTGACCTCTGACCCTTCACGCTGTTTATGGAGGGTGTGACCTCCATCTTAAGGCCGATATGTGCCGGCAGTGACGGTCGCATGCACACAGTTATAAAAACAATAGATGGCATCTGTTGTCTCACGCTTTGTTTCCACGGAGACGTTTCTAAAAATACCAGCAAAGTCAGGAATTTGTTTTTTTCTTTCTTTCTTTCATGATCCTGTCTCATTGTTGTCCGTGTCACAAATCTAATTTACTGAAATGTAACAGAAACAACATCAGCTGTTTTTTTTTTTTTGTTTTTTTTTGAAGCTTCAAACACAATCAACATATTTCCAGATCCAGTTCTGCGCTTCATAAGTCAGAAAAACTCGACTCCGCTTTAGAAAACATCCGATCTGAGTCACAGGAAGGGAAAGTCACAGCTCCAGAGACAAACTGAACGCAGTTAAACTGTTTTTTTTTTGTCTCGTCTGTGTTGTGTTTTTTTTTTACAGTGAGAACCCGCTGCCCACGGTGGAGATCGCCATTAGAAACACAGGTGACGCCGACCAGTGGTGCCCCCTGCTGGAGACGCTGACAGACGCAGAGATGGAGAAGAAGATCAGAGACCAGGACAGAAACACGAGGTGAGAGTTCATCCGGTCACATCAGATTTTAAACACATCTAAAGGGGGAAATCTCTTTTATCTGAAGTTCATCTGCAGATAAAAATGATGAATCTGATGATTATTAATCAGCAGAGAAACTTATATTTAGCTGCAGCTCGCATCAGGTTCGTGTCTTTCTCAGTCGTAGTTTTAAAAAGAAAAGTGTCTTAAATTAATCTATAAAATAATCTACAGTCCAAAAGAAAAGCATCAAATGTTCACAAACCTGCAAATATTTGGCTTTTTTTACTTTAAAACAGTGAATAAAAATGATTATCAGATTGTTGTTGACGTTTTGTTTGCTCCGCAGGCGAATGAGGCGACGTGACAGATCAGATGTTATGATTTAAAAAAAAACAAAAAACAAATGATGTTCAGGGAATCTCTGCTGGACGTTTATCACCAGTTCTTCTGAAGATAAAACGATGAATCTGATGATTATTAATCAGCAGAGACACTAATAATCAGTCGCAGCTCGTATCAGGTTATTAAAGGTTGTAAAACTCTGCACGTTCTCAGCTGTAGTTTTAAAAGAAAAGTGAATAAAACCATCTTAAATCAAACATAATAAAGTTTTGTCTCGACAAAGAAAAGCATCAAATTGTCACAACTTTACTTTTTAAATAAATGATTATTAGATTAATCAGATTAGTTGCAGCTCTATCCTCTCCGCTGCAGTTGAGCCTTTTTTTTGTGACGTATTTATTGACCTTCTGTTTCCTTCTGTTTTGCTCCGCAGGCGAATGAGGCGACTGGCGAACACGGCGCCCGCGTGGTAAGGCGAAGCAGCGTCGGCGCCTCCCTCCCCCCCTCCCCCCTCCCCCCCCGACGCTCGTCTGTTTGAGGAACAACAGACCAGGCGACCAAGATCCTCCTCCTCATCGTGTCGCCGCTCTCTGGAAGTCGTCTCTGCTCTCAGTCGGATCCTCAATCTCAGAGTGTTCTTTTTTTTTTTTTCGATTTTTATTATTAATATTCGGTTCTGTTTGGCCCTCCTCCCCCTCGGTAGAAAAAACGTCCCTCCCTTTTACGTGTTTTCCCTTTACGAGCCTCAGCGTGGAGAAGCTGCTCTCTCACTTTGACCACTGACTCTATCCACACCCGACCAGAGGGAGAATAAAAACACACAACCAGTCTCAGATAATATATTGTTTTGTTGTATTTGTTGTCTTTTTGTACATTTTAATAATTCTTACAAAATAAAAAAAAAAAAGAAGTGAATGAGCTTGATTTGTGGTTCTATTGTGTTGTTTTTTTTTTCTACATAAAGTATTTTTATCTGTTTTTCTCACCAGTTTGAAGCAAAATCTGAAACAATTTATCGATTGTTTGGTGGCTGTTGATCAAAACGCCGTCCTGATAAAGCAGATTAGCCGAATATTTGACTGTTAAACTCTTTATAAATAACACCTAAATAACTTTTAATGTTTCTCTTTTAGTTACAGAGAAAGAAAGATTTGATAAAGTCGGCTACAAAAAGACAATCTAGAGGAAAAAAACCCATTAAATTATAGTTTTTTTGCAGTTATTCATACATGTGTTCAGATTTAAGAAGGTCTGAATGATAAATTGTTTTTACTTTGCAATAAAGAGTTTATCAGAGCTGCAACTTTAATTATAATTTACATAATTATCAGTAACTTGAGCTGTTAAAAGTGACAGTTTAAGCTTTCAATAACAGTGAGTTTACTCAGCTGTAGCCACATATCATAATCTTCATGGTTTTTATTACATCTGGAATAAAATAAAATATCAAAACTGACTGATGTGGATTAAATTTAAAAGCTAAATCACAAACAGACTTACAGATGGCTGCTGTCTGATTAATATCTGTACATTTATATCCAGCAGAAGATGGTTTTATGGAAGAAGAAGAAGAAGAAACACCACAAGAAATGAGCAGCTGGTTGTTTGTGTTTATGTTCGTTAAAGGACCAATAAAGTTGATCCAAATCTGCAATAAATGTCACAACACATTTGAATGTTATGATTATATCTGAATATCACTGAATACCACTAATGTAAGAGCTTAAAAATAGATCAATTGCTCAGTTTTACTATAGATATGTTTCTCTAGGAATACTTAAATTTGACTTTTCTTTAACTGACTGCATTAAAAAACTAAGAAAACGCAAATATATTCTGTTTTAAAGGGATTTAATTTAATATGAAGACAATAATAACAATTTAAATTGCAAAAAAAATTGTCAACAAAGCACAACTGGATATTTTGCCCAAACTGTTAATCCCTTTTTTTTTTAAAGGTTTATGTGAATTAAATCTTCATTTAAAGGATAAAAGGCATCTCAGAATTTCTCCACATTGAGTTTTCTGGTCCGACTTCAGATTATTTTCCCATCTGACAAGAAAAAAACCCCCAAAAACTCTGCTTGAATCTGTTAAATAACAAGAACGACCTTTAAACCCACCAGTTGTGACTAATATTAATCAGCAGTGTGTTGTGTTATGACAGATGATGAAATATGTGTGTTGTTGCCAGAGGTGGGGGGGGGGGGTGGTGGTGGCGGGCGGAGGGGGGGTCCCACAGAGACGTGTGTTTGCGTGTTGTTGTGCTAAGCAATTTCCATTTTGTCCCCCCAGTGTTCGACCCACAAAGGCAGCGTGTGAAAGTGCAGAGTGAGCAGACGGGGCTGATGGGATTTCAGGCCCGTCGGCAGTTCTGTGGAAACAGCAGCAGCAGCAGCAGCAGCAGCGGTGGTGACACAACAAGCACAAGAGGGAGGGAAGAGAGTTATGAAGTGTAGTTTTGCTCCTTTTAGTTCTCCCCAAGAAACTTACAAATACTAAAAAAAAATTTCCAAAAGCTTCATTTCAAATCACAATTATCCTCACATTCAGGACAATAAGGGCTCCAGAGTCCAAATAAACAGTTTTGTGATGGTAACGTTCACAGTTCAGTCCCTTTATGTATCTCTTTAGGCTTTCTGAGTGGACTCCATCCGATCCACGCTTTCTGTCGGCTGATCACTTTGTTAGTCGTGCGGCTCCTCGTCCTGCTGCGGATCTCCATCCTGCTCTTCTTGCAGGGGACGGTAGTCTGAGTCTGAGTCCTCCGGCTGGTCAAACATGGCCCGTCTGTGAGGAGAAAGAAGAAAAAAAAAGTCTCTGCATCTTCTAACTTTAAAGGATAAAACTGGTGATTCTCTGTATTTTTCATATGCAGAGTAAAGATTGTGTGTGCATCCAAAGTCTGATATATCTCATTCCTTTGTGTCGTAGACCTCCGTCGTTGTCCAAAAACTATTAGAAACACATCAGTGAGTCACACTGCTGCGCTGAGTAACATGTTCCTTCATCATCAAGAGTTTTGTCACGTTAGTTTGTTGTTGAAACGGCTCCAAAGACTAATAACAGCGATCATGTTTTCAGTCTCTGGAGAGTAGTTCTGATATGAGCCTCTTGACTTTGTTCTGGCAAGTTTATTTGTATAGCACATTTCAGCAAGAAGGCAATTCAAAGTGCTTCAATCATAAAAGGCATAAAACAGAATATAAAAGCAAGACAAGTAAAAAGACATGTAAAAAAAAAACTGTTAAAAAGTGTTACATTTGGGAAATAAAATTTAAAAAAGGAAGCTAAAAAGGAAATGAGACAGATAAAAGAAGAGAATAAAAGTAAGTAAATAAAAGTTCTACACTGCACATTGTAAATAACTTTAGTATAAAGTCAAGAGGTTGTGACGTGAAGCACAACAAGCTAGTAAAGTGCCATGAACGGAGTCATGTTACTGTACATGCTCAGTAGCGCCCGCTTTACACAGAACTGCTCTCTGGAGACTGAAAACCAGTCTTTGGAGACGTTTCTAAACAAACTAACATGATCAAACTCTACATGATGAAGGAATGTGTCATCCAGTGCAGCGATGCGGCTCATTGATGTGTTTTAAATAGTTAATAGTGAAATAAATCTAAATCTAAAGTGTCTTAATACAATCAGCTGTACAATAATATATAAAAAGTGTGTAAACTTTGCGTTGAGATGTATAATATTCATTTAAAGTATTTGGCACGTAATTCCTGGTTTACTCGATTAAGTAAACAACTCAGATGCATTTGATACAAAACAATCAATACTCAGCAGCATCAGACTGAACTGAACCTGCCAGCTTCTGCAGACTCCGTCAGTGTTTTTTTTTTTTTTTTCTGAGCTGCTCAGAAGGATTAATAAAAGTTTAAATTGTACAAGTTGTGTGATGAATTCTTACAGAAGCTCTGGAGTCATCAGCAGCTTTCTTCCTCCCGGCTGGTTTGGAAACACGTCCTCTAGGAAGTAGTACATGTGACCGACACTGATACCTGAGGAGAGACGGAGCTCATCACACAAGTGACAGCAAAAATCACTTCAGTGCTTTATTAGTCTTATGTGTTTCGAATAACAGCATTTACAGCGCTACATTTGACTTGTATGAAAGGTGCTAAATATATATATCAGTGTTTCCCCTATAAAAGTACAAGCTTGTTGTTTAAATGTCAAAAATAACGCCATCCACTCATTCTTAAATCAATAAGCGTTTGGGAGCCGCTGAGCAGCGCTGTCTCGAAACGTGAGTTAACGGCTGTGTCGTTGCCATGGAAACTGCAGGTAGCGTAACGTAACGGTTAAGCGAAAGAGCGTCTGAAACAGAGGTCTGAAATAACGGTAAATGCCAGCGGAGCAGAGGAAAGGGTTAGCAGCAGCAGCAGCAGTAAGTTGTCAGTCTGGCAGTAAATGTACAGTACAGACTACAGTGTGTCAGTTAATAAACGCTGCAGCTTGTCAACACCATGAAAAGTCACGTCTGTTGTTTCCCCAACTGCTGGCAAAGTTAAGGGGTTAGCTCCAAAGTTAGCAACAGTGGGTTAGCCTAGCCTGACGACGCTAAACATAAATAGAAAACAGTAGAAATGTGTAACTGCCTGCTAACTGCCGCCACCCCCCCCCCCCCCCCCCCCCCCCCCCCCTTTGATGGATTGATTGTATATGCTCCATCATAGATCAGTAGAAACATTGTGGTGAAATGTTTAATACCAAGGAGGTCGACCACGATGGAGTTTCCGAGCAGCAGCGAAAATCCCATCAGCACCCAGGGCAGAAACGGCGCCTGGAAGTTCAGGAGGCCGAAGAAGTTCATGTGTATGAGCGGATGTCTTCTACTCCACACATATACCAGCATGATGATGAAGGCCTGACCCAGGAAGAAGACGTTGGCAAACAGACCGAACAGCTGAGGGAGTTCAGGTTAAATACAACTCCTTATTTGGGTTTTTGTGATCGTTATCACGGTAAAAAACGACACCAAAGAGTTCAGATGGAGATTTAAGTTTTAGATATACAGATGTTTCTTCGAAGGAGCAGCTGGAAAAACCCTCACTGGTTGAGTCAAACTTCCAGGCAGCTGCAGTTTTGGAGTGGAAGTTGGCTAAATGACAACTTTGTATAATGAACTCTGGTCAAAATAAATTGGTAAATAAAATACCCTGTGGATATGGAAGCCCATTTCTGCCAGGAAAATTTAAAAAATAGATGAAAAGTTAGGATTTATAAAACAAAAAATACTCTTGGTAAATCAAGATTGTATGAGTCATATGAGATAAATCATGAGATAATGTGACCTTTCAATCAAAATACTGAGATAAAAACAAAGTTTTTACTTACAATTAACGTTTTTACTGAATCAAAAACATTGACTTCCTTTCTCAAGATTTTGATATAGTAAGAAAAATGTTCAAGATTAGTTCAAACTGTTGATTACTTACTAAACATCATGAGAGCCAAAGTAAAAAAATATTTATTACATAAAAAATATAAATATTGGCTTTCTACCTCATTGATTTGACTTGTATTATTACAATGTAGTATCCCATAATTTTGATGTAACAGCAACACTATTTGTTGCTTATTTTTATCAGTTAGATGAGGAATTTTGAAGTAAAACTTCAGGTCTGCTACTTTTTTTTATCTTGCTGTGCAGCACTTGTGTTTGTTATAAACGTGCTATATAAATAAAGTGGATTGGATACTTAATAGATCATGAAATGCTGCATATTTAAAAATATGTCTTTATATTATGATATAATGGTTTATTATCAGAATTTAATTTTGTGATTAAAGTAAAAATTTGCCTGATTTCATAACTACGACTGTCAATTATGTCATAACTCAGCATACTTTTCATTTGTCGTGACTATTTTCTGTTTAAACATTCCTCACATCTGATATTTATTTTTACTTTTCCAGACAGAAATGGTCTTCTGTACATGGTGCATTGTGTTTCGTCTCCTGCTACTGAGACATTTCCGCTTCCAGAAATGTTAAATAACGAAACACCAAATTGTAAAGTTTGTGATGCGAATCCCTAAACTGTGAGTATCTGTTGCACAGACAAGTCCTAAAACTGTCAACACTAATGATTATATAAGACAGATTTAAAGAGCAGGTGTTTTTGTTTACCGAATGCTGAACCCTTTACAAAAACTGTAAAAGACAACATTTCCATTCACGTCAGCAAATCACATTTCTAATCTGATAACAGAGTAAACAATGTGCCATCCTGATATTACAGCAGAATTAGTCCTCATGTACGTGCTGTTAAAACTGTCCACGAAACATAACACGTCTCCAAACAGACTCATAAACCTGCACGTTGACTGTTTCACAGCAGCCCAGAGGGACGTCCGTGTTAAACAGGCCCGGGACTGTATCATTAACCTGGAATGTGAACGAGAGCTTCGGGCTACAAACTGCTGAGCATCATCAAAAAGAGACATGCTGTATGGTACAGTAGCTGGCTTTACATGCTTTTAGCCAGAAGACTTCCTGAATCAGGCTTCTAAACTGTAAAAAAAAAAGTGATGTTTTTCAGGCAGCTTGTTACTGAACAGACCTGGAAATGGAAAGCACTAAAACATCTAATTCTCCCACTTTAAAGGGTCAGTTCAGCCAAATAACAACATATTTTAGGGGTCAAATCCTGCAGTATCTACCCATACAGATACGTAGATAGTTTGGTTTCATTTTTCCTGATTTTGTGTGTATCAAAGTCAGATATATCTTATTTCTCTGTGCCGTAGACCTTCGTTGTTGTCCGAAAACTCATTAAAAGCACATCAGTGAGCCACACCGCTGCACTGGGTGACATATTCATCCATTATAAAGAGTTTGAACGCATTAGTTAGATCAGAAACAGCTCCGAAGAACAGCGATCGTGATTCGTTTAGAATAAGAAAAATAAAGACAATCAACAGCCTTATTGTTTAAATCTGACGTTTCCATGCTGTGACTGCAATAAACTAAATTCCAATCATATCTATTGTATTTGAGCGGAGGCAAGAATCTCAGAGAAAAATATCAAAACCTGAACAAACAGTTAGCTTAACATCCCTGGTACCTACCAGCACTTGAGCAATGACAATGAAGTTGAAAATCTTTTGTAATTTGGGTGGAGTAGCCCTTTAAACAATCTCTTCTAAAGGATAGAGCTGTAGTTTAAGCATAATTGCAGTAAAACTTAACATTTTTAATAAACGATCAAAAGGATACAGTCATCAGGACGCCTCCAAACAGGAACATGAAAACGAAATCTGCCGTCCGGCCCCGGAAGCAGCCTTCCTCCAGCATCCGGCAGTATCGATAACTTAAATTGTCAAGGATCCAGCTGTGGTTTACTCCCAGTCTGAAGATATCAGAGTAAAACTAAACTACGAAAGCTGCAGTCAGAAGTTAAGAGTGATAATATCTTAGATGTAGTAAACGCTGATAAAAGATACAGAAAGATGATGTTGAACACAAAACTGAATCCGAGAGAACCGAAGAAGAGGAAGCTGGTTATCAGGCGCCATAACTGAGAGACAGAGATAAAAAAAAAAAAAGAGATTACTGTCAATTTATAATTAAAGGAACAGTTCACGTGTTTATGAGTAATGATGTGGTTAGCCTAGCTTAGCATAAAGACTGGAAGCAGGGGGGGAAGCTAGCCTGGCTCTGTCCAAAGATATAAAAGCAAAAAAATACACCTAGCAACACCTCTAAAGCTCATTAATGTATCTTGTTTGTTCAATTTATACACAGATAGAAATGCATAAATAACAATTTGTGATTTTAGGAGGAGTTTTGTGCAGGAACTATCACTTGAAAAACAAGTTTATCTATTTATCCAGTACTTCTAATCAGCATCTCCAGCTGTAGTACAGGTTTTGGTCTCTTTACATACATGATGGTACCAAATCTGGAAACCTCACTGTGACTACACTTCAAGGAGCTGCACTGACTGCTGCTCAACAAGAAAAACTTCCAGAACGTAAACCAAAAGTTGTTCTTTTTACATTTACAGAATTTAAAAGAAGCAAAAAAACAACATACAAGATACAACATAGTGATTGATGAGCTTTATGGGTGTGTGTTTTTCACTTTTGACAGAGCCAGGCTTGCTGTTTCCCCTTGCTTTCAGTCTTTATGCTAAGCTAGGCTAACTACGTCGTGACTCTCTCTGACAGCTCTGTACTTCACACATAGACACAAGACTGAAAGATATCAAATAAGATCCCAACATGTTAAATTATTTCTTTAATAAATGTTACCTGGTATCTCCTGATGATGAGGTCTGGGTTAAAGTAGAGCTGGAAGGGAGTGATGACCTCAAGTTGCTGAAAAAAAGAACAACAACAACATATAGATTGAATTAAATCAGAAAAAATGGATTTCTGTCTATATTGATGAGAAACGCAATTGAAACAAACACTTTGGCGCTTACACTATTCAACTAAAATTTTCAACTGCTGTCACCTGTGACAAGTTAACAAACATTTCAATGGTACAGTTACGTCTCAACTGACACCGTTTTACAGGCATTCACACTTCAATTATCTTCGCTTACACTAAAAACGGAAAAATCAACTATTTTGTTTTTTTTACTGTTCAACTGACACTTCAACTGCTTTAATCTTGTACTTAACATCTTGAATGTGTTCAGCACTTTCACTTCAGCTCCTTTCATCTCTATAACTTAATCTGACACCTGATGTGCTTTCACCGAAGTACATTCCTCACTTGAACTGCTTTAATCTTGTACTTAACATCTTGAATGTGTTCAGCACTTTCACTTCAACTTCCTTTCATCTCTTTAACTTAATCTGACACTTCAAGTGCTTTTGCTGAACTACCTTTCTTGCTTGAACTTCATCTGAAACTTCACCTGCTTTCAACTCTTCAACTGACAGTCCTCTGATTTTACTGCTTACACTTTACATTTCTAGTTTTTTCTTTGCTTAACAGTTGAACTGCTTTTACCTATTAGGCTACATATCAACTGACATTTCAACTGCTTTCATCTGTGACAAGTTAACTGACATTTCAACGGCACAGTTGCACCTCAACTGACACTGTTTTACGAGCACTCACACTTCAATTATCTTTGCTTACACTAAAAACAAAAAAATCAACTATTTTGTTTTTTACTCTTCAACTGACACTTCAACTGCTTTAATCCTGTACTCAACATCATGAATGTGTTCAACACTTTCACTTCAACTCCTTTCATCTCTTTAAATTAATCTGACACTTGAAGTGTTTTCGCCGAAACACTTTCCTCGCTTTAACTTCATCTGAAACTTCACCTGCTTTCAATTCTTACTCTTCAATTGATTTCACTGCTTACACTTTAAATTTCTATTTTTTTCTTTGCTTAACACTTGAACTGCTTTCACTTATCAGACTACAACATCAACTGATATTTCAACTGCTTTCATCTTTTTCTCTTTAACCGACAGTTTAATTACTTTTAGCTGACGCACCCCTGTTTTTCTCCACTGCTCCCACTTCCACTGATATTTCAACTGCTTTCATCTTTAACCTTAAAATTTACGGTTCGGCTGCTTTCATATCTTTAAGAGTTCAACCTCACTCAACAATTACACTTTAACTGACAGCTCAGACGCCTTCAGCACTTTTACCTGAAATGTGTTTCCAGCTCAGTGACTCAACCTTCAGTTGACATGAGTTGACTTAAATTTCAACTGACACTTCATCTCCTTAAGTGATTTAGCTGCAACTTTAACTCTCAAATTTTTTATTTTTTTTTTTTACAGGCGAATAAATAACATTTTAAAACACTTTAACTTGTATATGTTGTTTCAAAATCTTCAAAGATTCAACATTTTAAGGCATTGAAAGTATTTTAAATGTGAGAACATGCACATTTTCTTTAAAAATGAATAAATTTGAAATGTTTCATCAAGGATTACAGACATAAACAAATAAATAAAATTGAGTTAATAACTAGTAGCATTAGACTGATTGTGAATTTTAAGAGAAAAAAGTTTTAAATTAATGATTTCTTTGACTAATTCTTGATTATTAATGTGTTGTCCTGCCTGATTTCAGCCTGCAGGTCAAAGTTGACTCTTCTGTGTTGGTTTCTTCATTGTTACTGAGTTGTGTTGTTGTTGTGTTGTTGGTTCTTACCACGGCAGCGGTGGTGAGGACACAGGCGGTCGTGTACGCTCGGGTCACCACAGGGATCTGAAAATACTCCTGAGTGAAGCTGTGAGCCATCGCTGCTGCTGCTGCCTCACTGTCAACCATGATTTACCCACTGAATGAACAGCAGAGGCCCCGCCCCCCTCGCTGCCTCAGCCAATCAGAGTCAAGGATCAATTAACACCATCCATCCCACACAAACACACACACTGTAAGATGCAGAAATGTGTTATATTAAGTTATTTTGTAATTTATTTTGTAATTTTGTAAGTTATTTTCTTCTTTTCTGACATATTTACACCACATTTCATCCCATTTTATAACTTGTAAAGAAATACATGTATTTTACCTCTCCCTTAGAAAACAGGCATCAGAGGGATTTAGCCAGTGAAATAAAGCTTATGTACAAAAAATTTAACGGGTTACATGTTTTAAATCTCTTAGGCTATAAAATGAGATAGAAATAATAAATGCACAAAAAAAAATCTTAAAATTACATACACTGTTGTAACAATTGTAAATTTTTTACAAAAATGTAGAAAATACATAAAATTTATTATGTAACATTTGTAAAATATTTTAATTTAAGTACATTAGGAGATGTATGAAATACATTTTTGATAAGTTTCATTAGTTTTTGTTGGAAAACAATCGATTTTCATTCAGATTTTCTTTGCAAGTGAATCTTTAATATGTTTTTGAAGTTCACTTTAATCTACATGTACGCCAACTTTTGCGTTTTTTCTTGGAAATGTGATTTGATTATTTAAAGCAAACCAATTAGAATATAGATACAGAAATGTGCTATATTATAAGTTATTTTCTTGTTTTCTGACATATTTACACCACATTTCATCCCACTATAACTTTTAAAAAATACATGTATTTTACCTCTCCCTTAGAAAACAGGCATCAGCAGAATTTAGCCGGTGAAATAAAGCTTAAGTACAAAAAAATTAACAGATTACATGATTTAAATCTCTTAGACTATAAAATGAGATAGAAATAATAAATGCACAAAACAATCTTAAAGTTACATACACTGTTGTAACAATTGTAATTTTTTACAAAAATGTATAAAATACATAAAATTATGTTTTTGCTGGAAAACAAATGTTTTTCATTAATAATGTACATGAAAATGTATCAGATTTTCTTTGCAAGTGAATCTTTAATGTTTTTGAAGTTAAATTTAATCAACATGTATGTGAACTTTTGTGTTTTTTTCTTGAAAACGTGATTTATTTCCTTTACTAATGGAGAAATGGTGATTAAAAATGCATTCACATATCTTAACTTGTCATGTGTGAATGTTTCTTGCTAGTTTTAAAATTTGTGTGGCGAAATTGTCTTTAATCTCTCCGGAGGCAGCAGAGTTTGGTAAGAGGTTATGGTTTTATTAGCAAGGAAACAAATACACAGTTCATACGTTTCAATGTACAGGGATGAGGTTACATATGAGTAAAAAAAAAAAAATTAATCAAACACATGTATGTACAACAAATGTTTACTAAGTTGTTTGTGTATAAATATAATGTTCACTGATTAACACTTGAAAAATGTCGCAGAAATGTTTTCAAACAACAACAACGACCGACTCAAGAAACAACAAAGTGTGGATGATATCTGGAATGACTCGTCAGTGTCCTGCACTGGCAAAACTAAACAGACAGTCTGTACTGAGTCTTCACATCTCGAGTGCTGCAGCAGCAAGCGACACACAGCAGAGGAAATGTCAGATTACCTCGAGCAGCGGTTCTCAACATGGGTGTCGTGACCCCTTGAAGAGAGGTCGCGACATGAGTTTGAGCCTTTTTTTAAATTCACTATCCAGCAGTGGTGGAAGAAGTATTCAGATCCTTTACTTAAACAAAAAAGATACAACAACGTATAAATGCATGCAATTAAACTACTACATAAAATATTTACATAAAAGTACATTAGTATTATCAGCAAAATATACTTAAACTGTCAAAAGTAAAAGTACTTGTCCTGTGACTGATACATATCATTAATACTGAAGCATCTGCTGGAGGTGGAGCTAGTTTCAACTACTATGTAAATTGTTGGGTAGTTTGATTAAGTGGTTCCCAACCTATGGGTCAGGCCCCTCAGAAAGGGTCACAAGATAAATCTGAGGGGTCATGAGATGATTAATTGTGAGCTGCATTAATTTTATGATCTTTTTTTTGAGAAATATTGGATCATTTTTAGAGTATAAGTATAAAATAGCAGAAAATTGATACTCAACTTGAGTGAATGTACTTCCCACCGCTGCTATCAAACCAGTAATCTTTGTGTTAAAACACCAGCCTGTCTAGTAATTCAGCAATGAATGGGGGGTCAAAGTTCAAAGGAGCAACTAACTGACCAGGTTGAGAACCGCCGCTGATCCACAAAGCAGCTGCTGCCGCTGAATGCGTTACACTGACCGACATGAATAAAGCACCAATGTTTTAGATAAGCAACGACTTCAATGAAGGATGAGACACAAAATAATGAGGACAAAATATCACAATCCTCCTGCAAGGAAGGAAGAAGGTGTTTGGAGCTCTAGATGGCGCCCTAGAGCTTTTTTTTCCTGCACACTGCTGTTTTCCTGAGTGATTACCAACCAAACAAACAGCTCAGAGCTTCATGTTGGGAAGAGTGACGTCAAAACTTGGATGTACAGAAGTGTTTTTTCTTCCTTTCTTTTCCTTTTTTCTTCATTTCTTGAAGGTTTTATGCTCCACGTTGTGTGAAAATCAGAAGTAATTTTGACCTTACAGACTAATGAAACCCTTTAAACTTAACAACAGTTGTGTTTTTTGGAGTGTTTTTGCACCAAGCTCTGACACCGTTCCTTCGTTAGCTGAGGTGAAACTAGATGCAGATCCTCCTAAGATTTGTTTTTACCCTGAGTTGAGTCCGGGATGATCTCCTCTTAGGCTGTGTACAAATGTCTTTCTTCACTGGAACTGACATACCTTATAACACCAAACAATGCTCTAACCACAGTTAGAGAAGTCTGATTTAGCCAATGTGCAAATGATGGTGATTATGACCCAAAAAAAAAAAGGCAGAAATGCTTTGGACTTTTGTTTCAGACATTCAAAGTTCAGATGCTTCCTGACCCTGAACTGTCCTCATCATTGCTACAGATGAAAGACTGAAACTTAAACATAAGACGTAGGAATAATCTTTGACTGTTGCAGTTACCTGGTGTCAGTAAGTAACCTCCAGGACTCTTTTTGCCCTGAGCTCACGCTGTCAGGCTACGTTTAAACCCTGACTTCAGCCGTGGTCTTAAAGCAAAACTCTAACTTGTGTTTTGGTGGCTTTGGAGGATGGCAGCTGGATTTATAGCAGTTACAACAGATACTAGAGCTGCAACGATTAGTCGATCAACAGCCCATCATCAACTAAAGATCAATTTTCAAGCCGAAATGCAGCTTTTCAAATTTGACAATGTGCTGTTTTCCCTTGTCTTAATGTGAATATCATTGGGCTGACGTTTGAGACATTTGATGACATCACTTCTGGCTCTCAGTGAAGGACATATTTCATTATTTCCTGATGTTTTGTAGACTAAACAATTAATCAACTGATTGGTATTAATGAAAAATAATCTATAGTTTCAGACCCTAATGGATTTTTAACAGTGACTCAGTTTCACAGCCAAAAAACAAACAAGAAAACAAACATCTAGAAACTTCTGAAACCGCTCATAATTGACCACATATGGCTATCATAGAGCTTCTGTCTGAACAGTGGTGAACAGTTCAGCTTTATTACACACACGTAGCCTTCAAGCCTACATGTAGTAATGTTTGCTACTCAGGACATGTCAGATCAGAAGACAACTCCTTAAAGTTTATCCACATGTAACTGAAAACATTTGACTGTATATATTATTAAGAGATTGTTATTTGGAGACAGTTTGCTCAGGTCAAGAAAATCCTTTTCACCCTTTGCTCATATTTACCTCATACTGTATATTCAAAAGTTGCAGCTACATTACCAAAAATCTTTCTCCTGGTTGTGAGAAAGGTTTCCAAAACTCTGTAAAATAAATGGAGCTGCTTGAGAATAATCTGACTTTTGTTTAGAAGCTGATTCGTGATCAGCGTATATAGTTTAGAGAGAACAGTTTAACATCCTCTCTGGGTTTTATCCTCTCAAAGTTCTCCGCTACAGCAACTGTAAGTTTGATGTCACTCTTCAAACACTTGACGATTGGCGAGTCCATCCGTGATGAAATTAAAAAACAAAAAAAAAATAACAGTTGAAATGAAAAGTGTCCACTACAGCAACAAAGATAGTCTGTTCTGGTTCTAGCGAACCAACATCGGTCAGGAAGTCTCCATTTCAGGCTCAAAAGAAAGGAGGAGGTGAGAATGGTGCAGTTCACATCAGTATACAGGGCCCAGATCTCAGCCGTACGGTGACAAAATGTGCAAAATAAATAGTAGAGTATAGCTGCACAGGAGGTGCCAAGTCTGAGGAAACATAACTTGGTTTTCCTGAGAAGAAGGTGTAATGGATCTGAGTATCAATAAATGGAGTAAAGCATTTAAACAGATTTTTAAAGGAGGCCGTCTCGTCTCCTTGAATCCACAGTTTGAACATACAAACATCTCTGTTCCAAAAAAAAAAAAAACACTCCTCTTCATTGTCAAAAAAAAAAAAGACATCTGTCACCCCCGAATCTCCAGAGTCACACCGAGACTCACACGTTCCTACAGCCGAAGAAATCCATGCCGACGTAGCGAGGGTAGCCCTCTAGAGAGTTCATGCCGACGGGATCAAATTTCCAGTACTGACGTCCTCGGATAAAGTGAGCATAGCCTGAAAAATATAAATAATAATAATGATTAATATTTATATTTAATACTATATTGGTTCATTGTTTATTTATATTTTTCTAAATGCACAAAATTTTGTGATCATTTTTATGCCATTTTGCAAAAAAATATGGCCGATATTCATACTGTGGTTTGCAGGAATTCAGACACGCTTTTACTACATACACCTCTTGGCTGCTTGGGGGCAGTGGAACAAACTAAAAACATCCGAGAGCAGCTGAAAGTAATGATATCGTAAACTTAAAACCTGCCTCTCTAGTCTGGCTTTTGATTAGAATGTTTTATGGATGTCATTTATAGTATTTAAACGGGCCGCATTTACAGAGCGTCTCTCCAGTCCTCTGATCATTCGAAGCGCTTTACGACATTCACACGCTGCCGTGTAAGGTGTCAATCTGCTTATCAGAAGGGGTTTCTAATACTCATTCACACACACACACACACAAACACACACAATCATACCAATGGCGCAGCCTTCGGGAGCGATTTGGGGTTCAGTATCTTGTCCAAGGACACTTCGACATGTAAGAGGAGTCAGGAATCAAAACTGCTGATCTTCCGATTAGTGGACGAGCTGTTCTACCTTCTGAGCCGCAGCCGCCCAATTTAATCATAAATTTGATTGTTTTCAGGTTTTAAAATATTTTTTTTTCCCTCTTGTCTATTTTATTTGCCATTGTCGCTACTGTGTAGTGCCGTAAACAAGCTCTGCAAACAAAAAGCTTTAGGTGGTAAAGTAAATGTGTTTCATGTTTGGTAACGTTAATAATGGTCAGATGGAGAAGTTTAGTTGTAGCTAGAGTAGCATAGTAGTATAGTAGTTGCTGCCTGATGGAGGAAACTTTGACTTTTGCCTGTAAAAGTTGTTCTAAATTAATTTGTTTCAATGCAGAAAACTGTGGTGTTTGTTAAAAAAAAGACATTATTCACAGGAGTTGGTGGAGACCAAAACAGAGCTAAAAGGAGAGCGACATTATTAGGTGTCTGTGTCTGCTGGATATGAAACCAACTTTTTCTAGTTTGACCCTTTTTCATGGGCAGACTGCCGGGATTCAGTTTACAATAATTATCGCAAGATTGACCAACATTTATTTTCTAGGCAAACAATTGATTCAAAGGCAACTGGACTTAGATTTGTCTCTTGAAGACGTTTCGCCTCTTATCCAAGCAGCTTCATCAGTTCGTAACGCATCGGTCTGACTAGTCCTCACTCGTCTGACAACACAGTGGAGAGGTATTTAACACAGGTATTTAACCTGGGAACTGATGAAGCCGCTTGGATAAGAGGCGAAACATCTTCATAAGACAAATCTAAGTCCAGTTGTCTTTGAATCAGTTGTTTGCCTAGAAATAACTATGACCTGGACGAATGAGGATGTTCATAGACTGACTAACATTTATAAAACAATGGAAACAATGTTGGGTTCAAACACGGTGAAGCAGCTTCAAAATATCAGCCTTCAAAATCCCGTAATAACTTTAGCCACGGAGTAGGTAGTCTTAACTGTAGGAGCCAAAATATGTGGTTGTTTCTGTTTATATATTAATTTGGGCATTACGTATTGCGTCACTTACGTCAGTTGACTCATGGGTGTGGTTTCCTATTATTTTACCTGTTCACTCAGGTGGTGGCGGGAGTTTTTGGACAAAGGGAGTTGGTAGAGCTCTGATATTTGACTGTCACCATCATTACTATCATCACCAACGTCTGTTCATCACTTTACTTTTTTGTATATTCTTTGTGCAACAGCTGCTTGTCAGACTCTTTAATTTTTTGTTTATTTTTGCAATAAAACACCAGTAAAATGTCATCTGGACTTCGGGATGGTTTGTATGGACGTGTCACATATAGGAGTTTTCGTTTATGGACCGTACCGTATATGTCCCTGAAAGCAGCGTCCACATCGTAGGGGATGCCGCTCCAGTCCTGCATGCTGCGCGGGTATTCGGACTCGACTCGGTTCTCGCGGGGACTGAACCTCCAGTAGCTGCCTGATTTAAAGAAGTAGGTGTTGTAGTCGGAGTCGTGGCCCCAGCGCAGCGCCGCTTGGATGCGGGACACCGGCAGACCCAGATTCCTGATGGACTCCGGCCCTCTGATCTGCATCTCAGCATCAAACACCCAGTAGTACTCGCCTGCCGAGAGAGATGGATGTTTTATTATCAATTACATTTTTCTTTGCCTCGGTAGGAGCCAGTGTTTATGTGACTTGAATAAGAAACAAGAGTTAGATGAAAAGGTGTTATTGTGAAGCTTAAATGCTCCCTTCAAGTGAGGGCACCATGTTCACACTGATGTGGCATTAACATTGTTGTTGTTATCAGTTATTCTATCCATCAAAAACCATCGAACCATCAAAAATCTCTTGCACACATGTGTAGTCTTTGTGACGGATTTGTTGGTGGAGTAGCCACGTACTAAAAATAAGGAGGGACACCTGTCTTCACTTGCTCAATAAAGATGCTTTAATATAAAAAAAAATGTTACGGTCAATGACCTTCTTCAGGTATATGTATATGTATGTATACATATTATAACCTGAAGAAGGCTGTTAACCGAAACGCGGTGTTGTATTTTATTGATCTATAGAAGTCTCAAGAGCTGTTTCCTTAAAATAATATGAATTCACTTGAATGAATGCAATGTTTACTTAACTTCCCTATTATATATAAAAATGATTACAGGATTCTAACAGAAGTTTCACAGCAAAAAAAAGTATGAAAATCTCTTTAGAAACTTCTGAAACTACACCTGCAAAATAATCCACTTCTTTGTTGTCCCTCTGTATGTTCACACTAATGACTTCTACTAATTAAATCCTAAGTATGCCCAACTTTCATGTTAAAACAACCTCAGAAAACAAGATTAATTCATTTCAGTAACATTTTAAAACAAAGTAAAATATCAGTATGTCTGTATGTTTAATGAAGTTATGGAGGTTGGAGTTGTGACACATTAAACTGTCTTTAGCGCTGTCTTCTTTACAAAAACACACCAAAACTGAGCTTGAAAACCGCTCAGTTAACTTGTACAAACCTGTTCTCTTTATACGTCCATGGTACAAATCTTTAGCTAAATAATTAGCCAGCAAGCTAGCCAACAGAACCACCTGTGTTTATGGTTACATGCTAATGCTAGCAGCTAACATTAGCAAGTGTGCTAAACAAACATGCAAACAGGAGGCAGCAACAGTTTGTTTAGCAGGCTAGATTCTGTAGTTAGCTAGCTTAAAAACTGATATTGTTTGGAGATAACATTTCTAATTTTGCTCGCAGCTCCTTTTTGATGTTTTAAAAATTTTCACTTTAAGAAAGCTGCAATGTTTTGAGATCGCTCTTATGTACTAAAATACATTTAAATTCAGGGAGAATATCTTTATTATTTAAAATAAAAACTTAGCAAGATGTACTGTATCATGATGAAAAGTCACCTTGGGCATTTTTCACTGTTTTGTGACATTTTATAGACTAAAAAGTTTAATCTAGAAAATAATGAAGATAATGAAAATAACTGTTAGTTGCAGCAGACAGCCTTAAAACATTTTCCATGATTATGAATGTTTTTTGGCGTCTTAAAAAAGGGCAAATCCAGTCATATGTATCTGCAATGTGGTTTGAAAATAAGAGCATAATTGCACGTACTACCTTGCCAACATATAATGGAAATATTCTTTAACTGCAGCAACGTCTAAGCTCTGTTTTAATTAACATTTTTACACATATTTAAACTTGCCTAAAAGCGTGAGATCATTTACGTCTGTGGATCTTTACAAATTCATGCTGAAGTCTCTTCCCCACTGATCCTGTGCTCACATGAAACCACAAACCACAAACAGCTTTTCCTTTTGCCCACCTTGAAAGAACCAAATATTCCCTGACTTGTCTTCAAAGGCGGCGTCAATGTTGTCTGGAATCCCCCTCCAGTGACGGGACGCCAGCGCCGGGTAACCGCTCTGCAGTTGCCCGTCCCTGATCCGCCAAACGTAGCCCGACTTAAAGAAGAACAGCTCCCCCCGGATCATAGACACGGCATCAAAGTCCGTCTGGCAGGCATCAGGCTGGAATTAAGACGGATCAGTTGCTCATCTCCTCATGCCAAAAACATGCAAATGTAGTTTCTAACAAGTGGTGATTTTATTGCAGCTGGATGATGTGTTAAGGAGTCTTTTTATTGCCTTAAAGGCTCCTAAAATAAAGCAGAGAGGGGTTTTGTGCTTCTTAAAGTCCAGCTGAAGACTGCTTTTATTGCCACAAAACCATGACGAGGAATTTCATGGATTTCTGCACAAGTGACAGAAACTCTCAGTTACAAGTCTTACAAGAGGAAAAATATCTGAAGTGGAAAGTTTTGCGGAGTGCTCGTCTGTCTGTTAATAGTTCGGTTCAAAAAATACACTTGTGAATGATGTGTTGTCTCAAAGATGTTCAAAGCAAAGACTGTAATATCTCAACAACAACTTTTGGATGAATTGTATGAAATTCTGTAGAGACGCTTTGACATTAAGTCTTAAGCTAAAATACCAACACAGTTTCTCAGCTGCTTCTCTTTTATGACTTAATAGTAAATTAATATTATTATTATCTTCAGGCTGATTAGATAAAGCATACCAGTTGAAGATCTGGGTTTCAGTGAAACTGGGATGGGCTTTTTTTGTTTTATTACTTTGTGATATTTCATAGATGAATCATTTGATAGTGAGAATAATTGGCAGAAAAATCATTAGTTGCAGCCCAGGATGAACCCTGCTTCAGTGATCTTCTGACTATTCATCATTATTTTGACATTTGTGGTTGTGACTGAAATAGCGCAACAGCTAAGGAACTCAAGAAAACATCTGTGACCTTTCATACTCCATCCAGCGCCACCATCGGGTCAAAAGTCTATCTAAATATGTCCAATACTAAAGCTTCAACTGTACTTTGTATTTAGTGCTAATTAGTAAATGTTAGCATGCTAACACGCTAAACTAAGAAGGCGAACGTGTTAGCATGTTAGCATTTAGCTCAAAGTCTCACAGAGCTGCTAGCATATCTGTACATTCTCGGTCTTGTTTAAATGTCTTAAAAACAATCCACAGAATAAACCAAGCTTCATTTTTTTAATCAGGATGTATAATTATTGGGACCAGGAAGCAGAATACAAAAGGTTCATCACAGTTGTTCGTATTCATTGAATCAGGCTTGAGTTGGAGCAATATTTGGGCTTTGGGTCTGCCAGTCCCAGAGAAGAAAGATGTGCCCTATTGTCATGTTTAAGACTATATTTATTAAAAGGTTTTTATTCAAACCATTCCCTAAGTTTTCATCTTTGGGATAACCAACCAGTTATTTGGAGCATTTGTCTCATTTTTCATTAAATAGATATTGGTATTGGTTCAGTACAGTCAGCCTGTAATTGATTGTTATTGTAAATCTTGCATCGGTTCAACTCACATTAGTGACAATCTCATTGGTCTCTGTGAAGGATGGAGGGGGAGGTGGGGGTGGCGGTGAGGGCTGGACTCGCGGGTGAGTCCCGTACAGGTACTGGATGCCTCGCTTGTCATCCTCGCTCAGCTTCAGCGGGTAGGAGAAGGAGTAGTATGCGGACATGATGGCTCCCCGCTCTCGGGAATGCTGCAGGCCCAGGACGTGCCCGAACTCATGGGCAGCAACCTGGAGAAGGTCTGTGCCTGCGAGGGGAGGGGGGAGGGAGGGAGAGGAGAAGACGAGCCTCATAGGATGCACAAGAAAACCACACCTGGTTCAAAATGCTGTCTTAAAATAGTTCTTGGCATCTGTTTTGACCTGCTCGCAGCGGCAGATAAGTGAAGTTTTTGCTATCGGAGACGATACAGTGCCAGGAACACCAACCAAAGAGTAATAAATAAGTCTCTATCCACTTCCTGTCCCTGCTCAGCTATGTTGGGGAGTAACTAGTTACATTTAACGTAATTAAATTACAAAATAAATGTAATAATAATCTGTTAGTTACTGAGAAAGAATATGTTGGTGATGACAAAGGGGTTATATATTTGCAGGAATGCCTTATTTTGGCATGTTTGTGGACAATGTGGGTCACCAAAGCCATTGGGTTTGGGTACAACGCCATCAAGGGTAGGACGGCTGCCTCTACATCTAAACAGGCTCCGTTCATTTGACCGTATGCGCTCAAACTTTGGGTTGCCTTTGATTGGTTCTCCTGTTTGAATTTTCACCGCCTCTTGTCTGCCAATCAAATCAAAGATCATTGCTGAGGCTGCCGACCACGTCGAGGCGAGTGGCCACGTCATTGGACAAGAACGCCTTTCCGTACTGAACAGTGAGGTTTACACTTCCTGGTTTAAATGTATGGTTTCAGCACTGCCCAGTTAAAAACATTTGTCAGAAAAGTAATCAAATGTAATAAGTTACAATATTTTGATGAAGTAATTTAAAAATACTTATATTACTGAAGGGTAGCTAGTAATCTGTAACCTTCATATCTCAAAAGTAACCTTCCCAACGCTGCAGCTACACTGTTTACCTGTTAACGTCCTCATAAAGGGGCGCTGTATGTATGTCGACTGCAACTGTAAGTCATTATCTGTTTATTTGTTTCATCTAGCTCTTATTTTATTTTATTTTAAATCTATTTTATTGGTTTTATTATAACATTTTCATCATTTTTATTGCTCGTCTGGTATACATAATATCAGTTTTCGTTGTGAAACATACAGTAACTCACCCTAATTGTGTTTGGATTGATGTAATGACCGTTGTTAACCCTGTTTTATTGAATTTATTTTGCTTTATGTTCTACTAAAAGCAGTAAGTATGAAGTAAAATTTAAAAAAAAAAAGTTAAAAAAAAAGAAAAACTGTCATTTTATTTGCTGTTCTTTTTGTTTGTCTTGACTTTCTCAGCCTCTCACTCACCCATGTGGTTTCCGAGGGTCCAGGACTCATCGTAGTCGAAGTGGATGTCGCCCTGTCGGTGTGTTTTGGGGAAGAAAGCGTGAGCGAGAATCCCACCCGGGCCGTCAAAGGGGAGGTTGTCTCCGTGCCAGGACCTACAGGCCCGTAAAACAAACGCTCTGATGAACATAAAACTCTGAAAAGCTTAAAGCGTGATCAACCTTTAAAATCAAACTTTACAGACAACAAAACAATCTCGACGACAATCTGTTAACCTCGGCTTTACAAAGGATCCAACAATGACAGGTAAAAGCCTGCATGATAAATGGTTAGAATATGAATTTGACAAGACATCAGTAAACATGTCGAGTTCCCTTTTGAGCCAAAAAAACAACTAACAATTATTTTAAGTACCAAGTAGTCTGACAATTATTTTCATGATTCATCGTATAATGTAAAAAAAATGTCATAACTTAGTGACAGTTTATGAGAAATCCTCAGATCAAAACCCAGAAAACTAGCAAATATTCACAATTTAGAAGCTGGAAATAAGATAATTTTTACTATTTTTGCTCTAAAGAATCGTTTAAAGTTAACCAATTATCAAAACTGTTGTGGACTCATCTGTCAACCGACTAATCGTTTAATTGATTAACTGTTTCATCGCTGGAAAAGCATCACATAGACTATTTTTAAACATGTTGCCTATTCTATGGAGGCCTGAAGCTGACAAAAGGCGGTAAAAGTAAAACTGAATATATCAATAAATAATACAGTTAGTTAAATAGATAAAAACCTTTCCTTTAAGAATATTTATCAAATTCTTCTTGAACTATAATCAGTTGATATAAAGAAAATTAAAACTTAATAATTTCACTCTGATATTTATCTTTGACTTGATCGTTTTACTTTTTTAGCTCCTCACATTTCCCTTTTATTTGGTTTTCGCATATATTTACAGTAACTGTTTATTTATTCCCACACAAATTTTTTCCAATTTTCCTCCTTTTAGTAAGTGTTATTAGTGTGTGTGTGTGTGTGTGCTCTGAGATGTGTCTGTCCAGCAGAGCAAACAATAACAGAAAACGATAAAGCACAAGTCAAAACCCAACCACGACTTAAAATCGCTGCAGGAATAAACAAACCAGGCTACATAAAAGAAAATGAAGCCGTTTCAAAGTTGACACAGATCCCCCATAAAAACCCTGCAGATGATAATCTGCTTGCTTTTTTTTTTTTTGGCTCCACTATCTCGTGTTTCTGCCTTCGTGGCTCTGAAAAGCCGAGATCTTTGTCAGAAAAAAAGGGCTTCATATCCAAAGTAAATGAGACGAGATTCTGGCAGACAAAACTCATAAATGGAATTAAAATGTTTGTCTTTGTCTTGTCTCTTGTTCGCTGGAGTTTGTGATTATTTTTTTTGTGAAGACTACAGATTAGAGTTTAGAAAATCCTCAAACGTCAATAAGAATTGAATCAGTGCAAAACAAAAGTTAAAGGACCAGTGTGTGTAATTTAGCGGCATCTAGAGGTGAGGCTGCAGATTGCAACCGACTTTAACACCCCTCCCCTTCCAAGCATGTAGTCCCTCTGCAGAGTCAACATTTAGTATAAAGAGTTCATTCAAAGGTAACGAAAACACAACGATTCTTATTTCCAGGTGATTATACACTCATTAAAACGCACTTAAGAATATTATATTCAACTTCCTGTTCCTTCTGTTTTCACTTTCATCTGCTGAAGGAGGAAAGTGTTAAACCTACGAGCAGGATCTGTGACATCACGACTAGTTTGGAGCCAATCGTGGTCCAGTATTCAACTTAAAACGAGTCTGACGTGGAAACTTGAAGCCTCCAGTTGCACAAAAACTTTACAGTGAAAGAGGAGACATCTTGTATCCAGCAGCAAAAAAAAGAAATATATTTTTCTGGATTTTTTTTAATGAGGGAGAAGATGCCATTTTAAGAATTTGTAATGAGGTAATTGAACTTTTATGTGGGAAAAAACATCAGACACACATTATTATCAAAGCAGAGTATTAGTCTGGAGGGGATATTTCATCATAATGCAGTTATAAAATGGCAAAATTATGTTTTAATCTGATGAAACAATAAATAGAGAAGAGTATGAATCTGAGGAAGCTAAAATTATTTTTATTTTCATGCATTAAAATGTTGCCATCGCTCAGCCTGTCAACAAAGACAACAAATATTCTGTCTTCATAACAAAAATAATTTCCCTCCTTTTTAATCTACATGTCATGTGTCCTTTTAATTTATGTTTAATTAACCTGGTGAAGTCGATGCGGATGTCGGCCCTCCCGCTGTGGACCTCGGTGAAGGTGAGCGGGGTGACGTCGCTCCAGATTTTCAGCGCTTCCTGAAAGACACGTCGAACCTTCTCCTCGCTTATCTGCCAGGGAAACCGGATGATCCTGCAGGAGACGTACAGTATATGCAGGTGTCAAACACACACAAACACACACAAACATACACACACACACAGGATGTACAGTACATGAGCAGAGAGGGGGACCACCGGCCTCGCATGCCTCCCTCTAATCTGATATCTGCCGTCGTCTCATCAGCAGGGAGGTGTGCTGTTACTGACGCACTCGGGCTCCCTAACAAAACACGGCAACGTGGTCTCCTCCCTTTCCTTTTAGATAAAACCACCCAGTGTGATAACTGAAAAGAGAAGAAGAGAGAGCCTCTTCATCTCGCCGCCAACACGTACACTTCATCAGCGAGTCCGCTGGATAAAATCTGGATTTGTTAAATCATAAATCTGCTGCTGTTGTATTTCAGTTTAGGATAAATCAACAACAACCAGCATGACTGGGAAACATCATCAGCGGCTCTATTTAAGGCTTCATTATCCAAACATCTGACTGTTATTTTCTTGATTAATGTTATTAAGTGTTTTGTCCATAAAATCATGTCGTGTATGACACAAAAAAAGCTGAAACTCGTCACATTTATTTGATTATTTTGTTGTTTTTTTTGTCAACTAATCTTTGCAGATTTCAAGAAAAGTCTGCTGCATTGTTTTTACGGCACAAAACAGGAAGAAGGTCGTCAGTCCAGAGCATGTCGGCTTACCTGCAAGAATTTATACTTCATTGAAGAAGGGAGGAGGGAGAGGAGGGGACAGGAAGCAGCAGGGTTTATGGGAAATGTGGTATTAATTTAGGAAAACATTAGCACTAAAAAAAACTACCGCTGACAACTGTCTCTTTTGTTTGCACAAATTATAAATTATATGGCACCAGAGGCACCTTGAAAAGTTGGAATGCTGCTTTTAAAAACCCAGATGTGCAGTTTGTAGAAGTTCAATATCAGTGAAGCAGAAGCTGCTGGGAAATAAAATATTCACTGAAGTCATATTTAGAAAAGTTTTATTTCAATTTGATCTTCAGTTGTGCAAAAATACAACTGCAAATGCAAATATTTATTCAGACTGCATTAAATTCTTGCAAGAATACCCTGTAAATCAACAATTAAAGAATATTATAAATCAGTAATACTTTAGGGTTTTATTTAAAGGACACGGCCGGAGATATTTTCTGTTATTTTGATTGTCAACAAATTTCATGAAAAGACCAAAATCAACAAAATCGATGTGTTAAGGCTCGAGTGTTAAGGCTGTGAGACTCGTCCACCAATGACCAAAGAAAGCTTGAGGCAAAACTCAAGACCACAATACACACAAAAATGAAAGATAAGTAAGATTGTGTGACTTTTCCTGCATTTTCAAAACATCAGAGCTGCAGGTGGACGACGAGCCGATGACATGTCTCGTTTACTTTTTTCTATTTACATCGTAACGCTACGACTCATCTCACAATCTGACAGCATCAAACCGATATTGCACAGACTAAAAGGCCGTCTATCTATACTTTCTGACGTCTCTCTATCTTTAAAATCACAAACTCACAAACATATAGTTTCATTTTTAAAATAGCCGAGTCATTTCCTAAAACGGCTGCCCGCTGTGTAGTTTTTTAAACAAATAAACATAAAGAGGAAATGGTGCATTTGCTGGGGGACTATTTTTGTTAAATGAGAATCCGCATTTGGTGCTCCAGTGAGTATTTCCTGCAGCGGGACGATGTGTGTGGGATCGAGTCACAGAGTTCATGGTGATGAAGGGGACAGTTACAGCTGTGAGGGTCATCCTCCTGTTTTTAGCCGGTTTAACGGAGGAGGAATCAGATAGATCAGGGTTCGGATACACACGCAATATCACCGGGCTTCTAATTCATTTTAAAACAACAAACATACATATTATCTTTGCATGAGTCAGATACAAATGTAAATAATTAAATAAAGCCGCGTTTGGAAAACAGACTCTTGATAAAACACTTCTTTCAGACCGCCTCCCTGCTGCGACTGCGCCATAACAAGCTCGGCCCTTTAATGTTTTGCAGCCACCTGAGAACTGCTTTTCAATTTAGTTAACAACCGTTAAAGCCGTTAAAACAACACCAGCTCTCAGCTGACCGAGCGTGACTTCAAGTGACGTGCCAGGACTCGCTCCGCGCGCTCGACAATCACTCGCCGGTTTGGGTCGGTTCCTAAATAAAGAGTAAACACCGGTAAACACAGGGGACTCGTTTAGCTGCGGCTCCGGATCTCTCGGCGTGGACGGTGGCCTCGTTTAGGGTCACGCAGAAGTGTCGTTTCACATAGCGTGTTGGTTCGCCACGATCCTGGTTAACCACATCACTCTGTCAGGTGTCAGTTTATTGCTCCCGATCCAGGCAGAATCTTATTAGTCTGTTCCCGGCGCTGCTATTAAAACTTTTCCGCCCCCCCCCCCCCCTCCCCCTTTCTTACTCCCTCTCTCCTCTCTCTCTTTCTCTCTCTCAGTCTGTCTTAATATAGTGTTCTGTTAAAGAATGACTACAATGAAAGAGACCCCAGGAGACACAGACAGCGAGGCAGCAGCCAGTAGATGACTGCCAGACACTCGACGGTGCCAAGGCCTTAGATGAAAGAAAACCAGCACCCCCTCCTTTTTTTTTTTTCAGAATCCTAATTTCAAGACTTAATTTTGTAAGTGCTGTATTGGCCCTCTTATGTTACCTTTCTTTTCCTTTGAGTTCATTAATCAATGTGTCCAAAATTTTGTCCGCTTTGAACTTGAGGGATTATGATAAAAACAATCTACTGTATCTTTTTTTTTTCTTTTTTTTATCAGCAGATGAAGTTTACTCAATTTGTCAGGTATTTATAGATGTTTAAACTTCCATTTTTCTCAAAAGTTTTAGGATTTCTCATCCACGTTCAGTGTTTCCCCTTGGGTTGAGGGGGAAATTAGCAGGCAGCTAGCTGTTTTCTATTTATCAGTTTAGCGTCGTCAAGCTAGGCTAACCCATTGTTGCTAACTTTGGAGCTAACCTTCACTTTTCCAGCAGTTGGGGAAACAACAGACGTGACTTTTCATGGTGTTGACAAGCTGCAGCGTTTATTAACTGACACACTGTAGTCTGTACTGTACATTTACTGACACACTGACAACTTACTGCTGCTGCTAACCGTTTCCTCTGCTCCGCTAGCATTGACCGTTATTTCAGATGCTCTCTCTCGCTTAATCGCTCACTAGCTAACAAGTTACGCTACATGCAGTTTCCATGGCAACGACAGACATTAACTCACGTTTCGAGACAGTGCTGCTCAGCGGCTCCCAAACGCTGTTGATTTGCGAATGAATGCATATTTGGCGTTATTTTTGACATTTAAAAAATATTTTTGGCTTGGTGGGGGCTCTCATTGACCTGGCGGCCCGCCAAGCTTGTACTATTATAGGGGAAACACTGACGTGAAAAAATAGTCCACTCAGTGTCACTTTTTTAAGATTCTTACAATTCTTAAAAAGCAAAAAATGTTTGCGTGGACTGTCAGGAGTAGCTTGTATGATCGTCTCATCTCATCTGAACATCTTGCACAGCGTTGTGTTTCACTGCCTTAACTGAGCTCTGGATTCAGCTCCTCCAAAGTGACATTGTGGGGCTTAAAGGAGAAAGTTTTACAAAGCTCTGAAAAGACACTTAAGTACTCGGTAATCATCGAGCGATCACACAAGTCAAATTACAAGAAGGTTACTTATTGCAGCACATTAGTTTTGGACTACGAATCTTTGCTTGTCCACATACTTTTGTCCACGTCGTTTGAGGTACAACTGTTGTTCTACAAATAAGATCAATATTGGAAAACACAGTCATGTTTTGACATCTATGTTAGTGTCTACGTCCATCAAATCTCATCTGATTCGAAAGATTATAAACCAAAACACTCTTCGGCCAATAAGAGTCGACGGTGGCTTCGTGTAAAAATCTGTACCTGTAAGTGAGGTCGTTCTTCTCCAGTCGGCCTCCGTACAGGACGAAGCGTCTCTGGCGCCCCCGGTAGTGCACTTCCTTCTCGGCGGGGTAGTCCGGCACGCCGCAGCGAGGTCGGTTCCGTGTGTTGGACGTGTTGGTCGTCGGCAAACCCGCCTCCTTCACCAAGTCCTGAGCGTGAGGAACCTTCCCCCTCTTCTTCAAGTCTGGGAACCTTTCAGAGACCTGGAAACGACATCGGTGTTGATGGGTGAGTTGTTTGAACAGTGATGAATGACAAAAATGGTTATGTTTGGTGATTTAATCTGGTTTTGTGTTACATGAAAATAAGAAATGCCTTTATTACAGCCAGTAGAGAGATGACAGGAAATGAGGGTTCCCAACTGGATTCAAACCAGTCAAGTTGCTGTTCGTCACATGTGAGATTTTATGATCTCATATGTTGAGCTAAGTGAGCAAAGATATGAATTTATGTACATTTTAGCCTCTTGCTAAATATGAAATTAGCAAGAGGCATGTAAGAAATATAGTTTTTTTAGATGTTGGCACAAGCTCTTTATAATATTTATGGTACTGGTTGTCATTTTTGTAGTTTAAACATCATCAGTGTTTTCATCAATGCAAATCAACACTAAACAAAAAACTGAGGTTGAATGGAATGCTGTTAGTGTTTCACGTATTCTTCATAAACCAAAGTATTAGACAAATTAAAATTTTGATGTCAGTAGACAACAGATCTCTGCACCAAATTTCATGGTTATATTTTAGAAAGTAGTTGTTGTAGTATTTCAGTCCAAATGACAATGATTTTATTTGTGAAGCGCTTTATTTTTTAGTACTGTTTCTTAAGACGGTTACAAAGTGTTTTAACAGATAACATTACCATCCTTAGAGCCAAGAATAAGAGTCTACAGCTATGCTAGCATGCTGCTAGCAAGCACAGCGGTGCTTTGAGCTAAACGCTGACATCATGCCAAACATGCTGATGTTTACAATGTCTGCCATCTCAGTTTAGCATGTTAGCATGCTAACATTTGCTAATTAGCACAAAACACAAGGTAAGGCTGGTGGGAATGTCATTAATTTTGCAATTGTAGTATTAGACAAATAACAAATTTGACCTGATGGTGGTGCTACATGAAAAGTTCAGTGATCACCAGAGTGATTACATCATGAGGGGGACGTGAATGTATGTTCTACGTTTCATGATAATCCATAGTTCATAGTTGTCACTAAAAACTAAAAATGGTGGCACTAGAGGTATAAATTTGAGATATTTAGATAGAAAGCTGAACTACTGGTGGCGCTAGAAGAAAAGTGAGAGGATCACCAAAGTCAGTAGGAGTCATCCTCTGGGGAATATGAATGTTTGTACAACATTTCTTGGCAATCCATGAATTAGTTTATGAGATATTTCTGTCAGGATCAAAACTGTGGACCAACCAACATTGCTCTATTCCAAGCCAAGCTGCTTGCATGACTAATAAGAAGAAGAAGAAAGGAAAAATAAGAAAAATAAGTGGATGAGAAAGGAGGAGAAAATGAGAAAAAGTTTCAAGAAGAAGCAGGAAACCAAGAGAAAGACCAGAGGCAAACATGTACTTGAGTCGTGGTTGGATATGAAGCAACATCACGTTGAACTCTGAGGTTAATGACAGCACACAGTCATAATCAGGTCACTGAGCCACGTAGTTTGCCCTAGTTTAAGAGACAGTCGGTCCCAGAGTGTCCCATTATCGTTAATGCCCCCCCGCCAGATCCAGAGGAAATAGCTCTGCTCATTTCCACAGAAGCAAATTACAGAGGAGCGCTGTGCCATCCGCACCTCCTCAACTGAATCAGGCCACAGCCTCTAAACCAAACCACATCTGCAGCACTTACAAGGGGGAAACTTTTGGGTGTTCTCCTCAAATCACAAAATTACTTTGCATTTCCTTTTTCCGCTGCTGCTCACAACAACCTGTGGGAAAAGACGCTATCAATATATTATGTAAAGATGAAACCGATTAACCTCTATCGTCAGTGCCCTTGAGTTTTCCCACGACTTCTCTCTTACATAATGCTTGGAGGACTGTAAGACCACCATCGCTCTGACGTTTTGACCTGTTTGACCTGTAACTTTTTTTGCTGGTTTTCTGAAATGTTGCAATTACCATGAGTTACTGTTTTTCCACGAAGCTCCAAATTCAGGTGGAGCAGCGTCTTTACACTTTACAGGTTACACATGGGTTACATCTGTCAAAAAAGAGAAAGTCGCAGTGCAGTGCAGTTTAACTGTATTTAAAAGATGATGTTGTAAGTTCTAACCACACATTAAACCAACACCCTCTAACGTTTTAGTCGTAATCTCTGCTGTTTGAAACATCTCTGCACTCCCTTATTGCTCAACTCTTCACTTTAATTTGCAACGGTTTTGGGTTTGTGCCACTGTAACAGAGATATTACATTGAAAAGGTTTTTTTTTTTTAAATGAACCATTCCTGTCAGGACAAATGGAGAAAACCTCACCTTAACAGCCTGGAAGTATTAGCTTAAAATACAGGCAGCATGTGAACATGTTTTGGGATGTTAGCAACATGTTTTGTACAGTACACTTCATCAGAAGTGCTTGTTGGATTGTCGACCAGCTGCAGAAACTCCTCCCTTCAAACTTTCTGATGCTGGAACTGACGACTGCAGCAACTTTCAGCAAACAGTCCAAAATTAACGGCCAACCTATGCAGTGATTGACCGGATCAGTGGAGGACGGCAGGGGTCGAACTTCCCTCAAGCTTAATATTTCTGTCACTTTTCCTTTTTTTACAACCGACTGCAAAACGTGGCCATTTGGTACAACCATTAACCATTAACCATTAACAGCCTGTAATGGTTACTGTCGCTCATTATTTATGTCTCAGTAACGCTCATAACCAACAGGAGGTGAACAAAGAGGTGAACCGCAGTGTAAAGGACATCTGCATTGCTGATATTTTTGCAGAGCGAATATCTCTCCTGGTCTCGTTTGTTATTGGCTGCTTCTGGAAATTCAAAACACAAGTAGTAATTTGTTTATTTGTGTACCTTTCCATTCGCACGGCGGTTAACAGCAGCCGCTGAGATCAGCACAGCTCAGGTTACAACCCAACAAATCGGACCTTTCAGTGAACACGCTTTGATGAATCCTGCATCCTGTTATGAGGCATCCTAAATATGAGTTAATTCTCTGAGTTCATGTCAAGAACCGTGTGGTCATTTGTCATAAATCAGTGTGAACATGAAACAGAAAAAGCGACAAAAACAAAGCTGTTTTTTGTTTTTTGTCCTGCCGCCAAAGAAACTCAACTAAAGATGGAAAACCGACCTTCATGTAGAGCTGCAACTAATGATTGTTTTCATTATTTTATTTTGTCTAATAATATGTCAGAAAATTGTGATAATGACCAACCAAACCAACCAAAAGTCCAAAACCCAAAGATATTATATACTATCAGGGAAAGACAAAGAAAAACATTACTTCATCACATCTGAGAAGCTTAAACCAACAATTTTTTTTGGCATATTTGCTTAAAAGAACGACTGAAACGATTAGTAAGTTATCAAAATAGTTGCTGATTAATTTTCTGTCAATCGACTATTAAAATGTCCCATTAAAGCCCAAAAGGAAAGCCAAAGCTATTCAACATTGATAAGAAAACGTCTGTGGGAAAAAACATATTTTTGTAACATATCAGTAAAAAATATCAGCTTCCAAGTCTCACGCATAAACGAGGTCATGACCCTAAATCGCACTGGGAGGGAAAAGTAGCAGGAAAAGTCTGTCTGAGGAAAGTCAAAGTCGTGTTTTTGTTGAGTTCAAACGAGCCACACAGCCACGCTCAGCTCCGCAGGACTCGACAGCGTCGTCGGCGTTGTCGCCGTTGTTGTAGGTTATGGGGAACAAAACCCAGCAGGATTCATGGAATGTGCTCCAGACTGCAGAAACATGGTGACTGATGGGTCTGGATCGCAGAACAAACAGTACACACCTCCCCACCCCTCCACCTACTGTGTTTCACTTTGTTTAAAGGAGGTTTTAGCTGCTTATTTCGTTGCACAAAGCACTTATTCACGTCAGGGGGTTGAAGTTTCTGCCCATGTCCTACAGTTTTACTTAAATGGCTGGTCGGCGTCGCTATGAATGAACTAAAAGAGCCGTGGCTTCCCAACTGAGATCCCAGGAGGTTTCAAAGGCATATCCTAAAAAAAACTGCTTGTTGTTCACCTTCATTACTCTCTTTTTTTTTCCAAGGTTTGTACTCTGAGCAGTCTGTTTATCTGCTCTCCAGCAACAGAGGACCTCAGATAAACAACAAAGCCCTTATCAAGGTGTAAAGCCGGTCTGAAAAGTATGGATCTGGAGTGTTGTTGACACGATACTGATGGAAAACCTAACCAGCTTGGAATTCAGAGTATATATATTTGCTGCTTTTCTGTTTTGTTTACTCTGCTGAAGCTGGCGGAGACAAAGATACCGTGAGGACACTGAGTTCATGTCTTCAGTATTGTTTCCTGGAATTTGGGGATTTTAACAACCTGAGAAGGAATGTGTGTTTAACAACTAGAGATGAAATACACACTTAAAGGCCTATTTGGTAGTTTTTAAAATCACTATCTTTAAAAGAGTTGAAATTAGGGGCTTTAGTTGCCGGCTTTGCCCAATTGACAATACAAACTTGGTCCTCTTAGGGACCTTTAGGGTCATTTTAGTTGTTTTGCTGGTACCCTCTGTAATCTTTATTAAACCTGCAGTGTGGTACTTTTACATATAAATGAACATTCAAGTCAAACGATTTCACACGACGCTAATTAAGCCTATCACCTCCAGATAAATCTCTCTCTGTGTATTTCACAACATACAGAGTTTTTAAATCTCATGTCGTGCACAACGTTGCTGGACGTTTGGCTGTTAGTCATGCAGCTCTCCTAGACTTTCCAAAATCTTATCGGACAAGTATGGATCGAATCCTCATAGTGAAACAGGTCATTTTGTGGGAGCTATGCAACGCTCCGAACAATTACTCCACAGTTGGTTATGGCCAGTATGTGTGAGTACGTTTTTGGGGCCGGTGGACCGTCAAACATCTCCGTTTTTACTGCTCCTGTCTGTGTGCCTGTCATGAGAGCAGCTGTGCGCCTGCGTTGGGCCAAATCAGGTGTTGAGGTGCACCGCCGCAGGGTTGAGCGGAGGTGTGTAGGTGTGTTTAGAACGTAACCACTGTTAAACAATCAGAAAATAACGTTATTATTTATTACTACGTTATTATATTATTGATCTGATTCACTCAACTGCAGCTGCTCTCTCTCGTCTGGAGTGATGGAAGGAACATTATCATACAAGGAGAAATGTTCTCCCTTCGTCCCAGTAACATGTTTGTACTCTTGTTTGTACCCTTTCCTCTCACTGCCAGAAGGGGGAGACAAAAATCCCACACTCCGGCTTTAAGGACGGGGATTTGAACTGCCAATCACCTGGTCACAAGCCCCCCCAAACAAGTGAGTTTAGCCTGAGTTGCCCGCTGCCTGATCCCAGTGAGTGAGCTGAGGGGAGTGTCGGCTTTCAGGATCGTAAATCTTCAGCTAATTCTAAGTGGTGGCTGCATGTGGGCCGCCTCTGTCATTTCAAAGCGGGAGATGAAAAAAGAAGTGTGGTTAAACGACTAAATCCCTCCGCCCTCCTCCTCCTCCTCCTCCTCCCGCCTGTGTGTCAAATGGATTGTTTGACCTGTCTGACCCCGCGCCTGAGTAAAACCTTAAACCTGCTTGATTCCCAACAGGTTTCACATCAAAGTTCAAGGTTAAACCCAAACAAGAACATTAGCTGGAGATAGAATATCTTGTATATTTTCTTCTTTTATTGAGCTGTTTCTATCAATAAACAGAGACGTCTGCCTCCCAACCTTCTTGTTTTTCATTCAGTTGAGCGCACGTGATAATTTTTCTGCTCTTACAAACAATAAAAACAGTGAAAGCAATAAATTTTAAAAGACAAGTTGCTTTCCTCTTGTGTATGTAGGTTTGACTCAAATAAACTACAGTGTGTGTTCATGTGTTCAGCCAGTGCAACAGTGTGGCTCAATGATGTGCTTTCAACTGTTTTTGTGGACAACAATTGACACACAATTCTTGTTAGTAGATCACTTTGTTGTTGGTTTCGGTCTTTTCAATAATATTTACTGACAATAAGAAGAATATAGAATATCACCAGACTTAACTTTTGAACTAAAAGTTTGATTAAAAGAATGTTTTGGAAATATGCTTATTTGTTTTCTTGCCAAAAGTTAAGTGAAAAGATTAATACCACTAAATATGAAGCTACAGCCCGCTAGCTTATCCTGGTAAAGGCTAACAAGGGGAAACAGCTAGCCTGGCTCTTCCCAGAAGTAACAAAATACACTGTTTTCTGGAGCTTTATGTCCCCACCAAGGAAGCCAAGCAATGAGTTAGTTTTGGACAGAGTCCTGCTAGCTGTTTCCCCATCGTCAGCTGCTGGCAGTAGCTTTATATTTATCCGAAAGACATGAGTCGTATCTATCTTCTCATCTGACTCTCTGAAAATCTATCACAGCAGCAAATGAAAGATTGCACTCAGTAGAGTGCAGATGTCCGCCAGGTGTGTACGGGTGGACATCTGGCGAACAAAAAATAGGGATTTATTCATGTCATAACGTGCCTAACTCTAGTGAATCATAACATATCAGGTATTAATCTGCAAATGCTCCGGCTCAAACTCGGATAACGACAAGGGCCAAAATGTGGCAGAGTAGTTAAGTCATGTTTTTAGCCTAGTTGATTGCTGGAAATGCCTTGTATATCAAAACGCATATTGTAAAATGGTGAGGACTGTTGAAAAGACAAAAGTCTAATCTTTGTGATTGGCTATAAAGGAATTGTGTTACAAAATAGGTTTTTAAAAAAATTGTGAATCACCCCAACCATTCTTGGCATACACTCATATATATGCACAAACAATATCAGGCTAATGGGTCCAGTAGTATGTGATACTTAACATGGTGTAAAAAGTTTAAAAATTGAATACACAAGAAGACAGGACAACATGGATCAGATAAAACCTCTGTCTGCATTAAGTCTAGAAGGGAATTTGATGAGAAATTAGAGTTTGGATCCAGAAGTTTAAGTTGTTTCTCATCGGTAGCGGTACCTCGGAGAAGGTACATTAAAAGAGTCAACCAGCTGAATAATGTTATTCATGTTACAAGTTATAACACCTGCAATGTGCTTGCATGTTTTTCATTGGTCAACAGTTTGTTGCTGAGTGACATCCCAATCATTCAGATTTAATGGGACAAATAGTAGTCGACATGTTTGAGCTTCTCTGTGAGGGCGATGAAACAAACCCTTTTAAGAATTTACACGAACAGATGCTAGCTGGATTGTCGCACATCATGTAACCGCAACTTTTGCAGTTTGACCCCGTGTCAAGACAGCAAGCGTGTCAGATGTGTTTTTCACACGCAACAGATACTCTCTCATTTTAATCTATGCTGCTGTCTGCACCGGCTCTGTGCAGGCTCGCGTCTCAGCCACGTCTGAACTCTTGTTCATTTACACTTGAAGTCTATTTTCCTCTGTTTTACGTGCCGTTACAGTCATGTGTATTGGGCTCTGAATTGCTTCCAACATGTGGGCGACCTACGCTCAACACTGTAGCTGACAGTCACAAGTGTACACACACAGACGGAGCAGTCGCTGCCGCTGCTGCTCCTTCTCCAATGACTGTGCAGCTCATGCTTCGCTTTCTGTCAAGACACGGGGTGATTCTGGTCATTGATCTTTGTTGCATATCATATCCCTCTCTCTGTCTTTCTCCACTTTCACTATCGATAATCAACTATCTAACTTGAAAGTGCGTTAAGAGTTTGATGATCTCTGTTCTCATTTTTAAAAATGTGTAGAAACCCATTTGACTAATTATGAAAAGACTGAGGCAAAATGCATAATTGTCCTTTCAACCACTTTCTTGTTCTCCAGGAGGTTTAAATCGGGGAGATTTGCGGTTTTTTTCTTAACCATAACAGCTTTATTCATTATGGGTTAGTGTTTACTTCGTCACTCAGTCAGTGACTCAGCTGCTCAAACAGACATTTTGTGGCCATGCTCATGTGTTTACGTGTAATTTCAGAGCAGACAATAGAAATCCTGTCAGGAGACTGTGTGACGACGTTTGAGAAAAAGAAAAAAACACAACTCTCAGGATAATTAGTCTGTCACTTTCTGCTGAGAGTGCAAGAAGTGGGTGATGATAAGACACGTAACCTCAAGAAAGCCTGAAGGCCTCGTGGTGGATGCTTTTTCATCTCGCGGACCTGTGAGGGAGGGAGTTTGTAGTAGTGGTGGTGGTGGCGGAGGGGAGGGGAGGGGAGGGGGGGGGCGTCCATTACAAGTATGGACACATCTCGCTTCTGGTTACAGTCATGGGAAGATCTGTGAGCAGCCGTTCTGGGGATCTGACTGTGGTATTCAGGGAGTACAAGGAAACATGTCCGAACATGGAACGTCTGAAGAGCGTCTCCAGTCTATGAACAAACCCACCAACCTACAACGCCCCCAATGCATTTTTACCAGGTCACTGTCTTCAGTTTGACATGATAAAGAACCTGCAGGGAGCCAGGACCAGCTTTAAGTCCATCATTAAAGGAGGGTCGAGATGCACTTGAGGATAAAACTAGCAGTCTTTATTCACATCTACTGAGATGATACATTTAAATTATTGAAATTATTTGAATTAAAGGATGGGTTCACAATTTTTTCTACTTGATTTGACTCATTTGGATGCTGAAGCTTCATATTAGCTTCAGATAAACTTTCAAATACATTTTTTGGGCTGTGGATTGTGTCCCCCATCACTTCCATTGTAAATGCTTTATGAAGGGATCTTCCAATGGTCAGTATGAACAGGAGGAATGATGTTTGTTTGGGTATCTCACTGTTGTTTTAATACAGACTTGGAAAAAATTGCGAACCTATTGTTATGGATATTTGCATAACTAAAGGGTGACAAAGCTAGAGAGGTCAAGTCAAGAAAACAACACATGCATTATCTTCTGTTTGAGGAAACAGGAGGTACAACTTGACCTCTCTAGCTTAATCAAGCTTTAGTTATGGAAACATCCATAACACCTATAAGTTTGTGATGGCTGATTGGTCTCACAGAATGATGTATTTTTTCTCTTCCAAATGATTTTTGGCTAATTTTGGGTGGCCAAGTGTTTGAAAATGGCCTCCTTGCAAGATACTTGTGGAATAATATTAGCTAAGGCTAACATACAGTAATTATTCAACAGTGCAGCGGGCATTTATTTTGGGACTAGCAAGCGTCAACTATCACAGCTTGAGGCTGAAGCCAATGTTGAAGTACCTTAAAGTGCCACCTCCCATTCAAAAAACTTGAGTTTATCTCTAGAAATACTGTTACAAACCAGCTCAAGACAGACGCACCATGTCAGAGTTTAACAAAAGGTATTTGTTTAAACAAATTCAACCAAATTAAAGGAGGTAACTGAAAGCTTCAGGTATGAAGTGTGGGCGTCAGTGGGATCAGTGATGCATGGGCGTGTGTGTGAGTGAGTAGGTGTTGAAAGGTGCATGAAAACAAAAGAAATAATTAAGGCATCGTAACTAAACTAAACTGGTGCCTGAAGGGAGAAACAGAAAGCAGCAAGCAGTCAGATGAGGGAGACAGACTGCCGAAGCTGCTGCCCAGACTTTAACGACGGACTTTAACGTGTCGCCAGTTGCCTTAACGAACATCTGCAGAGACAGAGATGACACCAGAGGTCATCACAATACTACATCGATCATTTTTTTCCGATGAGTCATTATGGTCTCAGTCACTAAATTCAGTTCTTCTAATTAGTGCGATAGCGGCCATTTGGGAAATTATTGCTCCGTTAATAAGATTTGTAGTAGCTTTGATGTCTGTCGTGTTGGTGTTGATTGACAGTTGTGTTGACAGTTGGCTCGGTTAACTCTCACTGAGTTGTGAGTATAAGCGACACCTTTTACTCTTTATTCGGAGGGTCCCGGCGACCATAAGCCGCAGCTGTGGGCTCCGATGCAAACCAATTGGGCGACGTCAAACCTCGCTACATTCATCTTTATATACAGCCTATGAAATCTACACCGAGTTTTTACGCATCTGGTCCCAGTTCAACGATCGTTTAGTGTGAAATCCATCGTAAAAGGACACAGAGACCAATTTGTGCACAAAAAAATCTGCATCAATAGAGCAGAATACATTGCACCAGCCCGACATGTGTTTTGAATCAAGCCTGTAGGAAATCAATATCTGCAGCAGAAGTAGGAGAGGAAGGATGAGGGGAAAGCGGGTTTATCAGAAAGGAAATTTGAAAAGTTGATCACAACATACCTAAAATTCACTGAACATCTCAGGCTGATCTGAAGGTGCGTTTACATTTAAAGCAACATACGTTTGTTTTTTTTGATTGTTTTAAAGCAGTTGCAGGTGACGGACGCCATCAAATGCTTCTAATAAACCTCCATTTAGTGTTCATAGCAGAAAAACAAGAAGCTCCTGGTTAAAGTCAGAAGCCTTTTCATAAAGATAGGTATCTGACTGTCCAAAAGAAACGGTTTAAACAAATCCGGATGATAGGAAGTAAGTCATAAGTGAGTGTTTAGTTAAGGAGACAGATAAGGTTTCAATTTGAAGGGTGTGCTCTCAATGAAAAACCCCGGGACAATGGATTGCTTACAGTGAGAGAGGATTTATTGTGCCAGATAGGAGGGGTTGATGTACAATTTTTCATCAACAAATACCTCGTTATCTTCCTTCTTACTCCCCTAATCCAATATATCATCTGAAAAGCAGAAACACCCGGCAGTGGAAGGTGATATAAACCATCTGGGCTTAAATCTTATCTTTCATGGCACAAAAACTCCTTCTGCTGAGACCTTGGATTTGCAGATCTTACATTCGTCTGGCTGCAGTATGACTTACTGATGATTTCATCGTTGATTGTGATTATTAATGACAGAGCATCTCCAGGGGAGTAATAATGGTTACCAGACAAATCATGCTGCTTTTATCTTTTGTTTAAGGGTTTTTTTTGTCATCTTTACATTTCTGTGACATTATTTATTGTCATTTGGTTTGGTGGCGATAGACTGAGATGAAAGAAAAGTGACAGGCTTGAGTCAAAAGGTCCAAGACCAGAGTTGAAGTCAGGACATTGCAGTAACACAGCTTGAACCTTTCAGCCTTGTTCACACAAGATTTCTGTCTCTTAGGAAGGTGAGGTGATTTTAAAACCACAGTATTAACTACAGCACCAGATTTAGCTCCCATCTGGAGAAACACCTGGTGTTTGAAAGTCTGTCTTGTGCTACTACACCAACATACAGAGCTAATTTGAAGTCCATATATTTAAAAAAAAAAAAAAAAAAAACAAGAATAAAAGCTGTTTGGAGAGCCAGACTCAGCTCTGGTTTGGGATAAATATGTAAATACAAGACCTAGTTTCAATACTGATACTATGACACACCAGCGGCTCGTTCTGTTGGTCCACCACTTTGGTCCAGATTGAAATATCTCAACAACTGATTGTAAAATTTGGTACAAACATTCATGTCCCCATCAGGATGAATGCTAATAACCTTTGTGATCACTTAACTTGATCAATAACTTTGGTTTATGGCCAAATGCCTGCAAAACTCATGACATTCACATGTGAAGGATTGTGAATGAGTTTGAAGGCCCCTCCTCCCATTATCCAACCAGAGCATCTGATTAACTTTATGAAGGAAGGGTGCCTTTTAACTGCATCCTCCCCTCCCTCCCTCCCGCCTCCCCCTCGTTGTGTCTCATCACCCGCTCGCAGCTGTGACCTAGATCTGCCCGATGGGAACCCGGTCCGCCTCTGATGTCACCTTTGCTCTCACGGTTCCCCAACCAATTGGTTCACTCGAAGACATCAACATGACGGAACAAAACAGAAAGGAAAAACAAGGGACTCGGGTTTTATTGACAGAGGCGATATCCAAACAGTTAACTGTTAGCCCCCCTCCTCACTCCAGAGAGAAAACAGGCACTTTGTGTGTCCCCGCTGCCCTGAATGCCACAGACATTGAAGCCTGTCCAGGCCTGTGTAATCACTCACTCTTTTGTCAACACTGGGGGAACAAATTGACAAAACTACAGATTAGACTCTCCAGTGAAATGACCAGCAGACATAACATAGTTGTCATCACAGGTGTTACACAGTCCTGATAATGTGTAGCTCATTTTTCAGGTGTGGAAAAATAGTTTTTAACTCTCAGATAATGACACTGTTGACAAAAAGGTTGCAACGCTACACTACAATGGCGTGACTTGTGAATAAAACCATGTAAAAACAATTGCAAAGCGTGCAGAAACACAGAGCGGATACTAATAAACCAACACAATGGAAGCACAAAATCTCAAAGCATGTTAGATAGAAATTTCTCTTAAACTGATGAGACCCATAAAACTAAGAAAGGTCTTCTTGTGACCCCTCGTCAACAGTTGCAGTTCAAGCTAGTTTCGTTTGAATACATTTTAAAGTCCTGAAGAAACAAAATTATCCACTAATTAATAAGAAATACCACGAAAAACAGAAATGTTTGAGCATTTTTCATTTGCAAACCAACCCTCGATCAGTTTGGGAACCACTGGATTATGTGATCATAGATGAATTAATTACTGCTGTGACTTGGCCGAGAGACACGGCAGACTACATCTTGGATCCTGACCAATCAAAGCTTGCCGTCTTTCACGACTGACATGATGCACAGAGATGAAGGAGGAGCCTGCTCCACCTGACAGATGTCTACAACATCAGCCCTCTTTTATCCATGTCTAGTAAAAAAAAAATAAAATAAATCAAGTCCAAACAAATTCAAACAATCGCATAATTAGTTTGAATTAAGTCAATTGAAAGTCATGTGAAAAGACATTTTGTTCATTCACTCAACTGCTTCAGTTGAGTGACAAGATAATGGCACTACAAACATAACCTCCCCTTTATATCCACTCAAGGTGTTGAATGAATAAAACTGCTTAAATCAAAAGTTCTCAGTGGAACATATTATTATGTGATGTGAAAAGTGTTGCTTGTAGTGACAGACTCTCAGCTCTACAGGGAGTTTTAACGTCTTTTAGCTCATTGTTTTGGTTTCACCACCTGCAGCTTTACTGTTTTGGTTCATCACTCTCATCTGTTTCACTCCCGAACTGGGAAAAAAGCAGCTGTTTTCACTGAAAAAGCTCAGGTAAACCCAGTCACACTTCCTGCCCAGCATCAAACAGCAAACAGACGCAGACTAGCTGGTGAACATAGTGGAGCGTTTAGACACTAAAGAGCCAGATATTTCCTTCAGGAGTTGGTTTAGAACGAAACCAAAGGAATGTGTAGATAAGCGACTGTTCGCTAACATGTTCGTTCAACGCAACTTATCAGCTCCATAAGGTGATTCAGTGCCCCCCAGTGGCCAAAACATCAATTAAAACTACTTTAAAGTGGCTCGTAGTGATGAACCTACAGAGAGTTATCAGTGACTCTGCAGCTCCTCTCGGCTTTACGGAGCTAGCTGGTGGAGCATTTAGCAGCTAAAGAGTCAGATATTTCAAAACAGAGCTAAAAGAGTGAAGTCACATTCACCAGGTGGATCAACCCAGTATCACACCAAAGCGGGTAATAAACCAACGTGTCAGTGTCACGTTTTGGCTCGCCTAGGCGTGAAAAGTACATCGGCATAGACTCAATGCCAACAACTCCATCTAGTGGCTGTAGTGATTATGACGGGACAAAACCGACAAATTTCCATATCAGGAGGAAGTGGGTTGGGTGGACGGCTAAATAGTGGACTTAGCTGCAGAAGACCGCTACTCGCTTCCTGCCTCCGACCGTGAATGTCTTTGTCGTGGTGTTTACTGTTGCTATGACGACGAAGGTTGCCTAATTTTGAGGATATAGCAACTTTAACCCACGCCACGTTCCAAGTGATCATTTTAATCTTTCCCTGAAGCTAAATAAGTGTTGTTTTTGTGCCTAAACCTTGTTGTCACATCTGCTGATAGAGGCGCCATATTGGAAAATGCTCCTAGCGTGCACATGTGTACTTTTCACACCTATAGGCACTGACACAGTGGCCAGACGGGTGTATTACACTCTTTGGCGTGATACCAGGTCTGTTGGACAGAAACTCGACTCCAAATGAATGATAATGTTGCTCCATAACCGCTGGATGTGGAAACAAGCAACTGTTTGCTAACAAGTTCACCATAACAGTGTTATGTGAGTGATGTGTACACTCTTTAAATCAGCTGAAAACAACAAGATAAGATTGATTATTCCTCCCTGACAGATCTACCAACCTCCTGGCATCTACTGCCTTTGATGTAACTCACTCTGTGGTCGGCTTGTCCTTCAGGAACATACCAATAAATATTTACTGTGCTATTAGCTCAGAATTCTGCTCAAATAATCTCTAATCTTACCTTTGAATCAAAACACTATTCTCTGTAACTTCAAGGCCATAGTCAGCAACAGCTACATTCTTCCCTGTAACCGCTTATCCGAGCAGCCTGTTTGTTTTGATGAATTACTTATTTTTCTAGGTACCTGTAAACAGGACATTCCTTTGAATAAGCATGCACGCTAAGCTAGCCTACCCAAATGTAAATAAAGGTTAAGTGTTTGCTCTAGGAAGTAGCAATATGATACCGTGGAAGAGAGGATATAAACTGGAGAAAAGTGGATTACAGTGGAACGTATTAAAGTAGAAAAAATGTAGGAAATAATAGGTTGCAACATGTGGGCAGGTTTGCAAAACAGTAGTAGAGCGTGCTGAGGCCAAGAAATGCATGAAAAACACATGAAGATAAATGCTCTTTCATCAGAAAAGGCCACTGAAAAGACACAAATGTGACACTATCTGTCTTTTAGGAGCGTGCCACTGACGCCGTCATGACGGGTCCATATGGTGGACCCCTCTCTTTTATGGTGTTGTTGACAAAATGCCTTTAAGACCTGTTATTACTGCTTCCTGCCCTGCAGACAGGAGAACTCAGCAACCTTTTTTTTACCCTCTGTCCTCCCCAGAGATCAGACCTGGCTGCACAGAGGCAAAAAAAAACAACAAAAACACTCTGCTGCTGTCATCCTGCATGCATGTATAGAGGAGAGAAGACGTCAGATTTGGCTGCAAAGTCATGACTGCTTCCACCTCTGCTGAGCAGACAAAAATAAATAGTGATGATAGTCATTTCTTCAAAGTAGGAGCAGCTCCCCTGGTTAATTACAGTGACAGGTCAGCTCCTGTGCGCGTAAAAATAGCCATTTTCCTTAATTACACTACAAGTGTCATCGGTCCTGATGATTCCCGAGGAAAGAAAGGAAGCATGTGCGCGTGTAGGAGGCACTTGCAGCTGCAGAAAACATTTACTTGAACATAAAACGAATTATTCAGGCAATTAAGTTTCTATTTATTTTGGAGCAAAGTGACCCATTCTGCTCCAAAATACTGCACAAGATAACACTTTAGTGCAAGCTATGTGTGTGTGTTTAGGGGGTGGGGGAGTCACTTGCAGCAGCAGAAAGAAAGAAGCAAGTCAACACTGCAGATTCCTTTAAAAAATGCAAAATATTAAATCCTTTTTTTCCTCCATGCATGCAGCAAGTGTCAAAATTAAAAAAAACATTTATGCGCATAAAACATAAGAAAGTTTCCAAAACTTCGGGAAAAGTTTTCTTTCATTCTTTCCCAAACATGTGGAAAAACTCACCGGTGCCACTTTGTACCTGCTGGATCCCCGCACTGGAAGACAAAGAGTGCTCGGGAGGCATTGCAGCAGCGCCAAGACGCAGCAGCACACGACCAGAGAAGTCCGCATCCTTGGTTTTGGCGCAGCTGTGTGCGGGGTGCGCAGTGCCGGGAGTCACACGGCTGCAGGATCCGGAGCGACTTCTCTTTAAATAGACTCTGATTTCTTTGTTCGTCTCTGTTTTTTTTTTCTTCTCCTACACATACACTCTTTTTTTTTCTTCTTTACAGCCCCGGGCTGATAATACCACCCGCTACCATGTGACTTTTAACTCTTTCTCTGCCGTCAACTCAAAACAGATGATGATGAGGAGGATGTTCACCCACCTGTGCTAGCAGATTTTTTTTTTTTTTTTTTTTTTTTTTACAACGATCAAAGTAAATCAAGTCTCAGCAGGAAATATTTAATGAAATATGCTAATTAAGCACCATAAATAAAGCGTGACACAGCATGTACAGGCACACTCTAGTAGCTATGGAAATAGGATTATTATAAGAGTCTTACAAGGACACAATAACCTAAATAGCTACTAACTGACCCACCACAAACACACAAGTCTATATAACTCATTTTATTTATTTATTAGGAGGAAAAAACTATCAAACCTCACATATAATGATATAAATGAGTCTATATAAATGCAAAAGGTAGAAATAGAGAAAAAACTTCAAAATCTTGAGCTTAAATTTGGATAAAAAGAGAATTAATTTATAAATAAATGAGTTTTATGAGACTGTGAGAAAAAAAAAAGCACTTGAAAGAGGAGAATCTGTAGATTTATTTTTGCAGCTGTAAGATAAAAAGCTTTACACTCAGACCCACTGGAGGTTTCTGACCAACCTCCGTCCCTTTGTGTGCAGGAAAGAAAAAAAAAGCTCTATGTGAGTCAGTTTGAGATCGTTTCTGTAATCACAACCACTAATAGCAGTAAAGTATTTAGCAGAGCTTTCCTGTGTAATGGCTGTCAGGTTTTCTGAAGACTATTTGGACATGAAACAAAGGCTCTAATAAAATCTTATTGCCTAACAAGGAATTGGAAACTCCACACCACATCAGGCCTGTTATTACAAAAGTATAGAGAAAGAAAGAGAAAAAAAAAAGGGAAAGCCATTATAAGAAAGTGACACTACTAATTTTTGGACAGGAGACTGTAATTAATGTTACTGGATGCAGATGTATTACATAGAGAAGGCAATTAAACTCAGAACTGGCTCTGGATTTGATCTGTTGCTGGTGAATTTTTGGCCTTTTTCAGCCTTTTATTTAAACTGTTAGTGACATTATGTAATAACATGGCAACAGTAACAATCACTAGCTTATTAACTAGCGAAAAAAAAAAAACAAATAAGTACTTGGTTACACCCCCCCCCCCCCCCAAAAAAATTGGCAGTGCATCATCAAAATGTTGTGATTATAGCTCTCTACATGGAGATTAGAGGTGGTGGTTGCTACAGCAACAATCTGAAATAGTTCAAAGTTAAACCTGCCTTAAAAATAATCATAAAAACCAATACAAAGGTAGCTAAAGTAGAGAAATGGGCTATCATGCTATCTACTTTTGCATCAAGTCTGGAGCGTTTTGAACTTAAAGGAAGTTTTGGTTTGGGAATAAAGAGCATTGCAACAGTACAAATGAGATGTAAAGTATCATGAAAGACTGTAAAAAGAAGTTGTCATTTGCGTTTTGCGTCATTGTTTTTATCATCAAGTGTGTCTGTTCACTTTCACTCTGCTCGTCAGGATGTAACTTAACCAGCCAAATACAGTCATTTCTGCTTCAGGCATCAGAGGAAGCTTTGTTTTGACTTACACTCAGATCTACTATGTTTAGATCACGCTCTATATATTTTTATAGGGTTTGAAAGGAGAGTGTTTTTGATCTCCAGCAGGTCTGTTAATTCGCTCTGGACTGTCACAAATTCTTTATTGCCTAAAATTAGCAGAATTTAAAAAGCTCTTGTAAGTCTAGGGTACCCTCTGCTGCTGCACTGGCCATTGTCATCGCATGAATTACATAAACAAGCTATCTCGTGTTCTCCGCAGATGGTCCCAATAGGCATTTTTTCCTCCTCTGTATTTTTTTTTTTTTTTTTACAAGTAGTGGCAGCGTTCCATCACATAACAGCAGCTCTCAATTAGAAAAGAAATATGCTTTAGGATCTGGATCCAAGTCGCTGCCAAGTCCAATAAATATACAGGAATCTGCATAAGTGACACTGGTGCAGAGAAATGCTGAAAGCTAAGTCGAGTTCCACATGGTTCGCAAAGAAGGAGGAATATGGGATGTAACTTATAAAACGCAAGATGGACAACCTATTCGAGATAAAGATTGAAGAGGTTCTGTATCAGGGGGCGGCCACTGTTAAAAGTTCAAACTGGCTCCAAGAAATCTACAACTGTATTTAACTTACAAAACTTCAACTCTCTAGAAATGCTGAATCAGTATAGTTTTTCCACAACAAGTCTCAGCCTCAGTAGCAAAAAGCTTTATATCCAGAAACCCGATCTTTAGAATACAACGCATCTCTTTGGATATAAGAGGCAAAATGAGATTGCAGACACTAATATGATAATAATATAATATCTTTATTCATATAGCACCTTTTAAAAACAAAGTTTACAAAGTGCTTTGACAAACAAAGCAAAAACAGAACAATGCAAAGCAAAGACATGAAACAGGAAACAATAACAGATCTGTCCTTAATAAAAAATGGTGGTCAAAAACAAAGAGAGACAATAAAGAAATGATAAAAAGTTTAAAATAAAGATGATTAAAAGAAAGTAAAGAACATCAATGTTTTTATCCATATAGGTCCAAATTAAAAGAGTCCAACTGGGTTATTTTCCCTGAAGTTTGGTTATTCGCTCCAGACTTTCTGAAGACTTTGACGTTCCCCATGGCTTTTCATTTAGTGTCATCCACAGGTTAGATTTTCCAATTCAAACAGCAACTACCAGAGGCTGAAGCCAACGTGGAAGCACCAATGGCTGGTCGATGCTGGCTCCAAAAAATCTCTAACCCTAACCCTAACCCTAACCCTAACCTAACCCCTAACCTTAACCCTAACCCTAACCCTGACTCCAATAGACTCGAAAAGCATCAACTTCTGTCTAGAAATACTGAGTCAGTCTTTCTTTCAACGAGTCATTACGATCTCAATCACTACATTCAGACCCTCTAATCAGTGTGCTGGTGGTCATTTTTGGAAATTATTGCTCTGTTAATAAGATTTGAAGACTTGTAATAGCCTTTTAAAAAAATGTATGTGAAGGATATAAGAAAAACCAACAAACAAATGAGCAACCAAAAATAGAAAGAAAAGCAGCTATGTAAGAACAGACATTACAAGACTAATATAACAGCACAAAAATGAGATAGAGTAAATAGATAGAGGACAAGGAAGAAGTGATCTTTGTAAATGAGAAGGAAAAGGATATTTGACTCAGTTTTTATGAGGTGGGATTTACTCTGAAGGTTAATCCTCTTGTTTCTCAAGTGTTTATAAGATTCACACCGCCTGGTTTTTTATAGGGTAAAACCCGTCATGTATACATGAACTGTTCAGTATCAATGTATATGTTTTTGTTACATAAATGCAACACCTGCAAGTGAGTCCCAGGCCTACATGTATCCTTGTTTACCATCTCTTTGTGCAGATGAAATCAAGCTGAGGATCTTTTCAGATGGAGAGATTTTGTTGTTTCCATCTGGTCCTGACGCAGCAGCTGTTGGTGTGTCATGAATGGAAGCTTTGGTCTGTTTATCACACACACACACACACACACACACACGCACATACACATACACATACACATACACACACAGATTATCATGATAGAGCTCGGTGTTTTCCCATTGGTGAAAATGCAAAAACCATAAAAGAAGCTCACAACAAAAGTGCATAGCGTAGCATTCCAGTGAGCTAATGCTGAGTTTGTGTTTACATGTGTGCGATGGGGGTTGTTCATTCCAAGGGTTTGACTTGATTAACCCTCGCCATCCGAACAGGCCTCTCATGGCTGCCAGTGTGGGTCGTCTAAATGTTCCAGGTTAAAGACAGGGCAATGGAGTCTTTGCTGTATCAGCTCATCTACCACATAAGACAGCTGATATAAATATATAAATGGGATTATACAAATAAATAAAATATAGGAAACATTGTAAAGTGAAAAAGCTGTTGAGTTTTAAAATGTTGTACAAGATACTGATAGAAAATGTGCAAATGTTCACATTATATGTCATTGGCGGTCCAGTCCAGTGCAGTCCGTAATAAACAAAAGACATGAAGAAAAATCTCACCTATAAACATATTTTTTTACAGAATGGCATTCCTTAAAAACTTGAGCCATGAGCTGTTCATGTTTTTATTTCTTTTATTGACATCTTGCAGTTGTCATTAAAGGACCAGTGTGCAGGATTCAGTGGCATCTAGTGGTGAGTTTGCAGATTGCAACCAACTACACTCCTGCTCCTCCCCTTTCCAAGCGTGCAGGAGAAACTACGGTGGCCACAAAACTTGCAAAAAAACTCACAAAGCTCCCTCTAGAGCCAGAGTTTGGTGTGTCCGTTCTGTGCTACTGTTCAAACATGGTGGTGCAACCAAGCGGCAACCTCCAGGGCCGAAAAAATGAAGCCAATGCAGAAGTGCCAGAAACCTGCGTTTTATCTAATGGCCAGCAGGGGGTGACTCCACTGGCTGGTTTAAGCCTGTTTTTCGCAAGTGAAAATTAGCATTAACATTAGTATTATCACTGTTAACCATAGATTGTAAAATGCACCGTGCTAACCACGCTAGCAGCTAGCGCCATGGTCAGCGCCACCATGGCATCGTCCAAATATGGTCACTTCTGGCTCCAAAAATCAAACATGGTGACGGCCAAATCACGACACACAAGGTGTCAAAACGGCCCTTTGCAAACCAATGGGTGACATCACAGTGACTACGTCCATATGTTTTTACAGTCTATGGTCGCCAACATGGCTTTCAGTTTGCGTTAATCATTGTGATCATAAAATCACAATTTCCCGGAGGGACTGACAGATACTTTAAATCAATCCAACTGCAGCCAATCATGTTGCATGAGCAGGAAGGAAAGATGCATCTGCAGCAGAAAGACAATCAATTATTTAGGACTTGGAGCACCGAGTTCAGGACTTAATCTTGGACTTGTTGGTCTTAACTCGGGGACGTCATAGCAAAGACTTGTGACTTGCAGAACAATGACTTTGTCTGAAGCTTTTGAACACAATGACTCTCTCTGTGTATGTGTGTGTGTGTTCTTGCAAAGCATTATTCGTGCTCAGTGAAGCTCAGTGAGGTGAGAAAAACCTTCCTGTTGGTTTCAGATGATTGACGGGAAGCAGAGTGCAACACAACGCACCGCTGATATGAAAACAGTCAACTTGGCCTCTTAAAGAAGAATTCTGCTTACTGTAAGGTTTTATCTCACTTTATGGGGAAGTATTTCCTGTATTTTAAAAGAATTAATGGCAATAAATCAATGTCTTTGAAGGAGGAAAATGAGCTGTGACACCTTCAACTACCATATGTCACATATTGTGGAATGAACTTTCACCCCTGATGCTTCAAAGACTCAAATCCAAGACCAAAACAATAAATCTATCAATAAATCTGTGGTATCTGTCCCTGAAGACATAATTCTTTAAAATCTGATCATTTGATATGGTCAAAAGCTCCAGAACAGCTACAAAATGGACTTTGTGGTGGAAAAGGTTGTTTCCAAGGTCAAGAATGAACTTTGGACATCAACAACTAAGTCAACATAGATAAGAAGTCCTCGAAGTGATAAGAAAAAGCATTTCATTGACAACATAGGTAAAGTCAGCTAATAAAGATCATGTTGTGTGATTGAAAGACCCAGAACATCTACTAAATAGACTTTGTGTGACATTGTTTTCTCAACACAAATTGGCTCAGGAGTTTCCTAAAACATCTGGTCACTGTAGGTTTTGGTAAATGTCAGTCAAACAAGAGAAAATAGTGCGTTTGTTGGGGGACTATTTTCAGCGGTGGATGAATCCACATTCGGTGCTTCTGGCAGCAGGCTGGTGTTTGTGGGACTGAGTCAAAATAAATTACAGTGCGTGCGTTCATGGCGATGAAGGAACATGTCATCAAGTGCAACGGTGTGACTCATTAATGTATTTTTAATAGTTTTAGACAACAATGGAGCTCTATGGCTCAGGTGAATAAGATACACAGCCGGTGGGATCAATTTATTGTTGGTTTTGGTCTATTGATGGGTTAGAATATCACCAGAGTTATCCTTTAAGAAACTTTATTAAAGTATCCAGTGGGTTGTTTGTCATTGCAGGGTGGTCTGCTGGTTAAATAGATTGTCCGGTCATGAAAAAGGTCACAGGTTTGATCCCTGCCACAGCTAATGTGTCCATCAACCGCCATGTGTCCTGAGCTTGAACACTGAACCATTGTGTGCAAGCTTGGGAGTATAAATCTCAGTCGTGAGCAGAAAAGTGTCTTTTTATGGCAACATGCAGCTATAAAACTCCTGACATGTGATCTATAAGTTGGAGCTGAAACATCTAACATACAGATTCCTATCTTGATACCTGACTCGCATACAGAGCCGCTCTCAGATCAACTGTTTCACATCGCAGCGGTACTCTGCCCGTCATCCTTTAACGAAGGGGTTCGAGTCAAATAACGTGCTTCCTGTCATTACGATACCTCCTGTTTAAAGCGAAACACTCGCCCCGGACAAAGTTTAACCTAAATCCTGCTGCCTGAGAAATCCATTTTTCATTCGGCTGGTTATGGGTTCGTGTCAACCGCACTTCTCAAAACAAAGACCACATGTGTCCATTTAATGCAAACCAGGCGCATGGATGGAAACGGCCGGCTTCCAGCTGCATGCCTCCTCTGACTGGCCCAGTGGAGAGCTATGAAAAATGGCCCTGGAGGGGGCTGGAGGGACGCGATGGGGGTTATTAGTGGGTTTGAAGGCATTAAACCTCGTTCTCTCCTTTTGGAATGACCCTGGCTGACCCCTTGGCAGGCCTCACCACAACAAAAGGGCCAAAAGGGTGAAGGCGGATAGAAGGAAGATCAAAACAGAACCAGAAACGTGTGCTGCTGCTGCTAATCTTGGTTTTCCTTAAGGATATCATGCCTCAGCATCCTCTGTGGTCAGATAATGACTTTTCCTGTTTTGTGTTTACGTCAGCAAATGTCAATTTGCTCCAGTTTCTGGGGCAAAGAGGAGTTTTAATGTTGTGGTCGTTAGGAGTTCTGATCAACAGTAAAGATTGAGAGCAGTGCCCGAACAAGGATTTGAACTAACATTAAGTCTTCTGGTTGAATTATTTTGCATCTTAATGCAGTTTTACTTCAGGGACAAAAAGCGGCTGTAACTCTTGCAGTAAGTTCAAACACATGCAACCGATCCAGGAACTAAAGGTTTCATTAAATTGAGTTGTTGGGTTTTCTATTGATAGTGATCCTGTTGTACTTGAAATGTCATCCCTTGGGATTTTAATGCACGCTTGCACTTGTAGACTTCCCTGTATGAGCTTTTTTCTTTTTGGAAAACGGTCATTGAGGACATTTTGAGATGTCACAGTACGAAAAACACAAGTTTAAATAAGATGTTTAAGTTCTTATCCATAAAGCAACACCATCTGTCTGATCTGTCCCAAAGTTATTCTGCAGCAGGACAACGAGCCCAAAAGAAAAACTATCTTCAGCAACAAGAAGAGCAAGGAGTCCTGCAACAGATGGTTTTTGATCTCAACATCATGGAGTCAGTCTGGGATTAATATGAAGAGACAGAATCCACGGAAGAAGAACTGTGGCAACTTCTCTGAGAGGCAGGAAGTATCTGAGTACCTGAAACACTGTGTGCAGGTGAACTGAGGAGAACTGCTGCTGGTTTAAAGGCAAAGCTGCTCACAGCAGATACTGATTCACTTTCTGCTTTTTACTCAACTTTGTATGAAGTTAAATGTGTGAGTGTGAGGGTTTTGTCCTATTAGTGTTTTGTTGTTGTTGTTTTTTAAATCATACTATAGTCAACTTAGACACTTGTATGTTTTTGTGTGTGTGTCATGTATGTTAATTGATTATCACCCAGTAGCACTTGTCAGATTTGAATTGTTTCTAATGACACATTGACTCAGAGCAGCCTGCAGAGGGCAGTATATCTGCTCTGCTGTCTTTTTAAAGACTTTGCTTTAGTTTTGAGAAGGGCTCATCTTACTATATCTACCTACAAACGTTCTCCTATTTCTAATTCTTCTGAGTAGTGCCTGAACAAAGATTTGAATTAACATGAACATCACTTGTGATGAGCAGACGACTCTTTCTGTGACATGATGTCAAAGGTGAACTCACTTTATAATCCTGATGGTTCATTGTCACTTGATATTCTGTTTAACAATATTCACTTTCAGTTAAAGGCTGGAGATATTATATATTTTTCTTCTTTTTCTGTCATCAAATTTTGAGAACAGATCAAAAGTCTGTCCTTCATCATTTCCTGTCCCCAGTCTGTCTGTGGCACTCAGTCCCAAACACATTGGTTCCTCCTGCTGATGTGAAACTCCTGCCAAACACTTTATGCCACAAATATTTGTGCACTAGTGTTGTTTACACATATACTGTTTATAAAAGGATGAGAAATGAACCTGGGCAAATAATACATAATTCTGCTTCATTTTGTTTAAAAACTACCCAGTAAATAAAATGTTTAGTACTTTTTGCCGGTTGGACACTGTCACTCATTATTCTACCCATATTCCTTTACTGCAGGGTAACATTTGAGCAGTTAAATAAATGGTAGCAGCAAGCTGTGCAACACAGAACAAGTCAAAGGAAGAATAAATCAAACTGGAGGTCAAAAGTGTCAGGTTTGTAAAATTTATAGCCTATGAGCTGTAACATTTTTTATTCATTCTTGGGTAGAAAGGAAGAAAAAGATGATAGTATGTGGCCATTTCTACTTTATTACTCATATATATATTGACACTAGACATGTTTATAATGTGCTGAGTTTCAAGTCAAACGTTTTGCTCTGGAGGACATGCTGGCAACACCATCTGCTGGTGACAGAGTTACATAGCACAGAAAGATCATTTAGATATTTAGAGATTTAGGATCACTGTGATCCTGCGTCTCTGAACTACAGCTTCTTTTCAAGCTGTCTGCAAACACTCTGGAAGCAAAATAAAAACATAAACTGTTTGTGACAGAAAATCTATAGAGGAGACTCCTGATATCACAGGAGTCACAGAAATGACTTAAAATACTTCATATATGTTAAACATTAAACACACTGATGAGAAACTTGTCAGTGGGTCAGATATTTTTCAGTAGATTTAACGTTAGTACCTGTGTGAAACCGACTTCAACACGGAGTTTAGCATTACTGGTTGATTGTAGCATTAATGTTGCTAAGCTAGCGAGTGTCTTAAGTCTTTTTTATGAGTGTGTTCGAGTCAGTCAGCACTACAACTGTTTCCTTAGCCCATTTTAACCTGCAGCAGTTGCTGAAGGATCGTGTAACGCGTGAAAACGAGTCTAAAGCATCTTCCTACTGCAGAAACGGAGTATATCAAACTGCCATATAAGTTACCACTGTCACAAACAGCTGACATAAACAGTCTTATAAACACGAACTGCTAGAGAAAATAATTATTGAACACTTCTTAAACTGTGTAGCATATAGCAAACTCGTGGGGCCCGTCATATCATTTTAGGCCAGTTTAAAAAAAAAAGTCAAAAGCTTGCATTAATCGAAAACTACATTTCCCACAATGCATGCCGATTGTTGCCCGCGAAGTGACGGTATCCCGCCACTAGACTGCAATGTTTCCACATCAATGCGATTTTCCCAACAAGTGGAATTAAGAAATGTAGATAATGACCCCAAAATGTCCAGAAATAGAAAAACTGATGCAGACGGAAGAGTTTCAAGAAAGATGGAGGAAGGAAAAACATGTTTGTGCTCTAAGGAGAAAAAACAGTATGTCATAACTTGTGTTTGATGTTATTTTTCTTTATTCGCTTGGATAGTTGATCCTTGATTGATGGAGTACGTTAATGTGGGTTTCATTTCGTGACAAATCAAAAATACTCATGTTATAATAACAAAGCAACAAACAAACTTTTTTTTCGTACATCTATACAAATATATATTTGTGACTTGAATAAGTAATAAATACATCAGTCCCTCTCAGGTCAGCGATTATGCTGATGTGACCCTTGGTGAAAATGAGTTTGACACCCCTGCTACAGTTAGCTGCCTGTGCTTATCTCATAATGTTAGCTGGTAGCTAATGTAAGCTAGCGGACTAGCCGTTAATGTGACCGTTAACGTTACTCGTGTATTTGTGGGAGAAATCTTCACCACTGTTGATATCCAGCGTAATGACAGAGACACTGGAAAATGTTCAGTCTGTTTATTTGTTTGGCCACATGCATGGGTGTATAAAGAGAACACATATAGGCCACATTTAGTAGTAAATGAGGAAATATTTCACAAAGTGTCGTCAAAACACGACAGATGTGGAGTGTGATATGAGACACCACGATATAAACGATATAGCATAAAATGAGACTATATACGAATATATATGAATTATACAATTATATATATATTAATTTCCCTTCGGAGATTAATAAAATATCTATCTATCTATATCTATCTCTATACATTTTTCTATTGTCATATCGAACAGCCCTACTAGAGACAGAAAGCTGGATCATCTGAGATACAGATACTGTTTTACTTTGACTCTGAGATTTCTGTTGTGTTTCAAAAGAAAATGATGGTTATAATCAATGTCATTATAATTATTATTAGCTATTATTGTGGTGATAATTATTATTGTATTCCCATTTAGTAGCAGTGGATGTTCAGTGTCATTTATATCATTTATGATTTGCTGTATCATTGAAAGCACTAAGGGCAGCAATACCTTTAAATGATATAATGATTTTTTAAGAGGTTTTTAGATGATATTTTGTGAAAGATGTGCTTTTATTCTGAATTTAAATTAACTTTTAAAATAAATGTCACAGAGTCAGCTCATTAAGTAACAATATACTGAATGTGTTTACTTTGAAAATGTTTATCAGTGAAATAATTTCTCTGTGTCTGCATTTCAACAGCATCGATGCACAAACGTATCAGTATGAGAAGATACATTTTTGAGTGCCCAATGTCTCCAGGAGGAGGACCTGACTCTTCTTTAACTTGGAAGAAGTCCAAAAGGAGGGATGAGAGACCTTCGTCTCCTGGAGACTTTGACTGTCCCATGGCATCTCGGGACCCCCGCCCTTTTTCCAACTGGTGGGAGCAGAGGCGAAGGAGTGAGAGCCCTTCGTCCTCCGAAGACGAGAAGCCATCCAGCGGTGAGGAAGAGCAGGGAGGAGGGGGTGAGAGTCCTTCCTCCTCTGAAGACGAGGAGCCATCTGGTGTCCAGAAGGAGCAGATAGAAAAGGGTAAGTCTTTCTGTGTTTTTGTAATTTTTTTCTGCTTTTCTTGGCCTCTTTCTCTTTCTGTGTTGATGCCGGTGTAAAGCACTTTGTGACCTGTGTTAACTTTTGTCCTCTGAAGAGTCAGAAGAGCAAAAGATCAGGATGGAGCTCCGGGCCATTATCAAGGAGAGGGCCAAGCAAAGGGAGGAAGAAAGAAGACAGGAGCCTGAGCAGGATCCGGAGAGCATCAGGATGAAGGATATGAGGAAAAGGATGCAGATCCAAACCACTCTCAAAGAGTGGGTCTGGAGGAAAGAGATGGAAAGAAGAGAGCAGGTGGAAGAGAGCAAACAACAGGAAGGTAAAAGGGAAAATGTGGAAAAAAGAGAGGAGAGCGATAAGCAGGAAGTAGATACGATGGAGACACACAAGCAAGCGTGGTTTGAAAGAAACAGGAAGAGGCTGTTGATGCAGAAAAAAAGGTTGGAAATAGAAGAAAGATTACGACAGGAGATTGAGGAGAGGAGAAGAGCGGAAAGACGGCTTAAAGCAATACAGAAGCAGATGAAAAAGGAAATAGAGGAGTTCGAAAAGGAAGAAGAAAAAAGAAGAAAGAGGCAGGAGAAGGAGAGAAAAGAAGAAGCGAGGAGGGAAAACAAAAAGAAAGAGGAGAATCTGGGCTGGTATGCCAGACTGAACAATTGGTTGATCAACGCTCAGAGAGAGCAAATCGACCGAGAGATCGAGGAAACCTACGAGAGGGAGTGGTACCTCAAACATGCTGGTAAGAAAAGTCACTTTACATACTTTCTAATTTGAATTAATTAAAACAATTAAAGTGACAAAGCAATTTCATGTGAAACACGACTATAAAGATCGTTAAAAGTTATAGGAAGTTTTGCAAATGTGTTTATTGACTGTTTTGTTAGAAGATTAATAGATTAATACCACTCTAATGTCTGTTCAATAAAGGTTATATTGTTTTTAGCAAAGAGCCAATATGACCATTGAAAGAGTTATTGGTGGCTGTAATTGTTCCTCCTGTCCATACTGTCATCATCCTGTGGCATTTCAAAGTTCAGCTTTAGCTAATATTTAGGCTTCAACAGTCTGAGTTGGACGAATCAAGTGGACATTTCAAAGATACTTTTCTTTTTAGAGTAAAATTCCCTCTCAGTGTTTCCCCTAGGTTGAGTGGTTTGGCCTGGCGGAGGGTGGCAGTTAGCAGGCAGCTCCACATTTCTACTGTTTTCTATTTATCAGTTTAGTGTCGTCAAGCTAGGCTAACCCACTGTTGCTAACTTTGGAGCTAACCTTCACTTTTCCAGCAGTTGGGAAACAACAGACGTGACTTTTCATGGTGTTGACAAGCTGCAGCGTTTATTAACCGTTTATTTACCGTTAGCAATCACCGTTATTACAGACGTTCTCTCTCTCTCTCTAAACCGTTACGCTACCTGCGATTTCCATGGCAACGACACAACCGTTAACTCCCGTTATGAGACAGCGCTGCTCAGCGGCTCCCAAACGCTATTGATTTAAGAATAAATGGATATTTGTCATTATTTTTTACATTTAAAAAATATTTTTGGCCTGGCGGAGGTCCTCGTTGTACTATTATAGGGGAAACACTGGCCTCTGCTGAAGCTGAACTTTGCCTGTTTAGCGTGCGTCCACACAGAGCGAGGACTGTGGATTTTGTCCGCAGTATCTTACATCGAAATTGCTTGAAAAAAAAAGTGGATTTCAATGTGACAAGAGAATAATTTAAAGTGAAAAACGTATGTGAATGTGAGTGTTGCTTTAAGACAGACTGCCTCCAGCTCCACACTTAACGCACAGACCTGAGAGTGGCACTAATTTACTCAGTCTTAATGTATTTGTTGAGGCAGCGAAATTATGTGTATTTGTATACTGACCTTTCATTTGTTGTTAGTTACAGGTGACACTGTTCTGCAGGCGCAGCTGAAACTACGGCGGGAGTGCTCCAAGAGGATCAAGCTGATCAGGAGGAGACATTTCTTGGACCGGGAAGAGCAGAGGCACACAGAAATCAGGGCAAGGAAGGAAGAACTCAGGCAGGAAGACCTGAGGAGACGCGCAGAGGAAGGACCCAAACAAAGGATGACACTGTGCAGCTGTCTGAAGAACATATTTAAATCGCGTAATCGCGTACATGTCATTTAAACAAAAAAAAAAAAAAAAAAAAGAGGGGGGAGGGAGGAGCAATTAGAAAAAGGGCGGACATGTGGGGAGGGAAAACCTTAGGGGTAAACAGAAGTGACAAAAACAACATAACAATCATTTATTTGAGGTTTTTTAGTCTGGATTTAGAGTGCATCATAGCACGGAGACTGCACTGGTTAATGTCACAAACGACCTCCTGACTGCATCTGACAAAGGACTTGTCTCTGTACTTGTCCTGTTAGATCTTAGTTCCGCTGTTGACACTGTTGACCATCGAATCCTGTTACAGAGACTGGAACATTTCGTTGGCATTAAAGGAACTGCATTATGCTGATTTAAATCATATTTATCAGATCGATTTCAGTTTGTACATGTTAATGATGAATCCTCCATAAAAGCAAAAAGAAGCCCTTAGTGATGCTGCTATAGGCCTAGACAGCCCTTAGTGATGCTGCTATAGGCCTAGACTGCCCTTAGTGATGCTGCTATAGGCCTAGACTGCCCTTTTTGATGCTGCTATAGGCCTAGACAGCCCTTAGTGATGCTGCTATAGGCCTAGACTGCCCTTAGTGATGCTGCTATAGGCCTAGACTGCCCTTAGTGATGCTGCTATAGGCCTAGACTGCCGGGGGACTTTCATTGATGCACTGAGCTCCTCTCTCCTCTTCTCCATCTGTATGTATTCTTTTACTATTAATGCATGTTACTAACTTCTTCCCCGGAGTTCTTTGGGCTGTCTAATCCACAGGAAGCTCCATAGACCATAGACCATGCTGATGTGTTGGCGTCCTTCTTCTGCCCTTCGCCAGCTGTTCCTGCTGTTGCTGCTGCTTGTTGCTGCCTGTCAAGTATTGGTGTTGTTGCTGTTCTCTTTCACTGTCCCCCCCTTCTCTCTCTCTCTCTCTCTCTCTCTCTCTCAACCCAACCGGTCAAGGCAGATGGCCGCCCACCCAGAGCCGGGGTCTGCCTTAGGTTTCTTCCCGTTAAAGGGGAGTTTTTCCTTACCGCTGTCGCCAAGTGCTTGCTCATGGGGGGATCTGTTGGGTCTCTCTCTGTAAATTAATGAGCGTGGTCTAGACCTGCTCCATGTAAAAGTGCCCTGAGATGACTTCATTTCATCTGCAGCATTGATTTATTAAATAAATAAATAAAGTTAAAAAAAAAAAAAGTTAAATTGCTCTGATTCATATTTATTAAAGTAACATTTAAGTTGAGAGGTTTTTAAATCACATGCTTCTTATGAATAATCCTGATGTGTATTGTACAGTTTTATACTCTTGTCTCAAAGAGCTACAACAAGGAAAACTGTTTTTATAATTTTTCATAATAATTATCCAAAGAAATGCATTGCATTACATTTTACTGTATGACATGAGAATAATGCTAATAATAAGTATATATTCTATGAGGTAATCATTATATTGCCAGCAAATAACATCAACCTATAGATGTAAGAATTTTTTTTTTTATCATAAAAGTTTCATTAGTGATCATATATGTCTCTCAGACTGAGCTCCTCGTCAGCTCAGCCATTTATTTTCATCAAAGTGACTGAACCAGCCAAATTACCAGAGAATCCACAAAAAGAGTTATGAATGTATGCAAATTAGAGACAAAGAAAACAAAGAAGAAAAACATACAAAGTCATATAAACACACAAAGTGAGAAAAGCAACCTATAAAATGTAAATCAGGTCATACAAAGGTACATATTACATACATTAGAAATGATTCAAACACCAATGTTACATGTTACACATAGACTAAGTATATTTGTGATATTTAACTGTGAAATTAGTTTACTTTATTTCAAAATGCAGTTTTTCAAAAGTCAAAGTTGATCTCATGATGTTTTTTTTTCCAGTGACACACTATTGATTACAACACTAAACATTAACTGTCTCACATCTATCTGCTCTTTGAAACAGTCCTCCTTCTGTACAAAAATGTATTTAAAAGTTTATGTGAAGCTAATATGAAGCTTCAGTGTCCAAATGAGTCAAATCAAATAGATATCTTTCAATGTTACAGTCTTTTTAGTACCAAAGTTCATCTTTTTGTTTCTCTACTTCCACCTGCAGCTCAACAGGGAAACACAAAGAGGAGAATTTGATGCTAAAAAGACTGTAAGTGTGTCAGATATGCACTTGATATGACTAACTCACACTGATGAAGCCTCATATTTAAATTTTAAATACATATTTGCACTAAATGAATGTGTTGACACACTGGATTTTGTCCTCCATCATTTCCATTGAAAGCACATTTGAAGGAGATCTTTTAATATCCAGTATGGACAGGAGGAATGACTACAGTGAGGAAAATCTTGTTTCACTGTTCACATGGACACCTGACTGTTGTTTAAAGACAGAATTGAAAAAAAAATTGTGTACCTGTCCTTTAATTTATATTTATTTTTGAAAAGTGTCGAACTTTATCAGCAGTCCCTGAAGGCAGCACTCCTTAGCAACAACGCACTGTGGTTTAAAATCAAATCCATTTATTAACTTTCTTATTTAGAAAAATAAGGATAAACCAGACAAGGCCAACAAATATACAACAGGGAAGAGCAAGAATCCCTCATCATGGATGATTTATTCGGTTCTGAAGACAGAGAGAAGTCCTTATATTTAAAACAAATCCGATATTTGGACGAGCAGTTGGAGAGGTAACACTGCTAACAGTTAGCTATGTTAGCTAACTTAACGTTACACAGATCTGCTGCTCTTTTCTTAAAAAAGGGGAAATATATCCGTTATTGTAGTTTCTTAAAACACCAAATCATGCAATTAAATGTACAACTACGCCTTCATTTAGTTTTGTCTTTCAAACTTAGACTAAAAAAGGTGAAATGCTTTATTAATTAATGCTTAATTTACTAAAAGCAGTAAGGCGCTAACTAACGGTTAACTAACGGTTAGCAGGTTTGTGCAGCTGTAAACGTCACTGCCAACAAACAACATTAATCACTGTTCACATTATATTTTTTGCATTATTTCAGGTGAAAGTTTAATGTAATGATTTATGATGCTATTAAGTGTTACAGTAGGAATAAGGACTTTTGAATCATTATCAGTTAATTATTGTTAATTTACAGCACTTTATTATTTTATTCATGTGCGTATAACGTTATGTGAAACATTTAAGTTACTTATTCATGTCCCCTTTAACTAAAGACAAAGTTATTTTAGTTCCTGCCTGTCATTGTTTAGAGGGGACACATTTGAATGTATTATAAGCCAAATAAAGAAGTTTATCTCTACTTTCATATCTTTTTAAAGGAAAAACATTTGCCTTCTCCATCTACTGACCTCCAGAGCATATTTCACCCTAATATCGACATAAGTGAAGAAAAACTTCATCATTTTATACTAAACAACCCGAGTTTGTCCCGCAGATGTCAGCTTAGACAGGACGAGCTGGAGAAAGAGAACAAGAGCCTCGTCTCTCGCTACAAAACGCTGGAGACCGACAAGAAAGACATCGTGGAGTCTCTGAAACACTCCAAGGCCGCGAAGGAGAAGAAGGTGGAGGAGCTGCTGGAGCAGCTGGAGAGTCAGCAGGAGGTGACCGAACGGGAGAGAGAGGCCCTGAAGACGCAGCACGGCCAGCTGGTGCAGCAGCTCCAGGACCAGATCAGCGAACTGAGCTCAAAGACCACGACGCAGAGTGAGTTCATCAGCCGTAAGAAAGGAGAGAAGTAACAACAGACGACAAACACATAATACAGAAAAACACAAACCAGATAATAGACACAATTTATACCTTTATATCTTCTGTCTGATGGAAGAATCTCCTTCAATGAAACTGGATCCACAAACAATTAAAAACTGTTTGTTTTTCTATAAAAATGAAGCAAACAAAATCAACAGTGAGATTCAGGATATTTGTAATTATCCAGCAGACTGATTACAGAAACACAGCTTTTCAGTGTACGTTACCATGGTGATGTATCCCTGTTCAAAGTGAGCCAGTGTTGTTATGTTTTTGGTTTTTATTGTGCTGTTTTACCTCTCCTCTCCTCTCCTCTCCTCTTCTCTCCTCTCCCCTTCCCATCTTTCCTCTCCTCTCACCTCCTCTCCTCTCCTCTCCTCTCCTCTCCTCTCCTCTCCTCAGCTTTAACATTTCAGGCAGAGAAGGAGCAGCTGATGTCCGCCATCGAGTCTCTGAAGGAGCAGCTGGTCAATCAGCAGGAGGCGCATGAAGCCGCCATCGAAGACCTGACTGCGGAGGCAGAGTTCGAAAGAGAAATGTAAAGACCAGGACCAGGAGTTTTTAAAGCCAACAGTCAGCACCGTACCGTTCTCCTCGTTCCTCACTCCCTCCTCCTCTCCTCCCAACAACAGGGTCATTGAAGAGACTCAGAAAAACACGGAGATCCAACTTGAGGAGAAGATGCTGAAAGCCCTCGAGGGCGAGAGGACGATTCACACCAAGAAGATGGAGCAGCTGCAGTTCCTGATGAACGAGAACGTGACGCTGTGGAGGATCAAAGACGACCTGCTGGGCAACGACAAAGAGCTTAACTTCGAGATGGACCTCCTGAAGAAAAGTGTCAGGCAGGCCAAACTGGAGTGCCGCAGCTACAAGATGGTAAGACGCGTTATTTCCTGCTCCCAACCAACATCCAATCAGATCCATTAGATGACTCACAGTGAATCTGGACTTTTCATCTCTTGATCTGCAGTTAGATTCTCCGCCGCTGAGCTAAAAACATATGGACGTGGTCACCGTGACGTCACCCGTTGGTTTGCGAGCGGCCGTTTTGAAGCTCTGAGTGTAGCGATTTGACCGTTGCCATGTTTGTCTCATACATATTTATTAATACACACATATATAATACACACACACATATATATATATATGTTTTTTTGGGGGGTTTTTTTTTGCACTTTTGCCTTTTACTGGACTCCTCAGTCAGGACGTAACACAACAATTAAACTTTAAAATGTTGGAGACCTGTTTTGTACACATTTAGCGTTGTTAAGCTGCTGTTCCTTCAGGATAGATAATGTTTATACTGTATTTAACTCATGAAACGAACTGTGGAAGGTAGAGAAAGGACACTGGAGCTAAACAGACGGATGCCTTTCATAAAGCAACATTTCAGTCAGGGGGCATCCGGATTTGAACCGGAGACCTCTTGATCTGCAGTCAAATGCTCTACCACTGAGCTATACCCCCACCTGCTGGTCAGACCGTCACCGTCTCTCTCGTCTCTTCTCATCCAGCTGCCTGAGCTTCTCTGTTCTACTTTACAGGACGTATGTGAGGTTACTGAAGGCGGCGTGACGTTTCAGGCTTTATCACTTTATCACTGGCTGTTTGTGACACGCAGCAGGTGAACAAACGTGTGATAAAAAGCCACACAAAAGCCCTTTTTTGGGTTCTTGCTTTTCCTCTAAAAATGTTTGTCTGCTCTAGTTGGAACCTACGTCCATATGCAGCTTATCAGAAGTATTTTCTCCCATGTCTGGGTGCTTTTTATAATCTCAGCTCACATTGAGGTAAGTTTATTTGTCGAGCACATTTCAACAAGGCAATTCAAAGTGCTTTAAAACAGAATATAAAAGCAACACAAGTAAAAAAAAAACATTTAAATGCAATTAAAAGGTGTTAAATTTTGAAATAAAAAGAAGCTGAAAAGGGAATAAGACAAGATGAAACAAGAGAATAAAAGTAACAGTGCAGCGTAAAATATTAACCCGCAAATGTGGTTTAATGAAACAGAAAAGTCTCGAGCCACTGTCAGTGCATCTCCTCGTCTCCAGAATGAACATAAACACAGATTAAAATCATCAAAAATACTAAATAAAGCAGTTTTTCACTGCAGTTGTTCAGTTTAAACAATATAAAATTCAAGTCATGTGATTCAAATTCAGTTTTTAACACAACTATTCGAGTCGAGCGATTCAGATTCAGATAAATAAATGATTCAGATTCAGTTTCTAGTGACTCATATTTCAGTTTGTACCTTTGTCACAACTGATATGTCTTTTTTTTTCTTAATCTTCTCTTCCTCTCCAACACTTTTTTTAAAAAATTACAACTACTTTTGTCTCCCTGATCCTTTAAATCATTTCAGTATTCATTTTCTTTTAGTTTTCTAGTTTCTAGTCATTATTATTCTTGCGTCAGCTCTTTAATCTTTATTAAGACAAAGAATGTGTTTACTCCTCTGACGGCAGATTTAAAACAGCAGCTGATCTTTGGGCAGAGGAAGCATCCGTCAACTTACAAAACAAAAACGCTCAGAGTTCACGGTAGAAAATCACTAAAAACAACGTGAACGTTTTTCTCCGTCGTTTCCTCAGGAGAAGGAGCAGCTGATGGAGACGTGTGAGCAGCTGAAGGGGGAGATACAAGACCGCGAGGTCGCCATGAAGACCAACTCGGAAGACCTGCAGGCCAAGATAGAGGCTCTCAAGTAAACAAAACCTCTTTCTCTCTCTGTTTGCTGCCACTTTTTATATATCAGGAAAGAGCTTTTATTTACTAAGAGAGCACTTATTGTTTGTTTCTTTCATGTTTCATCAACAGTATTCTTTTTTCTATGTGTTGAAGCAGCATGTGTGTATAAATCTGGTTCAGGGGGCATCCGGACTTGAACCGGAGACCTCTTGATCTGCAGTCAAATGCTCTACCGCTGAGCTATACCCCCTCCCCTCCCTCAACCTGTCAGCTGTGCCCCCTCAGCTAATTTTCCCGCCGCTGCCGCTGCATCTCTTGTGTTTTCAGCGAGCGTCTGGCCGCGGAGCACGAGCATTTCCGCCAACAGACTTTGGAGACAGATCGACTGAAGATGAAGCTGCAGGAGGAGAGGACCAGGAAGAGGCAGCTGGAGACCGTCATTCAGGAAGGAGTCATTATTCTCCGACACGTCCTGGCGGTAAAAACAACACAAACAGTGCTGACCCCACAGAGCAGAGTGTGTGCAGGAATGAAACCTTAAAGGCTTCAGAGAGTGAAGATGATTTACTGGTTGATGGTTCAATTAAACTGGTTTTAATCTCAGAGGGTCAAACGTCCCATTAACTTCCTGCTGTTCAGACAAACAGAGCTTAAACACACAATATGTAATATCAGCCGCTAGGGGCTAGGGGTGATGAGGGTGTGAAGCAGCAAGGGATCATGGGAGTTGTCTTCGTTGTTAAACAACCAGCTTCACCGGCTTCTCCAAAAAAAATAGCCACTGCCAGTGCATCTCCTCCTCTCCAGAACAAACATAAACGCAGATTAAAATCATCAAAATACTAAATGAAGCTGTTTCACCTAAAAAAATCAGTGTTTCTCCACCATGTTGGGCGAGCAGCGGACTTCCTGGAGGGGCTGTTAGCCGAGCTGCTGCTAACGTTTGCCCAGTTTATTTCTCTGATAACTTAAGATCCAGACGTCCAATGACTAAAATCCTTCTTGCGGCTAAAAGATCAAGTTAAAAACCAGCTAAATTTATCATGAAAATGTGGTTTCAAACTGAATAAAAGTCCATTTCTAACAGTTTGTGTGGAACAAGCACAACAAAGCCCATGTATTATCTTGTATGTGTGTAAGTTACTCTTTGCCAGACGCCATTGTAGTGGACAAACACGGCGCCGACGCATGCATCTTGTGCACTATACTCTTTGGTAGAGGAGGTATGACACCATTGACAGGCCACCAAATGAAATGGTCCGTTACTTTGATTAAAATGACAGATTTCTCTGGGTTTGAAAACTGTTGGAAACATTTGGGATAATGTAAGAACACAACTCAACAACATATAGAACATAGGTCTAGACCTGAGTGACAACAACCTGAAGGTTTCAGGAGAGAAGCTTCTGTCTGGTCTAGTTGTTTTTACACATTTTAATGAGGAATAATTACAGATTAGAGCTTTAAAGGATGGGTTCACAGTTTTTGACTGCACAGTCTGTCTTAAAACAGTAGTCTGGTGCTCATGTTGTAGTCAAATCAAGTCAATGTCTTTCAAATTCTATCTCTATATTTCTGTCTTCTTGGTGCCAAATTCCTTCCTTTTGTTAAGATTTTGCCTGAGAGCGCATTCAGAGGAGATCTGAACCAGAGGAATCATCACAGCGAGCAAAATCTGTTTCAGTTTTTTCCTTTGGGCTCCTTATTCCGGCAAACAGACACAGTCATCTGTAGACCGGCCAAACGTTCCCCTCAGGAGTTAGCGGAGACCCAAAAACAGAGCTAAAAGCAGAGCGAACGCTGGGCTTGACATGTCTGCTGGATGTGTTAATAATCAACTGTTGCCTAACAAACTTTAAAAGCCATATTTCATCCTGATGTTCGCAGCTTGTTCCCGTCTCTTGTCTCCCCGCAGGAGTGTGAGAGGACGCCCAGGGCCGAACAGAAGATGCAGAGGCTGCTGGAGATCTTGGAGAGCCCGGCCCCCCAGGGAACAGACCCCGCCCGCGATCACGCGAAGAGCGCCGGAGGACAAGAGCCGCAGACCTCTGGCCCCGACCCAGCGAGGTACTGGAATCACTCTCTCTCTCTCTCTCTCTCTGCTGGAAGCTGGTTATTAGTGTTATGTGTCAGCGGTGGTGTGATTTCCTGTTTGGATGAAACCCAGAACGCATTCCAGCTGTTTCCTCAGATAAGTTGGATCAGAGTCCCGCTGACCAGATCGTACTAGAATCAAAATATTCAAATAACAACACTTCAGCTGTTCTCACTGAGGTTGAAGGTTTGGTGTGAAAGCTGCCAGTCAGACTTAAACAACCAACCCCGTGACCACCTGTAAACTCGTTGAAACTCTTTGAACGAGTCACTCTGGTCTCAAGCTGTAAATCCAGGCACTCTAATAAGCGAAATTATCGCTCCGTTAATAAGATTTGAGGACTTAAAGTAGCTTTGATGTCTGCCGTGTGGGCGTTGATTGACAGCTGCTGCTCTCCCCGGCTCCACTGAGTCAGACTCTTTCACTAAATTTAACGTTACCTTCTTCTTCTTCTTCTTCTGTGTCTCTGTGTTCAATGTTCTGCTTTCACTCGGTATGCTTCAGTGTTTATTTACATATTTATACTTCAACATCCTGGTGTTTTCTCTTCCTGTAAATAAAGAAGAGGAGGATATTAAAGGGAGGAAAGGAAGTTGAGAACGAAAGAAAGATGATACTGATGATATTTTATGAGCTTATCTTGTGTTTAACTATAAAATAACCAGTAACTACAGCTGTCAGAGTAGAAAGCACATTTACTTCTGAAGTGTAGAGAAGGGAAAATATGAAAACCTGAAGACCACAACTTCCAGTCCGGTCCTGTTCCCATCAAACCAGTCTCTCTCTCTCTCTCTCTCTCTCTCTCTCTCTCTCTTCTCCTTCACAGAGGAAAGACCACGAACCTGGTGAAAGACCCCCAGTTCCTGTTGGCCAAATACAGGCCGGGCGACCTTGGCCTCGTACCCCGGCCCAAGTGGAAACGCAAACTGGCCGCCTCGGGGACGGGGACGGCGGCGGTGGTGGCGGCAGCGGTGGAGGCGGTGGCTGCTGCTCGGTCCACCAGCGGCAGCGAACCGCCTCTGGACAGCTGTGACGTGATGTGGAAGCTCACTGACTGAAACCGTCACTCAAACTCTTCATTTGATCAAACGCTGGACGAGCATAGCTGCCTTCCCTCGTCTTTGTCAAAGCGTCGAGCGCTTCGACTTCATCCAGTAAAAAGGTGACGTGAACACTGAAGCTCAGCTGTGTGTTTTTTTTTTAATTTTCTTTTTATTTACCATTTTCACACACATTCTGCTTACAACTGGTACACAATGACTTATTCTTTTTCTCTTCCTTAGTCTCTCACCAGATCCAGATAGAGAATAACTGTGCCTACTCATACATAAAGTAGGTAAAGTGGAATAAAATAAAATATAAAATACATTCTTCATATACCTATAGCTATACATACCTGTCTATATGTATATACACGTGTCCAGAGCACGACAGCCATTCACAATCTCCCACCATGTCATCAACATTGAAATAGAATAAAATGAAATAAAAGAAACAGAACCTTTCAACATCTGTAGCTATAAAATATGAACGAGGGGTCTTTGTTCCCATGATGTGCATATCAGATAAAGTCTAATTGGTTTTATGTACTCTATCCAATTTTTCCAAATTCTTTTAAATCTGTCCGTCTCACAGAGAAACTTTTCCGTCACATATATATATTGTGCATAACCTCGACCCAGTCCTCGTTCTCCAACCACTTCCTGGTAATCGCTTTTTTTTTACTTGCAATCAGCATTATTCTGTAACTCTATTTGTCCCCTGATCTTGTTAAATCTATGCTCAGTATCCCTAAATATAACACCTCAAATGTAATAACACATTTCTATCACATGGTACCGGCTCAACTCGCCTCTCCTCTGGTACCAGGTACTTTTCTGAGTGTCGTTTTCCATCACAAGCTAGTAACCCCCTCAGGGTACCTGGTCGTCATTAGCAACGGTGCATGAATCTGCCATGACGTCATCTTCAGCGCGACACACGAAGGATCCGTTCGTCGGCAACCAAACAGAGGAACAGTCTGCACCTCGTCGACTGACCGCGGTGTGGAATTGCGGGTTGCCATAGCGACCGCCACGTTAATAGTAGAATTGCGGCCGGAGCTTGGCTATTTTAAAAATGGCGGGTTTTGGTTTTGCTGCACATTGATGACGCAGTGACGATCCTCGGAGGTGATAACAAAAAAAGTTGGTACCAGGTACTTTTTCGTAATGGAAAACCAAAAAAAGGTGAGTTAAGTCGAGTTGAGCCGGTACCATGTGATGGAAATGCACCCTAAGTGGAAGATTTACCTTCAGTACTTCATCCATACACTTTTTTTAAGTTCCTGCCAGAAGGTACGAACAGAGGGACGACTCCAGAACACGTGGAAGTGGTCGGCTTTCTCAGCGCCACACGATCTCCAGCACATGGCGTCCTGTGTTTTAAGCTGGAAATGATCCACTTACCAGATTAAAAATGTACATAAATGCTCCAGTTTTCATTTAAAGTGTTGAAATACTGTGTTGAAAACTGATGGGTCACAAACGTTGCCTCTTTTTTAGCTCAGAGCTCAAAACAAATACTTATTAATACAACAAGAAGGGTGAACATGGTAAACATTACACCTGCTGATCGTGTTCCTCTGAAACACTGCTGCGTCTCAGCGGAGCCTTTTTTTTCCTTCATATAATTGGGTTCTTCATATAAACGCTGCTGCTCTCGTCCGTCCCTCAGGAAACTCGGCAGTCCGAAAACATCCAGTTCTGGCGATCTGTCCGACCCGGCTGCTCCAGCTGCTCGGCAGGATGATTCGGGAGGAGTCTCCGCCTCTGCAGACTCGCTGAACCAAACCCAGTAATCAGTAAAGAGTGATGAACCCCCTTTTTTTTTCAATCCGACTGGCTCCTTTTTCAAACTGCTGGTTGTTTCTCTCACTCTGACCGATGACCTGTGAGTATGTGTTTGTGGCTGATCTCTGTTTTTTGCACATTTGCTGATTGCAAAATCAATAGTTAGATAGTTCAGTCTGTGAAATGTCAGAGGAATGCACGTCACGGTTTCCCAGAGCCAAAAGTATTTCAGTTCACACACTGATATAAAACAGAGGAGCAACAAATCCTCACATTAATCTGACTGATGAGCTGGAACCAGGAAATGTTGAAATTTTATTCTTGATAAACGACTTCAACGATCAGTCGATTCTCACAATTGTAGTTCTGTCAATCACTGAGTTGTTTCAGCACTAAATAATTATGATAAGTTTTAAATACGATCATTTAAACACCAGCTGTTAAATGTTAAAGTCATAGTTTGTGTGACAGTAGAGCGAAAACTGATGTAGATCATGTGACTATTTGGTCTGTTTGGAGAGAAAAAAAGCAAAAGATAACAGCCTACATTATTCATTATTATTATTATTATTGACTATATGTCAAAGTTTACCCTCCTTTTTACTTAAAAGTAGAAATACCTCATCAAAAAAATACCTAAAACCTCATTCAACATTGTAGAACTTGAATAAATGTACTTAATTACCAGTGGCGAAAGTAACTAAGTACATTTACTCAAGTGCAAGTAAAATTTAAGGTTCTTGTACTTTACTTTTTTACACACACAAACACACAAAAAAGAGACACAACAATAGTTATAAAACCAGTAATAATGAAGTTAGTAACACAAACAAATGTAAAATGGAAAGACTAGGCAGATACACAACAAAATATGCAAAGTACATCGACTCCTGTACTTTACTTGAATGTTTCCATGTGATGCTACTTTATACTTTCTACTCCACTACATTTATTTGACAGCTTTAGTTACTTTTCAGATGAAGATTTGACACAATTGATAATATAACAAGCTTTTAAAATACAACACATTGTTAAAGATGAAACCAGTGGTTTCCAACCTTTTTGTCTTTTGACGTCTTACAAAAAGCAGTGTGTAGTCGGGGTCACATTTCACATGAGTCTATGAGTTGTTAACAGCTCCACCAAATAGTGATTTTTCCCTCTAAACTTCTCACATGCTTTCATTTCAATAAATGTTCAAATGATCCAATATTTCAGCAAAAATCAAAGATATCAGAACGTTGTTTCTTCTTCTTTCCTCTCGTAAACAGTAACAGTGAGTAGAAGGTAGATCTCAGCAGGTTGATCTTGAATAACAACAACCTGCAGGATTCAGAGGAGCAGCTGCTGCAGACTGATAAGACCTTCAGAAACGTCACATTTCAGCAAAAAGTCCAAAAACTGAAAACAGATTTGTGTATCAGAACTTTGTTTTTTCTTCTTTCCTCTCCCATTAATCATCTCACGACCCCTCAGATTTATCTGCTGACCCTCTGGAGGGCCCAGACCCCTAGGTTGGGAAACAGTGGACTGAATTAGCTGATTCTATATAAAGTAGTTGATACTAGAAGAGAGTGGAAAGTTACTCTGTGATCATTTAAAGTCTAATTTTTCGGGGTGGGCGTACAAACAGGATGTGTGACATCTCGACTGGTTTGGAAACCAGAGATCCAATCAGCGACTTACACAAGTGTGATGTGGAAACTGGAAGCCTCCAGAGCACAAACACTAAGAAATGTAGTAGGAGGCTTCTTTTGTCCAGTTGTTAAATTTCTGAAATGCAACATAGATTCTGTGATTTGTAAAGAGGGAGAAGTGAAGCCGCACCAGACGTGCATTATTGTTCCAAGCAGAGTATTTGTACATGTTTTCATACATGTACGCAGTAAAGGATCTGAATACTTCTTCCACTGCTGTTACTATGACCTCATTAGAAAGACCAGACTTGATCATAACTACCACGCAGATAAAAATGTGACAGTCTCAGCAGTGTTTACAAAACCTCTCAGGCCGAGCCGAGGCCAAAGGTCAGACTGCTCAACCATGACGGGTCCGCTCACTTTGAACTGTCGCTCCCGTTTATGAATCGTTGAGGTTTCTTTCTTTCTTTTTTTTTTTTTTTTTACAGCAGCAGCAGCAGCAGCAGGAGGAGGAGAGGCGGGGTTCTGCTGGGGGGCGGACAGAGGATAATAAAAAGACGCCGCAGGAGAGGAGTGAGAGCGCAGAAGGAACAGACAGAAAGGGGGAAAAGTGGGTTGAAAATCTCTGCAGCCTTTTCGGACCCTGACGTGATGATGGAGCTCTACCTCGACCTGTACTCGCAGCCATGCCGCGCCGTCTTCCTGTTCGCCAAAGCGGTCGGGATTCCCTTTGAGTTCAAGTTCGTCAACCTCTCTCTAGGTAATCCCACATATATATACAGACACAGAGACAAGGATCAGACTTTTTAAAGATGTGTAACTTCAAGGTTTTGGGGCTTTTTTTGACGGTGCAGGATAGCAGACAGGGTTAGGGTCGGGGTTGGACAGTCTTTAAGCTTTTAAAACATTAAAGATGGAAACTCATCGGCATTAAATTTACACAGTTTACAATTTCATTTAGCAGATTCATAATTAAAAGTCAGTTTTGTTGACAACAATACAAGTAAATCTGAAAAACTTCAACTTTGGCTGCACAGAAGATCCTCTTGATCTGTTAAACCTGCAGAACTTTTTAACAGGCTATAAACAAAGGTACGTTACATTCAAGCCAAACGAGTTCACACAACGCTGATTAAGCATATCACCTTTCATATGTGACTGTATTTCTGTGTCTGTATCAGCATTCCTGTGCATGAACATGTGCGGCTAACCTCTCGTTAGCTGTCTGCTAACCTGAACGAGGACGAAATAACAGACTTTCCAAATGTTATCGGACCGAATAGATAAAAGTCTGATAGTGAAACAAGTCAGTTTGTCGTGTGATGCTCGAAATAATTATTAATAATCGTTTTACAACTACGGGTTAGGCTACGAGGAGGGGCGGAGCCTCTGATGTGAGCATGTGTCGACTGTGTTTTTGTAATTTCTCTCACTGCCAGGAGGGGGAGACAGAAGTGGCGCTCTCTGCAGGTTTAAAGGTGCAGTGAGGGATCTTTTAATGGCCGGTATGAACAGGAGGAACAATTATAGTGAAGGAAAAACGTCTTTCAGTGTTTCATGAGGGTGTCTGACTGTTGTTTTAAGACACTTTAAAAATCGTGAACTCGTCCTTTAAGATGCTTTTTGGGAAGCAAAGTCCTGGGCGGTTAATATGTTGGTTGAACAGGAAAACAGAAAATAGATCTAAGAAACATTTAAACTGTTTTATACGAACATAAATAAAAAAAACACATGTATAGCTTTCTTTTACTGACGATTTTAGATTTTTCTTCACTTTCTGCCTGAACATACGAGTTTAATTAGTCTTTTTTTTGAGTTGTTTGAACAGAGACGTGAGTTTGGTGAGGTTTACAGAGTTGAATGTCCTGCAGTGTTTGAACTTGTTACATAAGGCCCAACCTTAGAAATTCAAAAGACCTCCAGACCGAGAAAGCCTCCTCCCAGCTATCGGTTTACATTTTCACATTTCACCCAGAAAAGCTGACGGTTCGTGTCCGCCGCAGCCGCTCACAGTTAACCCCTAGATAACCGACTTTTACAAACAAACAGCGGGTGGGACGTTCAGGGTCACAGGTCAAAGCACCCAGACAAAACATTCCTGTGTCTCTGAGGTGATTGAGTATAACAATGACCCGCTGAAAAAAAAAAAGAAAAAAAGGCGAGAAGTGTCTGAGAGGAGATGGAGGAGGGAGAAAAAACACAATCAGATGCAGTATTTTATCACTTTGAACATATTTTTATGACATGATTCTGTTTATACGACCGAACCGAGCTGCAAGAACTTCAGTTTTCCGCAGCTGTGTTTCTCATTTGTGCGTGTTTTTGTCTCAGGGCAACAGTACGGCGAGGAGTTTGGAAAGATCAGCATGATGAGGAAGGTTCCTGTCATGAAGGACGGGAGCTTCATTCTGACAGAGAGGTACAAAGACACTTCATCACATCCTCTACGAATGATTTAAATTGTTCACGAAGGTTGAAAAACTGTTTTCAGGTGTTAAAAATCTCACCAAGCTGAGTCCATCCCTCCAGCTTTTAGACACCAGTTAATGACGGAAAGGCTGCCGAGGTGGTTTAAAGTTTCAGTTCAACCAAATTATAAAATCATACTGTATTTTTGTCACTTACTTCCTGGGTGGACCTCAGATAGTTGTGCTTTTATCTGCTGCCTCTGTCTCAGTACAACGGACATGTTTTCAATTTGTTGTCGGAGCTGAAGACGAGTCTGAAAAGTAAAACAATCTGTTGGTGTGAAGTTAGAAAGAAGTGCAGCTCCTGATCTCTGCTGGAGGCCAACAGCTCCTGGCTACATTAGCCGCTACTAGCATAACACACCCCCAATCTCTGACGGAGCTGTCAGCAGTGAGGTTGCATTGTGGGTAATGTAGGTGCCACGTTTTGACAAATAGATGCAGTACAAAATGAGGGGATATGTATCTCTGGTTCTGCTGCATCGATTATTGGATCAGTCTCAACTGTCCGACAACGTTATATATGATGATAAATGAATGGAGGAGAAGTGACATTTAAAAAAGCTCAACATCAGCAGGTTTCTCACGGCGTCCTCGTCCATCTGAGATGGAAACAAACTAATCTGCTCCGTGAGGCTCTGCAGCCGCCAGACAAGCAAACGACATCATGCAAAGTTTTCAGATCGTCGTCATGAATGTTTTCACATCACAAGAGAAGGATGTTTTCCTGTAAAATAAAAAGTAAAATTGATAATAAATTGGGTTTTTGGGGTGGCATGCAGGGTAGAAATATGTTTAAAATTTAGACTTGCTGGCTTTTTTGAAGAAACTAATTTATGGTTACATTTTGAAAACAAATCTTCAATATTTTAGTCGCCACTGGTCCAAATTTGACAGAACTTTGATCCTGATTGAGGCATTAAAGTTTAGACATAACATTTTTAATATTTTCAATCAGTATACATATGTGTTATTTTTGTGGTAAAACCATAAACTGTAATAGAAATATGGACGTTGTCACCATAACGTCCCCCTTTGGTTTGTGAACTGCAGTTTTTAGGTTTCGAGTACAGCAATTTGACCATCGCCATCTTGGATTTGGCCGTCGCCGTGTTTGACTTTTGGAGCCAGAAGTGACCATATTTGGACGAAAGGGTGGTGTCACCATGGATTTATAAAGAGAACGGTTGTAACTGACTCCAACGCTAGCTGCTAGCTTGGTTAGCACGGTGCATTTACAATCAATGGTTAACAGTGATAATGCTAATGCTAACTCTCGCTAGTGAAAAACAAGCTGATCATACGACCAAAGGCTGAACTTAGGCGACCAAAATTTTACAATTAACTTTAGCTACACATATACACCATGATTACTTAACGTAAGCAACATTGTCGCCATGGTAGCGACTTGTCAATCACAACGTAGCCCCGCCCTAAAGCATACGCTGTTGAAGAAGACTTGAAACTAGTGACTGAGAGCATAAACTCATCAGGAAACAGTTTACTGAGCTAATAAATCAAGAGAGAAGTAGGATCATTTTCTCATTGACTTCCATACAATCAGCCGGTGGAGTCGCCCCCTGCTGGCCGTTAGAGGGAAGCATTTTCCTGGTAAAACATGACAAATGTCACACTAACAGGCTTCTGTCCTGGCTTCAGTAAATACACTTATATAAAGTTCATTTAGTACACCGATTATATTTTTATTGCACGTCGTAACACAACAACACATCTGAACGTCATTAATCTGTCGTCCTGGTTTGTTTTCCTCTCCGCAGCATCGCCATCCTGAAGTACATGGCGCAGAAACACGCGTCGTCGGTGGCGGATCACTGGTATCCGGCCGACCTGCAGCAGCGGGCTCGCGTTAATGAATACCTGTCCTGGCAGCACCTGGGCCTCCGAGCTCAGGGGTCAAAGGTCTTCCTGCTCAGGGTACGAGTCCCAGATAATCACAATTACATCACCTGACCTGTTTTACTTCACGACACGCAAAGTTCAACAAGTCAGTTTTTTGTTTCTCTCTGTGACACAAAGAAATATAATAGATGCTTATATATATATAACTACTAATGATACTATATGACTTCCACTCTAGTAAAGTAAAAGATGAACGTTTTAATATATTAACATGTTATTTTCTTTTATATTTATTTATATCTCTTGTCCTGTTTGTGCTTTAAAGTGCTGACGCTGAAAAGTCTTTTATTAATTGTCTGAAGATAAAAAATATACTTCATGACATGCACACTTTTATATTTATGTTTTATGAATTCACTACAGAATGATAATAACGTCATCTGCTTACAATAATATTATAAACGTTATATAAATATATTTTCACAAAGGATAAGAGCAGCAGCGTAGTGTCGGTTATAAAGATTAATGGTTAAGAAGCTGGTTATTACATTTACAAGTTAAGGTGAGTAAAAAAAAATGTCTGTTATTTATTTATATAACCCAATATTACAAATCACATATTTGTCTCGGGGGGTTTTTACAACATCCTCAATCTTCAGATCCTCAGTTTGAAAAACTCCAGCTGGTCATTTTCTGTTTTTTCTTCTTGTCAACATAATCATGACGTTTGGATCCAAACCAACAACAAACTGATCTACTTACAAGTGCTGCGTGTTTATCCAAATCCTGATAGATGTGTCGCAGTTGTCGTCCAAAAACCCGGCCCTTCATCCCTGAAGACAGCGGTTACTGTTACTGGAGCCAACGCAGAAACAAACCGAGGAAGAGTTTACTCCCTGTAAACTCCCTGCTGGTTAATCAGGACAGAGACTAAGAGAGCTGCTAAACAGATGAACTCTAACAGCAGAATAGAGTTCACATGATACAAAGAGGCAGATTAAACAGGAGCAGCTCCGGGGTTCATGCTTTTATCAGCTCATGTGAGCAGCCGTGTGAACTCTGGGTTGGTGGACCGGTCCCAACGAGTCCTCCAGCAACCCTTAACCCCCACTATTCTGCTTTTTTTGTGATGTTTCTGTTATTTATATATTATTTGTTATTTATGATGTCAGATGTTAAACATGGTCAACCCTGCAAGTCAAAAATCAGGGCTTCGTTGCAAAGTCGCTTCCACCTCATCATCAAACTGACATCATCCCAAAAAAAAGAGGCCGTCTGCTCTGTAGTCTCGGTTGCTAAGGTGTCATATTTCCGATCTGATTCTGGCTCGGACATGTTCGGATGTATTTGAGAAGCTTTTATTTCGAGTAAAGAAGAAGAAAAAGTAGAGAAAGTTCTACCGCTAGAGCTCGTCGCGTGAGCTGTCCAATCAGAACAGAGCGGGCTCATCGGGAGGCGGGCCTTAAAGAGACAGGAGCATGTTTCAGCGCGTCCACATTAATGCTGGCTAAATTCTTAAAGATTAAAGACTAAAGTTACGATTAACTCTCAACAAACTGTCAACAATAAAGACAACAACACTCGCATGAAGCCGCCCGCCGTCGTCGTTATTGTCGTCGTTTATTCTGCTTCCTCCTTCCAGCGAAATATTGCACCACTGCCACCATCTGTTTCGTCTCTGATATGACGTTGGCGTTTCCACAAAGCTGCACGCCAAGCAGCTCTGTAAGAGTTGCCAAAAACAGATTATGAGTTCAGCTGGCTTCAGTGCGGACGTGGTCTCATGGTGTCAGACTGACCTGGCAGACCAGAGGGGCTGCGTAAAGAGCCACTACGAGATAAACAAGGAACTAAATGATGCAAAGATGTTCTGCTAGAGAGCAGAATATAAATACAGACTTGTAAATGTGCAGAATATCTCAATAAAAGCTAAAGCTGTATTTATTTATTCATTTATTTATGTTTTTTTTTTGCCACACGTGCAGACGATGTTCCCCGTCGTCATGGGCTGCGAGGTGCCGAAGGAGAAGATGGACGCCGCCGTGGACGACCTGAATCAGTCGCTCAACCTGCTGGAGGAGAAGTTCCTCCAGAACAAACCGTTCATCGTCGGCGACAAAATCTCTCTGGCCGACCTGGTGGCCATCGTGGAGATCATGCAGGTAATGAAACGACTGCTGCTGCTGCTGCTGGATCTCACAGGAAATGGCGTCCATTCATGTGGGGGAGTATCTAGTATCTATAACTCTATAACCCAACATTCACCTCCAATATATCAACCGGTGTTTGATATTTTTAAACACGATATTATCAAAAAAAAATAGAATGATGTGAGATTATAGCTGTGAGACGTTTGAGTTTCTCACGATGCTCTGCCATCTCTCGCTCGCTGCTGCCGTGATGTTAACGTCACAGTGTCAACAAGGAAGAAGCCGCCGTGTGTGTGTGTGTGTGTGAGTGCCCTGCTAATATCTGAGCAGCCTGTTAGCATTTCTAAGCACAGCAAGCACTGTGATAAGAAACAACTCACTGCTTCCTCTGAACAAAATTTCCTTTTGTCTCGACATGAGTGAGAAAAATAAGTAGATAAATTAAAATTAATAAATTAATACATGTTAAAAAAACGTCAACACAGCCTCATTTTCAGACATACATGTGCAGTATGAATGTTTCATTACAAATATGGAGCTTTATATAGTTTCTATTGTGATAAAAACACTATTCAGAGGTCCGTCTCTGCCTGTTAGTCTCCATTTTGAGATGCAGAATAGCTGTAACGTTCTGCCTGAGATTTACCTCCTTCCACCTTTATTTTAATCTGGCGGGGAATGATCGTATAAAAGTGGCATCTTCACACAGCTTCGTCCGTTTCACTGCATCACTTCCAGATGATTTTCGCCCTCCTTTTTTCCCCCATAACACCCGGCGAAGTGATTCACTCGTGTGCCACAGAAAATGAACACGGACCTGCACGCTCAGCAGGGTCCTGAACCCAAAGACGAAACCGGTTCAGACTTTTCTTAGATCATTTTAGATTAATAATAACTGTTATGGATATTTCTATAACTGACCTGAGCTACAAAACGCCAGGCTGTACTTTTGCCTTCTCAAAGAGGAGAGCGGAGTAGGTCAGTTATAGAAATATCCATAACAATAACCACAAAAAAGAGTAAAATTGTATTATTATCTATCCAACATCTGAAAATCCTTTACTTTGAATAATAAGTTATGGTTCAGTTAACTTATTAAAGTCCTTAAAATGTCATCTCGTCCTTCTCCTTCATTAAAAATCCAGAAACTCTGGATATGAAGATAATTTTCACTCTTCTCAGTGTTTGTTTCCTCCTTCAGCAGACGAACATGAAAACAAACACACGTCGTCCTGCACAAGAGACAAAGAACACATGTTTTTTTTCTTTTTGGAGTGGAGGAGGACTTTTAAGTGTGTGTGTTTTTGTTTCGCAGCCTGTTGGAACCGGTCTGAACGTGCTGGAAGGCCGGCCGAAGCTGACGGCCTGGGAAGAGCGAGTGAAGAAGGAGCTGGGTGTGAAGCTGTTCGACGAGGCTCACGAGATGGTGATGAAGTCGAGCAACCTTGCGCAGTCGCTGCAGCACACCGACGCGCTGGAGCTGTTCAAGGCTCAGTTCAAGAAGAACTTCGCCTGACGGAAGCACGACTCGTTCAAGAAAGCACTTAAAATGAGTTTATTCGGATTTGAAGTGCTTTTTCATGATTTGTTTTGACATTTGTGCAGCTGTGTTTTTAATCCTACACTCTCATGTTCCAGCAGTCAAACACAATATGATTTTCAAACATAAAACATCTTTATTTTCATGCAATAAATACTGAAACGTACTAAATGGAAACTGTGGCTTGCTTGTAAAACTTTACCGCTTTGAATGTTTGCAAGAAAAAAAATAAAAATATGTTTCAAAACAACTCATTTGTGCATTAAAGTTGTTTTTTTTTGCTGCTGTTGACCCCCAAAATATCACCTCATGTTCCTCAGAAACTTCGAGTTTGGTTCAATTTCATTCTTCCTCAAAGATAACAGTCAGTGTTTCCCCTATAATATTACAGCGAGGACCCCGCCAGGCCAATAATGTTTTTTAAATGTCAAAAATAACGCCAAATATTCATTCATTTTTAAATTAATAGCGTTTGGGAGCCGTTGAACTGTCGTTGCCATGGTAACTGCAGGTAGCCTAGCCAGTAACTCCTTAGCCAGTGAGTGGTGAAGCGAGAGAGAGAGCGTCTGAAATAACGGTTAATGCTAACGGAGCAGAGGAAACGGTTAGCAGCAGCAGCAGTAAGTCGTCAGTCTGGCAGTAAATGTACAGTACAGACTACAGTGTGTCAGTTAATAAACGCTGCAGCTTGTCAACACCATGAAAAGTCACGTCTGTTGTTTCCCTCAACTGCTGGAAAAGTGAAGGTTAGCTCCAAAGTTAGCAAAAATGGGTTAGCCTAGCTTGACGACGCTAAACTGCTAAATGGAAAACGTAGAAATGTGTAGCTGCTTGCTAACCAGTCAACCTAGGGGAAACGCTGATAACAGATAAATATGCTGTAATCTTCTATTTAATATGGATGAGTTATGTCTAAACCACAAATATTAAAACTTTGCCTCAAAATTATCTAAACAAAACAAAAAAAAGACTCAACTGTCAACTTGTCACTGCTTTCTGAAACGTTGCGTTTAGGTTCAAGGACTTTTTTTTTTTTTTTTGGAAACATTAGATTATATGACTGTGTAAGGAGCATGCTGGGTAAAGAGATAAGACACAGTAGGTAGATAGCAGGTTGTTGAATGATTGACATGTTGAAGCAGGTTTCATGGAGGAGGGTTTTCGCTCTGATACTGTGAGCAGGACACACGGCTGCTGTGTTTGAGCTCCCACACAGCGACACACATGACTGTCGCCGTCTGACTAGAGAGGCCGTCATTGTTCAGTCCGATGTGGTCAGTTCTCCTCACAGGAATCCATTTGTCCTGCCGGGAACAAGACGGTCTTTATCTCATAAGAAAGGAATGAACATAAATTCTTGGTTGTTTTTTTTTTGTTTGTTCCTGTATCAGATTACTAGAATAAAAAATATGTTATAAAATGGAGACATGAAGAAGAGTTTCTTCTGTTTGGAGCAGAAACTGTGAGATGAAATCCTTCCAGATGGAGTTTGTCAAGTGATAAGACGTCAAATGTTTACAGCTCAAACTTATGACCACAGTTAGAACAAGGCTGCCATCTAGAGCACGACTCTCTCTACAACTAGAGGAGTCATCTTTGTCACGTCCCTTTAGATTCATATTGTGTATTTTTTATAAGCATTTTTTTCTTTCTGGTAGCAGCTGAAGTCTCAAAACCCTTTTTTAACTTTAAAACAGAAGTCTACCTTTCTACTTTTACACCTTTTTATGACCTGGATGAGTGAGAAGCTTTAAAAAGCTGCAGTACGCGTATAAACTGTGACAGAGAAGCTGTCTTAAAACCTCCTGTGTGATACAGAATTACACAGGAAGTAGTGGGATGATTGTTAATAAAGGATTGTGTTTGTGTGCCTCAATAAAGTTAAAAAAAAAAAAAACACCAGACATGCTGCAGTATCATGAGCATATGTGTCACAGCATTATAACATTTCTCATTTTTAGACCTTTGAATCAGATTAAAAGTGTTGTAATGTGATGTAATCAGTGGTGAAAGAAGAAAAACACTCTATTAATATGTTTATTATTATTATTTCCCATTTTTTCAGTCCACACATTTCATCTCTCCTCTCCAGGCCACAACATAAAATAACTTATGTTATAAACAACGAGCCTAAATGTCTTTACCTAAAAGTCCATTAAACAATATTTAATATAACAAAACATCTACTTTTTGTTTGTTTGTTTGTTTGTTTTGCATCTTTTTCCAAATACATGACGGCTTCTCAAAGGGAAGAAAACAACATATTTGATCAAGAAATGCATAAAAAGTTGAAGCAGTCTTTTTGCAAAATAGTGATAATTATTCTTATGGTGTAGAATTTAATAAAAAAAATTTTAAAAAAAGGATTGAATTGAATTTCAGTATCTAGCTTTCATTTTGTGAAGTTACATATTGATTTCTTTGCCACCTGTCGTCTCACATTTGGACATTTTTCTGAGTTTGTGCTTCCTGACTGCTGTAAAATAGTATTTATGAATAAATCTAAGTGTTTTAAATAAATGAAAATCCCCTAATAGTCCTTTACAAATAAAAGTATTGGATTCAAAATGTCAGTAGATACGTATATAAGTTGCAAAATGTACTGAAAGTATGAAAATTAAAATAGTTTAATATGCAAAATAAGCTCAGTCAGTGTGATATTTACAGATATAACAATAAAATATGCAATCAAATAAGATTTAATGTGACTTTTTTTTTTTTTTACACCGAAGTGAAAACAGTCTCTACAAAGTGATCTAAATTCATCACAAATATAAAATGATGTATTCAGATCTGATTGTAGCTGTGAAGTAAATATTTATTGGAGTAAAAAAAAAGAAGAATATTTCCCTCTGAAATGTAGCAGAGTGGAAATATGAAGCAGCATCACATGGAAATACTAAAGTAAAGGACAGAACAAAACATTCCTGATAAAGATTTCATAATTGAACTGTGTGTGGGTGTTGCAGCTGCTGTGATGATGATGATGATGATGATGATGATAGTAGCGGTGGAGGCTGTGAGAGGAGCAGCTGCAGGACATGTGACCCAGCACACAGGAAGAGTCAAGAAATGAGTCAGAGATTCCTCCTCCTCCAAAAAAAAAAAAAACAACACAACCCAAATCCGCTGACACAGCAGAAACTAGCCGGACTCCAGCAGCAGCACCATGCCGTGCATGCTGCTCCGATTCTGCAAGTATGAAACCAACAAGCTGGTCCGGATCCAGAGCGTCCGGCTCGGCTCTCTGAAGTGGACTCTGAACGCTGCTATTCTGCTGGTCATCTGGTGAGTGCATGTTTTTTTGGGGGGGAGGAGGAGGAGGAGGAGGGAGAGGAGGAGGTTTGAGATATTTCAGCCCCCGCAGCTGTCTGCAGGCTGCGGGAGCGGCGGACAATACAGAGAAATAAACTTAGAATACCATAAAATACTAATTATACTAATAATAATAAAAATTAAAATGTTTGGAGAGGATTTATTTAGTGTTTTGTGCACTAAAATACACTGAGAACGTTTCTATTTCCGTTGTTTGCAACCGAAGTACGAGGAAAACATCCATGTGTTAATCTGCACTCACGGATTTATAACTGTCAATAAGAGCAAAATGCTGCATTAAAAATGAATCAAACTCGGGATTATTAGACCCTGTGGTGTCTTCTGTCGTATGAGAGTGTTAGTTACTTAAGATTTTTTAAAACAAAACTAATATAAACAGCAATAAGACTGAAAATCAAGTAGAATAAGAGCAAAAAGAGAAAAAACGCTACAGTTAAAATGATCGAAATTTAGGATTGTAAATGTATTAAATAACATTTCATCTTCTGAGTATTTGAAGGTTTTTCAGCTCATGAATTAGATTTAAAAGATGACTGAAGGATGTCATCTACAGGCGGAGCACAACATTTCAATAAGAAGACAGAAGAGGACAGATGTACACATGGGTCTTTTATTTTGGAGGGGCACCATACTAATCTATACTTTATATTTGGATAGTATAACACCAGTGGTTTCCAACCTTTTTGTCTTATGACGTCTTACAAAAAGCAGTGTGTAGTCGGGGTCACATTTCACATGTCTATGAGTTGTTAACAGCTCCACCAAATAGTGATTTTTCCCTCTAAACAACAAATGTCTTGTTTTGTGTCCAAAGAAGCTCGAAGCAAAGAACGTTTCTGTTTAACATCAATATTCCAGTGGTGACTGTCAATAGTAGTCTAAAACTACAAATAAAACAAGTAAAATGAAAATATAGCAGTAAACTAAACATGCTAAACAACTAAATAATGAAACTAAATGAATATCTAGAGTGATCAGACGTGCCAAACCGATATTAAAGGACTAGTACGTAAGATTTAGTGGCCTCTGAAGCATGTAGGACAACCTAGTCTCACAATACCACACAGTCAGAGATCTCCGCCTACTGTCTGAGGATTTCTAAATGCTCGGTAGTTGTTTGACTGGCAGCGAGAGCGACTGCTGACAAACCCACACCCCTTACATTTTGTCAAGGACACGCCTTACTGGAAAGGATGCTCTGTCCTCATCCTGCTCTGTAGTGAAGTGCACATCACCGCCCAGATATGAAAGGTTCTGGTTCTGCAATGCAGGTTTTTTTTAATTATCTAATTGTTTCCACTGAGTCGTAAAAACGAAACCTGAGAGATCGTCCTCAGTCTTTATGAACAGAGAGTTTAGAGACTGACCTGTTAGTCTAAGGAGAGCCGATATCTGGTTTGTCTGTACTGGGCTGCTGTTGAAACATGGCGGTGCAACATGGCGGGCTCCATGTCAGATGACCTGTTCTCTATGTAGATATAAAGGCTCAAGTAACAAAAACACAATGATTCTTATTTTCAGGTGATTTATACATGAATGAAAACATGAATGAATGAATATTATAATCCCTGCTGTTCTACTAGATCAGTGGCTCTTAAACTTTTACACATTGAGGACCCTAAACTGACAAAAACTAGACCATGGACCTCCATCTGATAAGGTTTTTGCTTTTAAATGTTTTATTACAGAAAGTGTATGAAACCCATGACCAGAAAAGGCAAGTTGACTTCAACAACAAAGCAACTCAAAGTGCTTCACATCGATCCAAGTGTTAAATTTAGACATAAAAAGAAGCTGAAAAGGGAATAAGACAAGATCAAAACAGGTCAATAAAAGTTACAGTGCAGTTTAAAATATTAACCCTCGAATCTGGTTTAATAAAAGTCAAACAGAAAAGTCTTCAGCTGTGATTTGTTGCTGAGGGAATAGTCATATGCTCTGTCATTGTGTTACTTATGGATGAGTTATAGTGAAATTAAATAATTAAATGATTCCCCTTTTTGCTGGGGACCCCCCAGATTTCCTCAAGGACCCTCTGAGGGTCCCAAGAGCCTAGTTTGAGAACCACTGCGCTAGATGCCACAAAATCCTACACACTGCACCTGTTTAATAAATCAGTGTTTCCCCTATAATAGTACAAGCCAACGAGGACCAACGCCAGGCTGAAAATATTTTTCTTCACATTTAAAATGTCAAAAATAACGCCAAATATTCATTCATTTGTAAAATTATAGCGCTTGGGAGCCGTTGAGCAGCGCTGTCTCAAAACCATAGACTGTATAAAGATAGCTCAAAACGTGAGTTAACGGCTGTGTCGTTGCCACGGAAACTGCAGGTAGCTAATGAGTGGTTAAGCTAGAGACAGAGCGTCTGGAATAATGGTTAATGCTAACGGAGTAGAGGAAACGGTTAGCAGCAGCAGTAAGTTGTCAGTCTGGCAGTAAATGTACAGTACAGACTACAGTGTGTCAGTTAATAAACGCTGCAGCTTGTCAACACCATGAAAAGTCACGTCTGTTGTTTCCCCAACTGCTGGAAAAGTGAAGGTTAGCTCCAAAGTTAGCAACAATGGGTTAGCCTAGCTTGACGATGCTAAACAGATAAATAGAAAACGGAGAAGTGTGTAGCTGCCTGCTCACCCCCGCCCCTTAAAAAAACAACAACAAATTAAAAGGCTTCTACGCTGTTTAGTTTTTGTTCAGCTTCACATTAAAGCTTGTTCGTGTCGTTTCGTGTTTTTACAGCATCATGATGTTGTGGAACAAGGAGTACCAGGAGTTCGACCTGGTGGTGAGCTCCGTCACCGCCAAGGTGAAGGGAGTCGCCCAGACGAACCTGCCCGGGGTCGGGAACGTGATCTGGGATGTGGTGGACTACAGCGGACCCTCACAGGTGAGAGCCGGGATCTAAAGCTGCTTTTTTGTTTGCTTGTATGTCAAAGTGGAAGAAATTTAAAAAGACTTTTTTTTCATTTTAGGACAAAAACTCATTCTTTGTGGTGACCAATGTCATTGTCACAAAGGGTCAGAAGCAAGGAAAATGCCCGGAGGTGCTCTTTTATTCTTATTATCATCATTATTCATCTCATTTTAAATAGTTGAAGTACTTTAATGTTAACGAGATCAACCAGGGCCTCGTTTCCTGATAATGATCAATCTCAGAAGTTAAAGGACAATTTTTTTCAAATCTTCTTCTGTCTCAAAACAACAGTCAGAAACCTAAATGAACATTGAAACCTGTTTTTCTTGCTGTAATCGTTCCTCCTGTTCATACTGACCATCAGAAGATCCCTTCATAATACATGTATTTCATGTATTTGAAAGTTTATGTGAAGCTAATATGAAGCTTCAGCGTCCAAATGAGTCAAATCCAGTAGATATCTTTCAACATTTACAGTCTTTTTAGAGCCAATGTTCCTCTTTTTGTTTCTATACTTCCACCTGCAGCTCAACATGGAAACACAAAGAGGAGAATTTGATGCTAAAAAGACTGTAAATGTGTCAGATATCCACTTGATATGACTAACTCAGACTGCTGAAGCCTCATACAAGCTCACTTTTAAATGACTGTGTGATCTTTTAACAGCAGGAATGATTACAGCGAGGAAAAAAACCTCTTTCACTGCTCATACGGACACCTGACAGACTTTTCCTTTAGATGCTCTCGGCCTCTTACGAGTGTTTTCGGAGTCACGAGGCCCTGATCTGTAACAGCTGATGGTGCTGCTAATGGTTCAGATGAAAAGTTAGCACAACTTTCTTATTTTGCAGCAGTGTTTATATTCCAGGTTCCCGCTAAAGGTCGACTGTGTCGTACCGACAAGGACTGTAAGAAAGGAGACTGGGACCAGCTCAGCCATGGTACAGTAACTTTTATTTATTTTTTTATAAATTCCAGGCAGAGTTTTATGGCTTTATTAGGTAGCGACAGTAGAGAGACGCCAAGAAACGAGGGAAGAGAGATGAGAAACAACACGAAAGAAAAAGATCTCCTGTTGGAACTTGAACTGCGGATGGAAAAGGACCATTGTTTTGAAGGTTTTGAACTTCCTTTTGAAAGTCCTGAAAATACAGCCTCTTACTTTGAGTAATGTCGTACAACTGGATTTGAGTTTTCAGGGGCTTTAAAAAAAAAAAAAAGGACTTCATTACCCAGAAATCCTGACAAGTGATGTCATCAAACCAAATCTGTTTTCTGGCTTTGTGTCTGGTGGCATCATCGATGAGTTTTCCTGCATGGAGCCATTTCCTGCTGCTAAAGGAAATGTCTTAAAAGATGCAGTGTGGAGAGTTTAGCTGAACGGACTTATAATATTCATGTTTTTATTAGTGTTTAATCACCTGACAATGAGAATGGTGGGGTTTTTGTTACTTTAGATGAGCCTTTTTATGTTTTGTCTTTTACGTTGGCACAGTAGCCCAGAGTGGACAAACCAAACACTGGCTCTAGAGAAGGTCTTTTGCATTTATTGGAAGGGAGGGAGAGGAATATTCAGCTGGTTGCAATCTGCAGCTTCACCACTAGATGTCACTAGATCCTGCACACTGGTTCCCTTTTTTTTTTAACTTTAGATTTTTCCATTTTCTGTGAACAAAATATTTCCCACCAACATGAAAACAGAAAAACTGGGTGAAACTCCAACATCTCCGGCCGTGAGGATGAGACAGAGCAGATATTCAGCCGCCTGTTTTGGCTTCTGTTCGGCTGCTATTTGAGGAATTTATCACTGACGTGTTGCAGTTTTAGCTTCACTCGGCTGTAGTTCTCAGCTCTCTGCTTAATTAAAGATTCAGGTTACAGATCAGCAGTAGTAGTAGTCTAACTGTTGGACTGTTTGTTTTCCTTCTGCAGGCATTCAAACCGGATCGTGTGTGAAGTTCGATGTGTTGAAGAAAACCTGCGAGGTTTCTGCGTGGTGCCCCGTCGAAACCAAGACGAACCCTCCGAGGTTTGTTGTCAGATCAGGAATTAAACTCTTACATGTTGCTCATCATCATGCGTCATGCTTCTATTTTTAATGTTAACATGCTGACATGCAAAATGTTACAGTCCAGACAGGACGCATTTAAACATTTGTGTATTATTTTGTAACGGTGCTACATGAAAACACCAAGTCAGCTTTAATATAAGTGGGTTTACATCAGTATTGAAGGAACTGTGTGAACTATATCTCCTATGTAATTAAAAAAAAAAGTCTTAAAGTCTTTCTATATTGATGTAAACCTACTCAAACTGGAGCTGAGTCTTGTTGCTTTAGCGTAGGAAGCCTGAAGAGTGACATGTGTACTGCTACCATGTTCAATGTATGCATGCTAATACATGCTAACATGCTAGATGTTACCTAGCAAACGTCGTGCTGACATGCTGATTGTTTTTTGACCTGTCCGTGACGCAGACCTGCTCTGCTGGCAGCAGCTGAGAACTTCACCGTCCTCATCAAAAACAACATCAGGTTTCCGGCCTTCAACTACATCCGGTGAGACTTCCGAAATGTTTCACACAGTTTTCCGACTTCATGCATTGTTTCCACCTGTGATCCAGCTCACATCACAGTGTCTTCATTCTAAAAAACAAAAAAAACAGCATTTATCTTTTCTCTCTGTGGAAATAAGTGAAATATTTTTATTTTTTCCAGAGTAGAAAAGCAAAACAAAACCATTAAAGTTTCCATAAAAGTCTCTCGTGTCTTCCGAAGGAGGAACATCCTCCCGGAGATGAACGGCGCCTACCTGAAGAGCTGTAAGAGGGAAAACGACTCGCTCTGTCCGATCTTCAAACTGGGAGACATCGTTCGAGACGCCGGAGAAAAGTTCTCTGAAATGGCGATAGAGGTTGGAACACACTTTTTGTAGTTTCAGCCATCATTCTTATTAATTTAAATGTTTTATAGACTAACTTTATTGCTGAGATCTTAACAGAACTGAGTCAAATAGGTTGTTGTCTTAAAAAAAAAGAACATTTTTCTGGTAAATTCTGCTTGATGACAACAGGATTTGTACCTATTTCCATCTACTTTCTGTCGGTTGGGTTTCTCTTCCTCTCTCCTCTCCGCTCGGCCCAGTTGTGAGTAATTTGTCCTCAGCGAAGGTTCAACTAAAGTTGAAACGAAACAGTCCAAAAAAAAAAAGAGGAAGTGTTGCTCTTTTCACTTTGAGCGGTTGAAAGTGGAAAATCAGCAGTGTCACTTCAACATGAGCTGTTTTTTTTTTTTATTCTCTGTTCACCATTTTTGGTACAAAAAAAAATAAATGAGCTGATTTTGTCTGAAACTGGAGCCGTTAACCCTTCACACCTGTGAACTTTGTGTGAACCCCCCTCACATCTGGAACATGGTCTGGGCAGGTATTCATCAAACTCATTGATGAAGCATGAAGGAGGAGGGTTTTTCCTAGAAGAGAAGATGCTGTTGCCTTTTTTTAAAATAATATTTTTATTATGATTTTTCTATAAACATACAAAAAACAAACACTACATCTTGCTGAAGAACATACGCAGTGTTTCCCCGGGGTTGAGTGGTTTGGCCTGGCGGGGGTGACAGTTAACAGGCAGCTACACATTTCTCCGTTTTCTATTTATCAGTTTAGCATCGTCAAGCTAAGCTAAGTATTTTAAACATCTTATTTAGTTGAAAAATATACCTGTGTGTTTTTTTTCCTCAGAGAATAAAAGTATTTAACAGATATTCCTGAGCTGCTCGGTGCATTTCCTCCACCTGCCGTCATTTTGAATTTATGATTCAATATCACAAAATCACAGAAAGAGTCAGAAATGATATTCAGGAGGAAACATAGACGACACTTTTGGGGGTTCAACACCTGGTATTTGGGACATGGTAGCACAACTTAAATGGTTCAAGATGGCTTCCAAATATCTGTCCGTTATAGTGGACACCATGAAAGGGTTAAAAGTAAATATATAAATGATCATGAACACTAAGATCATAAATTATAGCAGCAGGCTGAAACAAAACAACGATGATGATGATGATGATGATGCAGCTCCGCCGCACGTTATATTTAATTTATATGACGGCTCTGAAGTGGAGACGTCTCCTCGTTTTGTCCGTTTCCTCGTTTCCTCTGCTCGCATCTCAGGTGTGACGGACTAAGACACGAGGCGAGGATGTACAAACTGAGAGGTGAGAGGAAGGGGATAAATGCGTCATTCAGCCTTCAAAGACTGTAAACAAAGCTACTCACATGGTTTAAAAAGAATACATGGAGCCTATTAAATCAGTTACAGCAGTTTCTCCAGACATGAGGAGGAAACTGTTATTCCTGTAACGTCACACAGTCCTCTGGAGTCTAAATACTGTCTGAGAACAGAGCGATTTCCTCAGTTTAAAGGGTTTATGAAGTGCTTTTACTCTTTGTTCTAAGAGGAGGAGCAAAAAAAAAAAAGTGTCACTTTGCAGATTTTTAGCCAGTTTGGAGTGATTTCCTTGATAAATTCAGGCCCTGATGTGAAAAGGTTTTGAGTCTAGTTCCGCTTTCTGACCACAGGGGGGCGTCATCGGCATCCAGATCAAATGGGACTGCAACCTGGACCGGCTCATGAGGCGCTGCCTGCCCAGATACTCCTTCAGGCGTCTGGACGAGAGAGAGAGCAACAGGACCCTCTACCCCGGCCTCAACTTCAGGTTAGGGAGGGGAGGGGGGGCGCTGGGGGTCAAAGGTCAAGTTCTTTTGATGTTCATGTACTTGTTTGAACGTTTCTGCTCATCTGGAAAGTCGTGACTATCATGTATGAAGTTTTTATGTCCCTGAATTAGCATGAAAACAATAAAATCCTCCAGTTTTGTCACATTGGAAATCACGTTTAGACTGAATTCAAACACGGCTCGCAGCTACTGAAGATGAAATAAATAATCACAACATGTTTTTAGTGTGTTCTGTAGCTCATGTGTCATTAAGACTCATCACTAATAACTTTTACTTATATAACACCTTTCAAAATGAAGTTACAATCTGCTATACGATTTTAAAAAAACAGGAAGTAAAGAGCAAATAAATGATCAAAACAATCCAATAATCCACAACACAAAGGTAAAAGATGAAATAATCAAGAGCAGTTACTCAAATTTCCATCAGTTAAGCAAAAGCCAGAACATAAAGACGAGATGTGCGAACAGATTTTGGTATTTAGAGAGCGATAATAAAGCTCTGTGAGAGGATCCCAAGCAGTGTCGGGCTCATATGGAGCGAGTCGCTCACAGATAAACAAGCAAAGATTTAAAAAGAATTTAAAAAAAAAAAAATCAGTTCTGAAACTCAAGAGGTTCCCAGTGAGAGGCAGCAAGTATCACTTCTCCTAAAACATGTTAAAAGCCCGGCAGCAGCATTTTATATACACACACACACATATAGACCCAAACAGGGCTGGGCGATATGAACATAATCTCATATCATGATAATGCACATTTTCTGTAAATTCAATGAATAAATATTTTATATAAAATATATAAAACACAAGGAAAGCTCTATTTCTGATTATATTTTGACTTATAATGCTTAACAAATAAAAGCTACTGACTCATATTTGATTATTTTCTACTTTTATTTTACAAAGCGTCTTCAAATGACGACAGATATCGCTGTAAAGAGTGTGATTTGCGACAACACGATATAAATGATACAACATAAAATGAAACGATACACGTTTTTATATCGTCAAACGATATATATTGTCATATCGCACAGAGCCCTAGATCCAAATGAAGTGTATGGCAGTAGTCACGACTGCTAACAAGAGTATCGAGGTCGAATGTCTCAGTTGGGCGAAGCAGGACTGCATCACGTCAGTCAGCCGAGCATCAAAAGACGACTGCGGATCAAAAAAATACACTCCAGTTAATTGTTCCATGAGGAGACAGACATCCGTTGCTTCGTTTCAGCAGGACAAGAGCGTCATAGAAACACAGTGTGACAGGCATACGCTGTAAAAAAATAAAATAAAATATGGACGTAGCCACTGTGACGTCACCCTGTTGGTTTCTGAAGACTCCCATCTTCCTCATGGCTGATCCAAAATGGACAAAGAGGAGCTGCTGGTTACTGAAACGAGCCACTTAGCGGCTGGCGAGCTGTCACTCAGAGCGGCCACATCCTAAATTATGCATAACTTTATGTCTTGAAAGGGGAAATTAGCTTTAGAGACTTTGTACCAGGATGTAAACATGTTTATTTCTGCTGTAAATTTGGGCGTTTTAACTTGGAGGTCTATGTGGACTGACCGCCTCAACTGGCCATTTGAGGAACTGCAGTTTGAGGCACTTGAACGTTAACTTGATTCTTCATCCACTAATGAAGAAGAGACAAATGACACTTTGTGAATACGCTTCTGTAATCTGAATCTTTCCTGTTAAAGGCTCTCAGCGTCTCAGTGTTTATCATATCTGCTGTTTTTCAGGTACGCAAAGTACAACACGGTGAACGGAGTGGAGGAGCGAACGCTGTACAAAGCATTCGGCATCAGGTTTGATGTCATGGTGTTCGGACATGTGGGTTCATTTCTTTTTTCCCCCCCTCTCTCTATTTTGTACTTTTAAAGCTTTGAATTTTTTATATTTGTATGTCAGAGATTCTCTCTTTTACCTGCAGCTTTCACTTCATTTGTTTGTCTTTTCCTGTTTTTGCTGTTTCATCATCACTTAAAGAGAGTGAGAGAGAGAGACTTCACACTAGATTTTGTTTGACCTGAAGGAAAAACAAAACAAAAATCTCATCCAAAAGAAAAAAGAGAAACTAAAACAGCTAAGTGACAGTAGAGAATTGTGATGAACCTCCCCAAAATTGTCATTTTGTATTATTTTCCACACATATTGATTATAATGTAGACCAGGGCTGGAACTAATGATTATTTTATTTCAATGAATCTATTAATCATTTGGTCAGTATTAGAAAATGGTGGAAAACATTTAACAGAACGTCTTTGAGTCTGAGGTGATGTTTTATTTGTCCTCATTTGAGTTTAATAGTCCAAAACAGCCAAATGTGTTTCCCCTATAATATTACAGCGAGAACCCCCGCCAGGCCAAAAAAGTAAAAAATAACGCCAAATATCCATTTACTCTTAAATCAATAAGCGTTTGGGAGCCGTTGAGCAGCGCTGTCTTGAAACGTGAGTTAACGGCTGTGTCGTTGCCATGGAAACTGTAGGTAGCGTAACTCCTTAGCCAGTGAGTGGTTAAGCAAGAGAGAGAGAGAGAGAGCGTCTGAAATAACGGTGAATGCTAACGGAGCAGAGGAAACGGTTAGCAGCAGCAGTAAGTTGTCAGTCTGGCAGTAAATGTACAGTACAGACTACAGTGTGTCAGTTAATAAACGCTGCAGCTTGTCAACACCATGAAAAGTCACGTCTATTGTTTCTCCAACTGCTGGAAAAGTGAAGGTTAGCTCCAAAGTTAGCAACAATGGGTTAGCCTAGCTTGACGATGCTAAACTGATAAATAGAAAACAGTAGAAATGTGTAGCTGCCTGCTAACTGCCTGCTAACTGCTACCCCCCGCCAAGCCAAACCACTCAACCTCGGGGAAACACTGCAAATACAGTCGTGTAAGAAGTATAAGAATTGCAATAAATTCTCATATTTGAAAGCTTTGAACCGTTAAATCTTTGGCATTTGTGCTTGGAAACTAACTTCAACCGTTATTCCGGTGATTCAATTATTCAAAATAGTTGCCGATTAATTTTGATCGATTTTACTAATCGATTTAATGGATTAATGGTTGCAAAGTTTATTTATAAAGCACCTTTCACAAACATCAGTTACAAAGTGCTTCACGGTCAAAAAAATAAAATATAAATAAAATAAAATCAGGTAAGATGTCCTGAATTAAGTTTTTCTTACTTTTTTTCCATTTAAATCCTGTCCTCAAGTCTTATTACATAAAGTCACATAAAATCACATAAATAATCACTAGAAAATGTTAAATCTAATCTTAAAATTTAAACCAATTAAGGTTTTTATTGCAGGCCCTTGTGATATGACTTAGTGTCTGACTTTATGTGTGTGTGTGTGTGTGTTTCTTGTTGCGGCCGAGAGAGGAAATTATCCGACATGCCATATCTGATGAATAAAACAACGTTACAGATCACTGATGCTGAACATTCTGTATCATTAACTTTATTTGTCAAATGTCCTTCTTTGCCTGCAGAAACTCATAAAAACTCTAAAGTTTCTGGCTCTGGAGGAGAAAGAAAAGTGGAAAATGGGAAAAACAAACAAGTGGCAGTTTGTTCTTTTTGTTTTTTTTTTTTGTTTTTTTTTTGCAGGCGGGGAAGTTCAGCTTCATTCAGCTCATCATCTACATCGGATCAACGCTGTCGTACTACGCTCTGGTGAGAGAGACACAACACAAAGCCACACAAGTGTCCCTTCATCCATTTTGTCCTCCGTTAGTTGTGAACACAGCAGGAGTCACTGTCGTTGAAGTCCGCAGTGTTTTTCTCTGCTGGCCGAACACAAAGAGCTAAATGAAGTCAGTCAGAGAGATAAAAAAGCTGCGGGAGGCGAGAAGTTTGAGTCAAAGCTCAGCTGCACTATAGAAGGAAATCACAGACTTCAGCTCGTCCTGTTAAATAATTTTAATAAACATGTACGATGCTTCTGTCACACATGTTTATTGTTGCATCCCAGATCCAGAACTACACATGAAATCTGAGCAGACTAAATAGGTCGAGTGTTCTTTTTTTTTTTTTTTGCTATGGTTGAATGCGTCCTGTCAGAAAATGCATCAAACAGCTGCTGCAATCTGAAAAAAGAAAAGAAGAAAAACAGATGAGGAAACAGCTGGAAAAAATCTGCACAAGTCAAAAGCGGTCGTCTGAAGTTGCAGATGATGCGATGTGTCCGTCTTTGGAGGTTTTGAGCTGTTGTTTTTTTTAAGTATGACACGTGTAGTCGGCTTCGTTTGTAGAATACCGACTGCGATTATTTATGACGACATGCTTTTGCAGTCTGGATTTTTTTAAAAAATTTTTCACTTACTGTAGCCAGAAAATCCCAATTTGGGCAACAAGGTCAAGACAACCGTCAAAAAATAGAACATAACACAGATCTGGTGGCGCCTTTCGGACCGTGTGACGTCCACTGTGGCGGTGTAGCTTTACTGCGTCTTTAATAATCTGTGTCAGACTGTCGGATGAATGTGTTGTGAATTCTTAACGCTGCGATGTAAACAGAAGAGAAAAAAAAAAAAGAAGCAGAGCAGAGACTCGTCATCCGTCTGCAGACGCCGAACAAACTTCTCTTTTTTTGTTTCACCATCGTTTTGAAGGAGAACGAGTTTGTTTTCTCCTTTTTTAAACTTTAGGAACATTATGACGTTTGCCTTTTTAACCATCAAGTGATTTCATTCATAGACTTTTATTTGACTGGCTTTGTCTCACACCTGTTTGTTCCCTGTGTTATAATAATAATAATAATAATGATAATGAAGAGGGAACCTAAAGTATCTCCATATAATGTAGGTTTGTCCAGACGTAAAGTACTTTTGTTTGTATTTGATGGAACTGGAGCTCATGTTTGTAGTTTATCTAATGTTTTATTTCTAACTGATACCTCATTAATGATCGTGTCAGAGAAGACTTTAATCTTTTATGGAAATGAATCTATAAAACTCAGACTGGGTAATCAGATGTTCACACCAACATCTAGATATTATTTTGTGGTTGTTTTTGGTGCTTTGAACTGATGTCGCTCTTCTATTTTTTTTTTGTCATATTCTTGTATGTTTTTTTTAAAAGGGTTTGTTATTTTTTTGGGTTACATGTGGCGTCCAGTTTAAAGACTGGAGGAGCGAAGAAGAGTTGATGAATGTCGTCGTGTACTTAAATAGACAAGAGTGTCATATTTATGATAGATGTTTATGATCGAATAATCCATGTTCAGTCTTACAGATGTATGTAAGGGCAAAAACCACCGTTTGTTTGGACAGAGAAGTTTTCCCACTTAATGTTTTCCTGGAGCGACATCTAGTGGTCGTTAGTCGAACTGCATCTTCAGCGCTGCGTGACGACTGTAGACGAGGTGTGTTGTGGGTGAATCGACTAAAACTCGTCACCTGTTTCTTTCTCTCTTCGTCTCCAGACGACGGTGCTGCTCGACTGGCTGATTGAAACCAGCTGCTACTCCGCAGAAGTCGGACAAAACTACTCGGAGAAGAGAGTCGAGTCGGTCCGAGACAAACAGAAGGTGAAGTCAAAACACGAAGATGCACATCTGTAAACCAGCAGCACCACAGGAGACACTGTCCTATACACACTTTTATTTTTATACAACTGTGTGTGTGTGTGTGTGTGTGTGTTGCAGTGCGTCCTGTGTGTGTCCTACGTTGATGAGAACAACATTCGACTGGTGAAGAGATCACAGAAGAAGAGTTTACAAGACGTCAAGCCAATTTTGGTTCAACCACGCAAGGTAAACCTGCTGCACAGAATAATAATAATAATAATAATATTTATGTAGAACATTTCATGCAGCTCAAAGTGCTTTACAACAAAAGATGAAAAAGACATAAGATGAATATAAAAACATGTTAGAAATAAGATGGAAAATAAAATCCACTTTATGATTATAGTGAAAATCAGATAAAAATAAAGTGACAGTAGAATCTATAGAGTGTTTACTTCAGTGGTGCTGATTTGAGGCTTAATAAGGGAAAACTCAGGAAGTATTTCACCATGTTTAAACATCTATAAATCGCCTCCTCGGTCTCTGAAACAGAACTAAACCCCTCTGTAATTCATATTTTTTATATTTATTGATATTCAATATATATTTTAATATAATCTAATAAATAGTATTTATACCCAGTTAGCAGTATTTTAAGTATCAGTGTGCAGAATTTGTTTTCATTCACTTTCAATCTCAGTTTAACACGATGTGTGACATCACAACTAGTCTGTAGCCAATCATAGTCCAGTGTTCAACTTACAACAAGTGTGATGTGGAAACTTGAAGCCTCCAGTTGCACAAACACACTGAAGGAGGAGAGTTAAACTCTTGAAATGAACAATATTTACACATTCATAGATTCTGGATTTATAATGAGGGAGAAGCAGATGTTTTTAGGGATTTTAACAAGATAACTGAACTTTATTTTGTGGGGAAAAAACAAATTATTATGCAAAGCTGAGTGTTTTTATGTCTTAAACACATGTCTTTAAGGATAAAGGGGGATTTGGGGCATGAATACACAACAGGGACGTTAATAAGAACCATCATCTCCTCATTTAATCTCTTCTCGTCCTGACAGGAGGACGCCGGACACCTGAGAGCCGTGTTGTCTCTGCTGCAGCCAGACGACGGCGTGGTTCAGGACGCAGAGACTCCTGTCTCCCCTAAACCCGACCCGGAAGACACCAAACCCCGCCGTCCAGCCTGGTGTAAGTGCGACCGCTGCTCTCCGTTGTCCCCTCTCCCTCAGGAGCAGCTGTGCTGTCGCCATAGCGACGGCGCCTGCATCACCACGTCTCCTCTGTTCGAGCGGCTGGTGCTGCGACGCTCCCTGCTGGAGGCCACGCTTTTGTACAGGGACCCTCTGTGTCCGCCGGCCGACCGGGGTCAGACCGCCGAGCTGCGTCACTGCGCCTACTCGCAGTACATCAGCTGGAGGTTCGGGGTCCCGCCTGACGACACCCACCCCGCCGTCCCCAGCTGCTGCGTGCGGAGAGTCAGGGAGGAGTACCCGAGCCCGGACGGACAGTACAGCGGCTTCACGCCAACCATGATGGCGTCCATGCAGGCCTGCGCTAACGGAGCGCTCTGAGGGGAGCGTCTCCTCCTCCTCCCCCGCTCGCTCGCTCGTTCACTCGCTCACTGACCTACTAACAGAGTCTTTATGTTAAATCTGCCTTACAAAGCAACAAAAATGCAATAACTTCACTCAGCTTGGTGTAAAAAGAAAATCTCTGTCAGCTTGCGTTTGGTCATAAAGGGATGAAAGGAAAAAATGAATCACTGTATTTCCAAAGATCATCTGTCAAGTCGTTTGGCTGCTCAGTAAAAAAATATCTTTGAAGCAATTCTTCTCACTTTTACTCTCTTTTAAGCAGCTTTTCTTTTTCTTTTTTAACCTTTTATAGGGAAGAAAAAGCGTTTTTAACAGCACTAACATTTCTCCTGCCAGGAATGTGTTTGCATCCGTCATATCATATGGAAAGAAGAAGACTTTTTGTTCCAGTATGGGATAGATAAGCATCTCTACTTCAAACTCTAAATGGATCAAAGCAAAAAAACTCAATCTAGACTGAAACCTAGAGGGAAGCTTATATTTTAAATGTGATTTAAAAAATGTGCCTTTTTGTGTGTGAAAATGATCAGACATCTGATTAATACCTGATTCCAGTATATGTGAGACAATGAAACAGGATCCAGGAAAACAAGTTGAATGTTTTTCAAGTCTTTGACACTTTTTTCTAAGTTGCCAAAAATGCAAAAATTATGTTGTTTTTTTTTCTTTCCCTGATAAGATGCGAAGGCCTCAGAGGAAACATGAACGTATTAACAGCAGCTGCACTTTCATTTCTGACTCAAATGAGAGAAGAAGTCCAGTTTTAAATAACAAACAACACAACATGTTTTTCTTCATCTTCTCCTAAATCTGATTTTTCTTCTGTGATGTTTGTTCGTACAATTGTTCCGATTTTAATTCAACAAACTCTCTTAACTTCACAAACTTGCCTTAAATCGCCTATTTCAGCCTGATGAAAGTCACCTGTTGATGAGATTTGCCCCTAAAAGTTTCATTCACAAATAACAGCAGTAATGATAGTAATCAATTAAAAACACTGTTTAGCTGTTATGTAGATGAAATGTGTTGTTTATTATTGATAAATCAGCTCAGAAAAGTTTGGCTTCCTGCTTAAAATTAAAATTAGGCAAAAAATTCCTGTTTTAATTCAGTGAATCCAAACAAAATGTTTTCCCAAAGAAATGTACCGTATTTTCTGCACTATAGGGCGCACTGGATTATAAGGTACATTAAGCAGAACAGAACAGATGAGTCAGTCAGTCAAACTCTATTAAACGCGTTCACACTAACTCCTAACCTTGTTCAGTTGTAACAGTCTGATACCGCTAAATAAAACGTCAGCCAGTGTTTCCCCTATAATAGTACAGGCCAAAAATATTTTTTAGATGTCAAAAATAACGCCAAATATCCACTCATTCTTAAATCAATAGCGTCTGGGAGCCGTTGAGCAGCGCTGTCTCCAAACGGGAGTTAACGGCTGTGTCGTTGCCATGGAAATTGCTGGTAGCGTAACTCCTTAGCCAGTGAGTGGTGAAGCGAGAGAGAGAGAGCGTCTGAAATGCGATGGTAACGGAGCAGAGGAAACGGTTAGCAGCAGCAGTAAGTTGTCAGTCTGGCAGTAAATGTACAGTACAGACTACAGTGTGTCAGTTAATAAACGCTGCAGCTTGTCAACACCATGAAAAGTCACGTCTGTTGTTTCCCCAACTGCTGGAAAAGTGAAGGTTAGTTCCAAAGTTAGCAACAGTGGGTTAGCCTAGCTTAGCGACTAAACAGAAAAATAGAAAACAGTAGAAATGTGTAGCTGCCTGCTGATCTCGTCGTACTAAAACACTTTGACAGAGCGCCGTGTACCACACAAAATCGCTTCGAGGTCAGTAAGCACAACCAGAATTAATCCATATATAAGGCGCTCCGGAATATAAGCGTTTTTGGAGAAAATTAAAGGCTTTTAAGTGCGCCTCATAGTCCGGAAAATACGGTATTGATTGTAGATCTGATCAATAATAAATTGTATGCTTCTTACACTATATTAACGACTTTCTGTAAATGTTGATTAGTTCAATAAAACCTTTGAATCATTTTAAATTTGACTTTGTTGGTCAGAAAAAAAACAACTAAAAAAAAAAAACTAAACTAGTCCTTTAAACTTTCCCTGCCGTTTCCCATCATGCCCTCTGCGCCGTAGACTGTTTACTTGTTTCTAATAATGAATAGTGGCGACCAGTTTACCCAGTCTAATGGAGTCTGTGTGAAACTGTGAGATTGTAGCGGGACACAGAGGCAGCTTCAGAGAGGCCGCGCAGCTGCTCCGAGCTGAGAGCAGAAGAAGAGAAAACACCGCCGATGTTCCAAAATAAACACGTCCCGTCTCCAGACGGAGATAAGAAGCTTCATTTCTCATATCTGCTCATGTTGTCAGTGTGATAGCAGCACCGAGGTCGTCATAGATCATCCTTAATCCTTCGCTGTAATTGAATCAACTCAACATTTGTGTTACAATTCACCACAAAATGATGTAAATGTGTTGAAATGTGAGGAAAAAAAACACTCAAATCAGACACATGAGGAGTTCATACATTTATTTTCTAATAAAATATCCTCAATAAGAACAAAAATGATTAAATCTTGTTTTCCTGATGTTACTGATACTCCCCAACTTAAGGCTGCGTTACCAGATGTTCATGAACGCAACACTGACCTGTCTCATCACTTTTTAATGAATATTTTCTGTTTTCTTTAGTCTTCTGTGACGATAAACTGAAGATCTTTTGAGTTGTGGACAAAATAAGACATTTGAAGTTGCCACACTGAGCTTTGGGAAACAGCCATTGATGGGTTTTTTTTTTAACATTTTAAAGCTCAAACAACTAATTGATTTATCGAGAAAAGAGCTGCAACCCTAATTTGGTCATAAAAGGACTAAAGAAACCAGAAAATACTGACTGTTATCAATGATCAAAAACAGTTGATACTGTTTAAATGTGCTTTTTAAATACTCTCTGGTACAAGTGTGACATGGCCAGGTACTTTCGGCAAGGCATCGAAACATCTTGCTTTTGTTTTGAAAGGTTGATAATGTGACCAATCAATGATGACATGGACAGAAGTATTTACAATCAGCGGTAACTAAGTACATTTACTCAAATACTGTAGTTAAGTATCGTTTTAAAAGTACTGATTATACACTACTCATGAAGCTTTTACTCCACTGCGGTTCAGAGGGAAATTTATTTGAGAGTTTAGTTACTTTTCAGTCAAAAATTTTTACATAAAATAACATAATGAAACACTTCTGAGCTGCAAGATTTAGCCAGTGGTTCAAAAAATGTTTGGCAAAAAAAAAAATCAGTGTATTTGTGATGTTTCAGTTGTTTGTTTCACAAAAATGCAAAGATTTTTCTTCTTTCCTGCCTGATTTATCATCTCAACACCTCTCCGATTTATCTCATGAGCCTTTATAAAGCAGTTTGAACCATCAGTATTAATAATGTAGTTACTGTTAAATATGTTAAATATCAGTCACAGCTGATGTACTTTTACTTTAGTAGGATTTTAAATGAATGAAGTGTTTTTAAATTGAGGTATTAATACTTTTTTTTTAGTGCAGTAGATCTTTTCATAGCTCAGTAGAATCACTTTGCTGTTCCAGTTTTAATATGTGGAATAAAGAAAGAGATTTTCCACAGCCTGACAGCCCAAAATGTAAAATATACTTTTTAAATGAAACCACAACAACAACAAAAAAACCAAACAAGCAATAATTAAGGAATAAGAACACATCTGCAGCGTCTCAGCTGGTGTAAGACGACCTCATTCGCCGCAGCTCCGCAAAGACAAAATATATATTTTACATTAAAAACCCTCTTCAGCTTCAACAAACAGCTCTCCCGCTCGGCCTCCACACAGTCGGACACTTCCTCTGTCAGATCCAGCACAATAATAGTTGGAATAATATTAGCTGTTTACTCTCCAGGCTATTCTTCAGGTGGCCTATTTGACATTTACGAGCACTCTCAACCCTTCACTTTTCCCTAAACTCCGGCTCCAGACCTCAGCCATTGTTTTTATAAATGGTCCATTTGAACAAAATAAGGGCTCTTTGTTAAACAACCCCAGGCCTGAAAATAGCTCTCGACGACTTGTTTCAGCGGCAGACATCCTCGTTTCCTCCCGTTACTCATCCGCTGAGCCCTCACTGCTGCTATTGTTCACTGGAGTTTGAAGAGGACACACTGCTGGTGGCAAATGTGTTAGCATGTGTAATTTTTTTTTTTTTTTAAAAAAGAAAAGACAAATTGCCTTGAATGAGGAATGACGAAGGTTTGGGTTCCAGTAAATTAGATTAGTGAATGTTCTCCATGAAGAAATATATTTAAAGAACGTGGCCCTGTGTGTTTTTTCTTTACATCAGAAACAGAGTCTGTTTTCTCTGAGGATGAGCATCAGCGCTTGATAAATTAGGCCCTCCAGCAATATTTGGCCCCCTGATTAAAGGGGGGGCCATAAAGTTTTTATATTCATAGTGCTGTTTGAACACTGCATGCTGCTGCAAGTCCAATAAACCAACCAGAAATTACAGTTTAATGTGTGAATTTTATTTTTTTTTTAAAAATATATTATTATAGCACAACTTTCTTTGTTCTTCACAAACGTTAATAGTTGACAGTCGAACAGAAATCTGCCATTTTTTTTACTTGCATTGAATCAGTGTGTCAGTTAATAAACGCTGCAGCTTGTCAACACCATGAAAAGTCACGTCTGTTGTTTCCCCAACTGCTGGAAAAGTGAAGGTTAGCTCCAAAGTTAGCAACAATGGGTTAGCCTAGCTTAGCGACGCTAAACTGATAACCTAGGGGAAACACTGCACTCCATGACCTCGCTCCTTGCTACAGGGTTAGGGTTAGGGTTAGTCAGATCTGTCAGATTGGCTGAGACCTTTAACTGTTTTAAATGACGCCTCAAAATCCATTTATATCGGCGAGCCTTTCCACAGACCTCCCTTCTTGTGCCCATGTCCTGTTTTACTCCATTCTGATTGATTTCTCTCTCTGTGTCCTGTTTCTCTATTTTATTAATCTATCTGTTTTGATTTTGCATATCTGTGAAGCGCTTTGTAAGATCATATAAATAAAAGCTTGCTTACTACTAAATACTTCAGTTATTTACAATGTACAATGTAGTATAAAGTAAAGGGGCTGTGATAGGTAGCACAAAATGGAAATACTTCTACACAGAACTACTCTCTGGAGACTGAAAACATGATCGCTGTTATTAGTTTCTGGAGACGTTTCTAAACGAACTAACGTGACCAAACTCTTCATAAACTCTTCATTTGGATACACACACAATACTTGTTAGTAGATCAGTTCATTGTTGGTTTGACTCCAAACAGATTTGTTGTTGACAATAAGAAAAATTAAGCAAATTGCCAGAATTATTCTTTAATAAATGTATTTTACCACCAAGAGTATTTCAGGAAAGTTTGATGATTATTGTGATATTTTTGGCCACGATAATCATAAACTGACGCATCTTTACATGTGTTTGACTCATTTTTAGCCAAATGAAGTGTTAAAATAACACATTGACTGATGAGAAAAATGGTGTTTCTCATCAGATACAATTCTAAACAGTGTTGCAAATCTGTGTTGTTCTAAAATTAATTGAAATAAATAAATAAAACGTACCCCCCTGAAGAAAAATCGTCAAATAAAAGGCCCATGTTTTGAACCAGAGGGTGTTTTTTCTAACTGGATATGCTGACAGTGTAAACCTGCAGGTTGTGGATGGATGCATGCGGAGTGTAAGAGGGGTGAAGGCCATCACTGGATAGATTATCTGATGGTAGCGGAGGTGGATGGATGAACTGATGCACATTGGCAGCTGAGTTAATGGATGGATGGATTTGCAGTTGGACACAGTACAGTAGACAGATTGGAACGGATGGATGGACAGATCAGTCAGTGCACTTACAGTACAATAAAAAGTGTTTATGGTCTCCGCTGGCTTCGACTTGTTTATCACAAAACACACACACGTGAGCCTCAGGAGTCGAACAGCAGTTAGGTTGTCTGCTCTGTTATGTGGTTTCTCTGCACCAGTGGAGGTTTTAAAGCACGAGTTCTGCACTCATGTTCACTGTGAACATTAAAGTTGCAGGTTCTGGACGCACAGAAAGGATAATTAATGGATGAAATGGTTTTATTTATGGATTGAACACGGTAAACAAAATCCATATTTAAGAAAACATGTATTTCCAACATGATCCCAAAACGTTAAAAGACAGTCAACAACATAAAGACAAAGAAATTAACAATTAAATCCTGAAATCTAAAATCACATCACCACAAATTGCTTAAATTCATTTAAATGTCCAGAGAAATCTATTTGTGATTCTAATCCCAAATACATTTAATTTACTTTGCTTTCCAACTTAGATGAGACTGATGATTTAAATACGAAGCTACAGTCAGGCAATGCTTAGCTTAGCTTAATTTAGCATAGCATACAGACTGAATGTTAGGGGAAATGGCAATCCTGACTGTTGTTTTCACACTTTGTTTTTTGTACAAATCACACAAACAAGATATAATATGCAGCGTTTCCCTCTAGGTTGACTGGTTTGGCCTGGCCGAGGTGTGTGTGTGGGTGTGTGAGGGAGGGGGGGAGGATTAGCAGTTACACATTTCTCTTTCTGTTTAGCGTCGCCAAGCTAGGCTAACCCGTTGTTGCTAACTCTGGAGCTAACCTTCACTTTTCCAGCAGTTGGGGAAACAACAGACGTGAGTTTTCATGGTGTTGACAAGCTGCAGCGTTTATTAACTGACACACTGTAGTCTGTACTGTACATTTACTGCCAGACTGACAACTTACTGCTGCTGCTAACCGTTTCCTCTGCTCCGTTAGCATTCACCGTTATTTCAGACGCTCGCTCTCTCTCTCGCTTCACCACTCACTGGCTAAGGAGTTACGTTACCTGCAGTTTCCATGGCAACGACACAGCCGTTAACTCATGTTTCAAGACAGCTGCTCAACGGCTCCCAAACGCTGTTGATTTAAGAATGAGTGGATATTTGGCGTTATTTTTGTGATCCTCTGACTTTTCCTCCAGTGCCACCTGAAGGTCAAACTTATCATTTATTCTGTGAACTATCTTAACATCTAACAGATGGATTTACACAAAGTTTAGTAGACATTCATGTTCCACAGGGGATTGTTAGCTTGCCTGACCTCCATCCATGACCTCAAACCCGCACTGACTGTTCTTTTGGCTGCTTGTTTTCAGAAGAAACAAGTTTATATATATTTTTCTAATGACGTTAGGGGTTCTCTGTGTTATATTATGCTAATTTTCATGTTACAGTTTCATTTTTTCCCCCTTCCTTTCCACACTAGATTTTGTTGAGAAAAAAAAGAGACTGAATTTCATCTCTATCCTTCTACATCATGCAGGAAACAGAGGCAAACTTGAAGGTTAACAGTCATTTATTATAAGACAGGCCTGGAAAAAATCACATTGGCATCAGAGATACATCACAAAGTTAAAAAAAAAACCCACACAGGATGGGGAATGGGATATATCGTATATATCTGTGCCCCAGGCTCAAGCAATAACACTCAAATACTGTCTTTCTTTCTTTCTTTTATTTGATCAGCTACATGGTTGACAGAAACATACATACATGAGGCATGTGGAGGAACAGACAGACAGACAGCAAGGTCACAATGGAGGGAGGGTACCTACGTGTGTTGGTGTCCCAGGAAGAAGGTGCAGCTGTGTGGAGGCTTCCTCCCCTCCACGGTTAAGATAAAGAAGGGAGGACAGCTTACAGTGCGGCATCTCAAGGTTCAAAATGTTTTTCCACAATTTCTTCCCTTGGCAACGTTATACATTTTCTCCTTCAACCCCCCAGTGATCACACCATGTTCACAAAAAATAGCCTTAGCTGGAGGAGTAACCATATATCACATTGGTTAATTGATTAAAAGCAAATCAAATGAGTCAAAACCCACAGCATTGTAGGTTTAGACAAGCAAGTAAGGTAAAGCAAAAGTCTTTAGCTCATGTATTTTGCACTCAGTAGAGGACCGCCACCATCACAAAGGTGATTTGGCAGATGTGGCACCAGTTAGAGGTTGATCTGTGATGTTATTCTGCTGGTATGAATCCACTCTGCTCTGCCTTCGATCCTTGACAGTCCCTCATGTGGTCAGCTCCTCCGGTTCAGGGTTTAGGGGGTCTGTCATGGACCTGGAAGTAAAGAGATCGTTTAGTCGAGCTCTTTGTATAGTCCATTGATGTCTCGTCCGTCCAGACGAGGTGGACTGGAGCCTGTTCTCTTTGGTCTGTTCTTTAAAATTTCATGTGGATTAAGTCCAGTCCGGTTTTGTTAGGAGGGTGCGAATAGCCAATAGCACCAGTTGAGTCCAGCTCACTTTGTCCTTCACAATCAGGTTTTCTACTCTGTTTACTGCCCAACACTGAGTAAATGTCCTCAACAGTTTTAGCTGCATGAACCTCTTTGTCGCTGTTCATCATCCGTGGTTTTTACCGTAACTAGGGACGACATCTCTAATCAGGTGTTTCACTGCTATCTTAGCTTCCTCCTTCCTTCTATCAACTTAGAAGACTGATCTACTATCGCTAACATGTATTTGTATCCTTGTGAGTGAAGTCGATCTGTAAATTGATGAACCGTCCCGTGTTTGTGTCTACTGTTTTGTGCACGCCTGAGTCACATTTGTAACTCCAAGGATGAACCATTCACACCTAATTACATCCATCAGGCATCTATTGATTGAGAAGTTCATCGTACACTATGACACACATCAGAAGTGATGATGTTCAGACACAGTTTGACACCAACACTCTTGTTGCTGCCTGCTGCGGCCAAAAAAACGACGCTATGAGAGCCGCTGAGACTCAACCAAAACAGCCGGACAGATAAACAACGAGCTGAAACTCAACTATAAAGCTCCGTAAACGCCGAGAGGAGCTGCAGAGTCGCTGATGACTCTGTAAGTTCATCACTATGAGTCACGCCCGACACATGACACAGTCAGCCCCAGACATTGTTATGATAAAAAAAATGTTGATTATGGCTGCTTTAAATTAGTCTGGGTCAGCACCATTAAATAAAAAAAAAGAACATTTGTAGAACAAAAAGTCACCAGAACAAACTCCCAAGAAGTTCAGTAAGTTGCTGCGATGGCTCGGTTATTCGTTTGTCCCAGTTTGACGTTTCTTCACAATCCCCCCCGGTCTTATAACTGGAGGAATGTGACATTGCTGATAAAATTAATGGCTACATACCAGCCATTTTTTGTCCCGTTTGTCCTCCAAAGGGAAAAAAAAAAAAAAAACGCTAATCTCTCCTCTCCTCTCCTCTCAGTCCCACTATACAGTGTTGGACTCGTGTTCCAACGTCAACAAAGCGGAGACAGACACACATCGCCTCCGTGAACACAAACATCATTATATCAGCAAAGCCCGTTTGAGCTTTAGCGGTTCGAGAGGGTGGAAAATATTAGTGGAGGCTCATTTTTAGAAATTAAAATGTATTTTCATTCAATTTATCCTGTACCTGAAAGTTGATTTTGGGTGAAACGGGAGGGTGTCCTGAGGTCGGAGACGTCCCCGGTGGATTCCCAGTAATGATTATATCTGTTATGATTTGGTAAAATATAGAGACATTACAATCCACCAAATCCATAAATAATGTGGAATGGAAATAACATGCGTCAAGTCGGACTAAATGGATTTAACAGAGGAGAAAGTGTAGAAAAATGTTCTTGCATTGAACTTGATGAAGAATATGTTTGAAAGGTGCAGCCAGTGTGGAGTCTGCATATCTTTTTTTTTCTGTAGCTTTGCTTACTCGGAGATTTAATGGAGTGAGAAAAAAACAGGACAGTAGGCGTTTCGCTTCAGTGATGCTACACATGTCCTCCGACTGAACTCGTCCTCCCCCCAAAAAAACGCTAAATTACTCACATGAAACTGTTTTCAAGCATTTTTGCTTCTGTTTTTAATCTTTAAAGATGCTTCGATTACAGTCAGAAACAGCTTCGGTGCGTTCAGAGAAGCTTTTCAGAGTCGTGGATTTCAGGATTTTATGGTTTATGTTGAATCTCTTGTGCTTTTTTTTAATGTTTTTTGAAGTCCTGAAAGATTTTTGTAATCTTTTATCACACAAAATAAACATAAAAATCTCTCTGGATTCGGCTCTGTAGAATCATAAAGACTTCAATGACATCTAAGAACATTTACAGGTCAAATAAATTCAATATTTCATCTTTAAAAGTTCTCCGTGTAGCATTTTAACATCTAGAAATCATAAACATCACAGTTATGACACTTAAATGCATCACAAACTATCACTACAAAGAAACAATAGCATCTTATATCAGTGTCTTTAAATGATGAATGCAGTGAAAATCATGTTTCATATTTGGGTTTTTCCTTATTTTGAAAACACTTTTAAGTAGAAAACCATCACAACAGTTGAGTTGTGCACTCTTAAAAAGGGTATTTGATGATTTAATTGATTGGACATTGAAAGGTACAGAAAAGTCCTTTGAACTTGAGTGTTATTTCTTTTTTTATTTTCATCATTAAAAGAACATTTGTGTGTTGACATTTACACCAGTAAATCTTTAAAACTTTCCTTTTTTCTGGTCATTTGTATCAGTGTCTGAGAAACAGCACTGTTGATGTTTGCAGACATTTTAAAAGGTTAAAAACTTAAAGGGTACTAGCACGCAGTTACACATTTTGATCAGTTTAGCATCGTCAAGCTAGGCTAACCCACTGTTGCTAACTTTGGAGCTAATCTTCACTTTTCCAGCAGTTGGGGAAACAACAGACGTGAGTTTTCATGGTGTTGACAAGCTGCAGCGTTTATTAACTGACACACTGTAGTCTGTACTGTACATTTACTGCCAGACTGACAACTTACTGCTGCTGCTAACAGCTAGCCTCTGCTCCCTTAGCATTAACCGTTATTTCAGACGCTCTCTCTCTCGCTTAACCACTCACTGGCTAAGGAGTTACGTTACCTGCAGTTTCCATGGCAACGACACAGCCGTTAACTCACGTTTCGAGACAGAGCTGCTCAGCCGCTCCCAAACACTATTGATTTAAGAATAAATGGATATTTGGCGCTATTTTTGACATTTAAAAAATATTTTTGGCCTGGCGGGGGGTCCTCATACTATTATAGGGGAAACACTGTAATATATATATATGTATATATATATAGATGCTGGGTAAGTTATCCAGTCAGAAGACAGCAGAATTTTATATATAGATTTTATAAAAAGGAGAAGAAGACGAACTAAATGACATTTTAAGAACGAGCTGCTTCATAAATAGATTTTATGACCTGATAAGCTTTGCTGTAAAGAATGTCAAGGACGCTTCACTGCTCAATGTTAATGATGTTATTGATTTAATTGATTTAATTAGACTCGTTGACATATTTGACTGTAAATGACGCTGCTGTTGGCTTTAGAGTGCTGTTCAGTCTGTCAGTCATCTTTAATTCTAATAGCTCGTCATTATTCTTTATTTTATAAAATAATATAATATTATATATAATATTTTTTATTTTTGTGTCAACTGTAGTAACAGCACAGTACAGGGAGTATCAAACAAATCACAAAAACACAAACAGAAGTAAAACTGCACACAATACAAAAACTGATAAAGAAAAATAAATAAATAAAACTTAAACAGGTGAACAAACAGCATTGCAAACCAGTTTAAATCATCTGACTATGTTGTCCACAGTGTTTCTCAGGAGATGAGACGTCCTTAAAGCTTTTTTTTGTGTTCAGATACCCTGCAGACAGAATCAGAGAATATCTGAAGTTCAGCATAAAACAAGTTTTTGTTCTGGTTTTGTGAAGATGTTTGCCCAAAAAGACACAACAGTTTTATTGAGTTAGACTCTCCCTGTGATAGCAACCAAGAGTCTCCCAGATTAAGAAGGAAATTTGAGAACAAAAGTGACTTGAATGAGTTCAGACATAAAATAAATGAGAAAAGGACTCACTCTGCTCTTTTTTTTTTCTTTTTTTTTTTGCAGAAGGCGCATAAAAGGGAAACATCGGAGCTAAAATTGTTTATGAATTCATTGCAGGAATAGAAACTGTGTTAAAGTTTAAATATGAATGTCTTTAAAGCTCTAATCTGTAATAATTCCTCATTAAAATGTAAAAACAACTAGACCAGACAGAAGCTTCTCTCCTGAAACCTTCAGGTTGTTGTCACTCAGGTCTAGACCTATGTTCTATATGTTGTTGAGTTGTGTTCTTACATTATCCCAAATGTTTCCAACAGTTTTCAAACCCAGAGATATCTGTCATTTTAATCAAAGTAACGGACCGTTTCATTTGGTGGCCTGTCAATGGCGTCATACCTCCTCTACCAAAGAGTATAGTGCACAAGATGCATGCGTCGGCGCCGTGTTTGTCCGCTACAATGGCGTCTAGCAAAGAGTAACTTCCACACATACAAGATAATACATGGGCTTTGTTGTGCTTGTTCCACACAAACTGCTAGAAATGGACTTTTATTCAGTTTGAAGCCACATTTTCATGATAAATTTAGCTGGTTTTTAACTTGATCTTTTAGCCGCAAGAAGGATTTTAGTCATTGGACGTCTGGATCTTAAGTTATCAGAGAAATAAACTGGGCAAACGTTAGCAGCAGCTCGGCTAACAGCCCCTCCAGGAAGTCCACTACTCGCCCAACATGGTGGAGAAACACTGATTTTTTTAGGTGAAACAGCTTTATTCAGTGTTTTTACCTGTAATCAGCGGGTCCGTTTGTTCTGGAGAGGAGGAGACCTCTGCAGGTAATAGGACGACTTCTCAAACAGTCCTGTGCGTAACGAACTATCTGGTGCGTCAAACCAGAAAATATTCACATTTAAGAAGCAGGAATCAGAGAATTTTTGACTTTCTTTGCTTTAAAAATGTCTCAAAACCATTGAAATACTTTGTGATTAATTTAATAGTTGGCAGCTAAGCAATTAATTGACTCATTGTTGCAGCTTTTATAAGCATAAAGTAGAATTATCAACCTTTAATGTCAACAAAAACTGAAAACATATACATAAGCTTTGTAAAAGTAGGATTGGATCTGTTGGAGCTGTTGGATTGGATTGCATTATTCCTAATAAAGTGTTCTGTGAGTGGATGTTTGATGAAAGCATGAAAAATAGCAACTAGAAGGATAAAGATAAGACAAATAAAATGCTCTTTTCAGTCATTTCACCATCAAACTGAGCCGATTTGTGCACCAGAGACTCAATGAATCGACTTTACGTGTTAATTAGAGGTTGTGAAAACTGTGAAATTGTTCTCTGGTTAATCCTGTTGGAAACTGAGAAGCTTTGAAATGAAACTGGCAGCATTTGACTAATCATTTTTTGTCTTAACGGTGTATTCCTGCATCATGTGTGCAGAGTTTTAGACACACACACATGTGGTTATGTACATTCATGCATACCCTCAAATGAACACATGCCGAACACACGTGATCACCGCACGCTCGCCAAAAAAGTCACAATTATATGCACACAGGCCTGCCATCATTCTCTCACACACACCTCCCCCTGCTTGCATACTTCAGCTGTGCTAATTGAGAAAATCACTCATGTAGGGGAGGGGGGGGGGGGGGGGGGGGGGGATAGCTGAGGTGTTTCTGATCCGCTATCTGTCAGCGCGCTAAGCCGTGAAGCGCTGTTGAACAGTAAAAATCCAGCTTTTTTTTTTTTTCTCCTCTCTTCCGGCTCGTTCCCATTAGCAGCGTGCAGCATTGTCCTCATAATCACAACCCTGAGATGAATTCAAGAGGTGGTGAATTGAATTAAAAGCCACTTCTAAAATTAGCTCCCGCCCCCCTTCCACCCCTCCTCGTCGTCTGCCAGCTGTGTGTGTTTATTGCGAGCCGCCCGTCATCTGATTCAACGTGGGAATCTTTCCAGGGAGCCATTAGCTTGAAATGCCTGTTTGGAAAAGTGTGTTTAACCTACAGGGAGCCATCTAATCTACAGCCCTCCAATTAAACAATGGAATGTAATTATGATTATTAAGTTATTATGATGGTTGGGTGAGCAGCTCGCAGCGCTCTCTGGGCCTCCTGTAGAAGTATTCACGGTTCAGACGACTTTATTTATCCCAGAAGAACAAATTCAAGTTCTATAGTTTATATAGTCCGCACACAACGAAGCCTCACAAGGCTCGGTACGTGTGTACAAGAAATGTCACCGGCGTGTTTCGTCTCCCTGTAATATGCAGGCTGACGTGAGGAAGCGAGCGAAAAGCAAACAAAACAAAAAAATAATAATTCAACACGAGTTTAACAGAACAAAGTCTTCAGCGACACACCGGCACCCTCGGGTCGCTCCGTGAATGCAGGCGAGGAGCAAAAGAATGAAATGCAAAACAAGCGTTATAGTTCACACAGGTTTAAAAGAATGTGGCTTTTATTTTGAAGGACCAGTGTGTAAGATTTAAGGGGATTTATTGGCAGATATGTCGACAGAAATGGAATTATTAGTGTATACTAATCACCTGAAGATGGGGATGGTTTTGTTTTGTTTTTGTTATATCTACACAGGGAGCAGGTCCTCTTCCACGCAGCCCGCCATGTTGTACCGCCATGTTTCTACGGTAGCCCAGAGTGGACAAACCAAACACCGGCTCTAAAGAGGACTGCTACACGCTTGGAAGAGGAGGGTGAGGTACATGCTCGGTAACAGAACAAAGCCTTCAGCAACGCACCGGCACCCACGGGTCGCTCCGTGAATTCAGGTGAGGAGCAAAAAGAAGATAACAAAACACCCGTTACAGTTCACACAGGTTTAAAAGAATGTGGCTTTTATTTTGAAGGACCAGTGTGTAAGATTTAAGGGGATTTATTGGCAGATATATTGACAGAAATGGAATTATTAGTGTATAGCAATCGCCTGAAAATAGGAATCGTTGTGTTTTTGTTACCTTAAAATGAGACCTTTATATCTACACAGGGACCATGTTGTACCGCCATGTTTCTACGGTAGCCCAGAGTGGACAAACCAAACACCGGCTCTAGAGAGGGCTCCTACACGCTTGGAAGAGGAGAGGTTTAGATGCCGCTAAATCCTGCACACTGGTCCTTTAAAAGCAGCTTTGATAGCAGAAGGAATTACAGTGGATTCAATGGACAGATCTGGTCGGGTTGGCGAATGTTCAGAGGAAAAAAAAAAAGACTTCCAACCCTGGAAGCGCCTCGCTTTCTTCTAGAGGAATTCATTGGATACTTTGGCAGCGAACAGAACTAGAGCTGCAAGTAATTATTTACTTCATACTTTTTGAATTATTCAAGCAATTGTTTTGTTAAATCATAAGTTTTTTAAAAAAATTTTTTTATCACAAGTTCATCACCAAAAAACCCCAAAGTTGAATGTTCTGCATTTTTGCATAATAACCGACTTAAACAATGAATTGATTATCAAAGTTGTTGTTTAGTCATTTTCTTTCAGTGGACTAATAAGATAAACATTTGGTTTATAGACGATGATGAAAACCTGTGTAAATATCTGGTGCTTAATCTTAATCTGAACTGACGTGACCTCAGTAGTTGTTTGTACTGTAGCTGTTCTTCGTGTTGTTTTTGGTAATCAGAGCCTGAATATTTGTCTGAAATCAGTGAAAATATTCTGCAGTGACATAAAACTTCAAAAAGCAGCAAATCCTTTTTTTTTTTTTTTTTTTTTGCAGAGTTTGAAGCATCACTCTCCCCGTCAAGCTGGTCAATATGACCTTAAAACAACTCCTTTCTTTCTCAAACATCAACATCTCATCACGACTGCTCGAAGGTTTTTTTTTTCTCTCAACTTTTCCCAACTTGTAAAAACTCAGGAGCTTTTTTACCTTTTTCATGACATTGCAACACCGCTGCTCTGATTAATCACTGCCAAGCGAACGTATGACGCGTTCAATTAATCAGAAGCTAATTGAGCTGAATCAGACAGATCCTCGTCCGCATCTTGTCTTGTTAAAGAGTCCTGATTTCTGGCATTCCTTCTTCAGAGTTGTCTGATGAGAAAAATTCCAGGAACACTTACAGTAAAATGAATTATATAATTATATAATTCTTTACACATGAACTGTTTCTGGCATCTTATCTTGATATCGATGTTGTTACTAGATGACGGTTTAAACAGTGTCCTCGCTTATCATACTCACTCCTTGTTTTCCCTAAAGTTTAACAAGCTTAGTATCATATCTACAATATATATATAGACTTTTATTAGTACTATTTTAGGGCCTCTTTTACTGCCTGAAAGAATGAAAGTGCTGCCAAATTTAGTTTCCTGGGCAGAGTCAGTAGTTTAGGGACAGAGTGAGGAATGAGGACCTCACTCAAAGTTGAAATAAAAATAGAAATACAGAGGCCAGTTTGACCAGTATGGTTAAAAATCCAACTGAAACCATATTTAATCACCTTTCTATGCAGTCAAAGATAATGTCGACATGTTTTTTTTTAGATGTATTGTTAATAATGTTGTAAAGAGCAACAACTGAACCAGCATCTAACAGGTCCGAAGTGAAATTTGCAGGTTTGTTTACATGCTTTTTTAATGTGCTGCAGCTAATTAGCTATCTAGTGGCTAACTGACAAGATGCATGTTCATGTTTGTAAGTTAGATAAGAAGAAGAGACTTTAGCAGGAAAGCTGATGCGGGTTGTTGTTCGGAGTCTGTGGCTCTTGTGTTGAGGAGCAGGAGGCAATCAGGCTCAGTGCGACCATCTGCTCTCTGAAATTCAACTGTAAGTTTCTTTCTTTTAAAACGCAGGACAAGTGATTTACGGAGCAGATGTGTATGTTTGCCATAAAAATTGAAGTCCAAATTTCATATTGTCTTTATTACAGGTAAGCAAAGCAGTCATTTTTCCCACCACAGTACCTGCATATCTAACATTTTCTATATAAAACCATCTGTTAAACTCCTGAGAACAAATGAGTCATAATCAAATTCACAACTGCAGGAAAAACAAAAGAATCGCTGCTGATAATTGGATCCAGTGTGTGTAGCAGCAGCAGCAGCAGCAGCTCAGCGCCTCTCTGTGCATCAGTGCGATTACAGTCAGAAAACCGTCACTAATGTGCTGGCAGAATCATCACGGCGACTTTGGCCGCCTGCCTGCCTGCCTGCCGTGAATTCACAGCAGCTTTATGGTGACGAGGAGGTGAACGCTGATGTAGAAGGTCGCGGTCACGCTTCTCGACGCGATGAACCCACTCGTTTTTGGAATATTTTAAACTATGTTTGGGTTCGTTTCATTCAACCAGGTAGACCTGCAGGCAAGGGAAGCAGATAGAAAACAGAGAATAATGTACATACAAAACATTTTCATATGATTAAAGAACATTTTTAAAGCCACACAAGCAGCTTTTATACCAAATGTAGTGCTGCAACTCTTTTTTTTATTAATCATTTAGTGTTTAAATATCAGAAAAGAACTGGAAAAACTATCTGACAGTGGTTTTGTTATTTATTTATTTTTATTTACTGTACAACCCTGTTTCCTAGAAATTGAGTTTACGTAACACTAATTTTATTTCCTAATTTTGTTCTGTTATCAAACGTAGCTGCTGCCAGGAAGGAGATCAGGCTGGATAGCGGGAACCTCGACACCAACACTCCCAGAGTCCCGTCTTTAGTCCACTTTAGGTTAAGATTAGTGAAATGATGGCGTCAGACGTTAATTAACATTCACTCATTCAGTCACTGCAGACGTTTTTTTTCTGTGTTAAACAAAGACGACAATCCTTCACTAACCTTACGCAAGTGCTGCCAGAGCTGAAACATAACGTAACGTGACGTAACAGCTTAATAATGCTCTGGATTAGAGCTACAATGATTAGTTGATTAATCTATTAGTTGAAAGTTAAAGAAAAGAGAAGAAATCTGCAACTATTATGATGACTGAATAATTGTTGTAACCAATTTTCTAAGCAAAAATGCCCTGAAATTGCTGGTTCAGGTTCTAAAATATGATTTTAATGTGACAATTTAATTATTTTCTTTGTCATATATGATAGTAAACTTTGGGTTGTTGGGTTTTGGACATATAATTGATCATTAAAATACATCTTATTTGGAACCCAAGTGTAGTTTTGGATTTGTTGGTGAGGAACCCATTTGTCGGACCAATTTTTGTGACTTCCGAGACGTTAATTAACAACGTTTTCTCGTCACGTTGACAGAAAACGTGACAGGAAACCCTGATTCGGTACGACGTGGTGACTCCAGTAAGCGGCTACTATGGCGTTAGATGAGTCCTGTGAAATAACAGAGACTGAAACTGATCCTCCACCAAACATCTCTTTTTGAATTTGAAATACTCAACTCGTGCAGATTTGAAAGCTTCCTTTCATGGTGATCGGAGGCTGCGGTCCGCTTGAATTAGTGTGAGTTTTAACATGAGGTGTGTTTTTTATCATTTCAAAGTGCTGAAAACTTAATGCGTTCTTTTCTGTCTCCACGTCTTGATTATTCTAATTTATCAGACTCGTGTTTGAGCAGCTGTAGCTCGTCTTCAGACTGCATGCTCACAGAGATGTAGGGATGTCAGGATGAAGGTTTTCTGGCCTCTATACCCGATCCCAGTCCTTTCAGTATCAGGTTTCTGCAGTTAATGAGTCTAATCCAGTATTTATATTTACGAAGCAGCAGTTAAACACAATAATTCATACATCAAAATCCTCCAGATCTTACTATATGTAACGGGGGACTAAAGTCTCACAGTTTATAACTCCCCCGTTAAGCTTCCTGTACAGTGATGTCAATGGTGACGGAAACTTCTGGGTCTAACTGTTCTCAACGGTTACTGAGAGTTTACTAAATCAGTGTTTCTCCTACAATTATATCAACGAGAACCCCCGCCAGGCCAAAAAAATATGTTTTAATGCCAGAATTAACGACAAATATCCACTCATTCAGAAATATTTAGTGTTTGGGAGTCTGTGCAGCGCTGTTCAGGACGCTGTGTCGTTGCCTGGGAAACAAGCAACTGTTGGGTTATACTGCATTGTGTTTGCGTAGCGAGTTGGACACAGAGAAAGTGACGGTGGATACGAGTGGAGCAGAGGAAAAGGTTAGCGGTAAGTTGTCAGTCTGGCAGTAAATGTACAGCACAGACTACAGTGTGTCAGTTAAATGCTAAAAAGTCACGTCTGTTGTTTCTCCAAGTGCTGGAAAAGTGAAGGGAGTTAGCTCCAAAGTTAGCAACGAAGGGTTAGCCTAGCCTGAAGACGCTAAACAGAGAAATACAGATTGCTGAGTTCACTGTGCACTCTGTCTGTTACACTCCCCTTATTGGTCAGATGCGTCTGAGGCGGGAGATCGTAAACACAGGAAGAAGGCTCTGAAAAAGTTCCACCTCAATCTGCATCACGGCATGCAAAGTACACCTAACTACAGGAGCCGATTTGCTCAAACTTGCAAAGAACATCCTAAGAGTGTTTTCAGTCCTGCATTGTTTAGTCTAGCGGGGTTGGGGGGCCGTGGGGGTCTGGGCAGATCTGAACACAGCTACTGCACTCTGGAGCGACCAAAACAACCACTCTTTACAGGAAGTGGTCTCTGTCTGGTCACAAATGAACACTGGTGCGGTTCGTTTGCGGTGGGAACATGATCCGACCTCCATCCGACTCAACTACAAGGCTGCACGTATCATCTAAATGGGTCCTGTAGGAGCGCAATGCATGCTGGGATGCGGGTGGATGTTTATTTTTCAACACATGTTCAGCACATATCTTATATAAAACTCAATATAAGGGATCCTTACAAACACAATGTACATTTGTTGTCCTTATATTTTAGAAAATTAATATATCATAATCACATCCTCACATATTATCAGTATTAGTCTCTAAAATCCAACGTTTTGTGAGGCTGTATTTGAGCTAAATGCACGATGCACAAGCATCTTCACATGCTCACAGTAATCATCTTAACACGCTGACGTTAAACAGACACGTATAGATTTTAAGTTTATGACATATAATACAATTTGATGATAGTGAACATGTCCCAGGGCACACACAGTGAGTCCAGAGCTGCTCGCTGATATTGAGATGCGAGTATGAGAGAGATTTTGCTGTTGTGTGAGAGTAAAAACAAAAAAACATCCTACTTTGAAGGGTAAAAAGTGCTTTCAGAGCTGATCGATTAATTGGCCTTTACATCAACACGGTTCTTTGCCTCCTGTAATTGTGAGCGGCTTTGAACACATCTGTCCAGTCTTCGATCATTGTTGCGTAGTTTGAGAGTGGAAATCGTGAGGGAGGGAGATTATAAAAAGGTTATTGATGAGGAGAGCAGGAAACAGCCTAACCCGAACCCTCACAGTCATTTTTCTACTGATTACAGCGGATGATAGTTTGCAGTTCATGAAAATATACAAAACCAAAAGTTATTCGTCGTGTCTGTCTGAGGCCATGTGTTGCCCTCATGATGGCTCTTTAACTGAAACTAGCACCTGTAATGGCAGCTAAAGTGAATTTGCATGTACATCATTGGTCCTGGGTCTCATAGAACTAAGGAGGAAATCACAGGTTCGATTCCTACTGTTAGTACATGTTGCCTAACCTGATGTGTCAGACGGTTTGTTACACAGGTGTTGACAGGTGATTGGCTGAACCATCTGTCTGTCATTGTCTTACCTTGCGAGGCAGGTGCTGATTGGTCCAAACCACCTTGAAGCCTGACGACATGGATTCTCTCGTGATCTCGTGACGACGAGCCATCTCGTCCTGTGAAAACCGCGCATCTTCAAAAACATCAACCTTTAATATAAAAAGGTTTTGTTTTCAGTTTTGTGAATTTTCAGATGTTTGTCTGATGAATGCTTGAAGTTATCAAATTTGGAGATCCATATTTTTCATTGGATAGCAACGACATGCAGATAAGTCATCATTTTGCAATATATTTTAAAATAAAGCAGATAAGTAGTACATGAGCTGCTACTTAAGCTAACCTGGTCAGTGTTTCCCCTAGGTTGAGTGGTTTGGACTGGAGTCGTCAGGCTAGGCTAACCCATTGTTGCTAACTTTGGAGCTAACCTTCACTTTTCCAGCAGTTGGGGGAAACAACAGACGTGACTTTTCATGGTGTTGACAAGCTGCAGCATTTATTAACTGACACACTGTAGTCTGTACTGTACATTTACTGCCAGACTGACAACTTACTGCTGCTGCTAACCGTTTCCTCTGCTCCGCTAGCATTCACTCTAGCTTAATTTTCAGCTCTATTCCTTAAAAGGAACTTGCAGTTTCCATGGCAACGACACAGACGTTAACTCAGTAGCTCCCAAACACTAATGACTTATGAATGAATGCATATTTGGCGTTATTTTTGACATTTAAAAAATAGTTTTGGCCTGGCGCTGGTTCTCGTTGGCTTGTACTGTTATCAGGGAAACACTGCTGGTGACCAGTATGATTCATCTATGGCTGTCTAATCTGTAAAGCTACATTCCTGAAGTGATAAACATCTGCTTATGAAATATGCAGATGCACTTGAGGACTCCTGTGTGGTGTATCGAATCACAAAATAATTGATCAAAATGGTGGACAGAAATACAATTCACCCATATGATGAAAGACAGTAATGAAGAAATACAGAAAGCTGCTCATACTTTTTTTTCCTCTAGCAGCACAACTGTGTCGTTAGCTGGCGGCTAACGGCTGCTTGTACTATGACGGCTGTGCACGGCAAATAAACACAAACGTGCATCCACACTTTATCTTGTAAAATACACTAAATAACTCTGCTTCAAACCCCACTTAAAGGCAGTTCCCTCACCTCACACGAAAAATATCCTTAATGGATGTGTGCGTGATTCACGTGGGTCACATTTTCAGGATTTAGTCTGGAAAACATCACATCCCTGTAGTACTCACGCTGGGTAGGAAACAATCAAAACCAACCATTGTGTTATCATTATTGAATCCCCCAAACTGTGTTATTGCTGTTGATGGCCTGCATGTTTCTTTTGGAACATAAAAACCTAAAAGAAAGAAAAAGGTGAATACAGTAGAAACAATCTGCTGCAGGATTTAAAGTAAAGTTATATTTGGAAAACAGATGACCGTGACGGGGGACGACTTTGCTCTCCCCCCCTTCGTCTTCGTTGCGGCGTCATCCGTCAACGTGACGTTTTCTTGGTGTCCTGACAGTAATTGGCTGCATCCTCTTGTAATGGCGTGTTTGTGCGTCTGTTGGCAGCGAGGACACAGTGTTGGCCGTGCAGACTTGCGCACTAAGATCTAATTGGCCGTGGCACCAGGCAGGCCTTCCCCTAATGAACCATGTGCCTGAGGTTGATTCAATTTGGACAGAACCTCCTGCGGGTCACAGCGTTTCTCCAGAAAATAAAAAGAGGAGCTGGTTGAAAATGGCAAAGATACCCGAGAGTGGGTTCATGAAGGATGTATGAGTGTATTGATTATATAACCGTCCATATTGAAAAGGAAGCAGCCTTAAAGGAACAATCTGCCTTTCTAAATGTAAAAAGATTTATCTCTGTTGCTTTGACTGCCAGATTTATTGGCCGGTCATTTATTAAACAAACAAATAAACTGACCCCACAGACATTAAGTCATTTGAGATTAATATTGTACAATAAGAATGATCAATTCTTTTCATTTTTGATTAATTTGATTGTTTTTTTTAGCAGTTAATCATTCAAATTGCTTATTTTGTCCAACCAACAGTCTAAAATCCAAATATATTCAACCTACAGTCACATAAGACAAAGAAAAGCTGCCGATCCTCACAGCTGGAATTAAAATTTTTGCTTAAATTATTTATTGATTATCAAAATAGCTGCTGTTTAAATTCCCTGTCGATCGACTTGATTAACGGACTGATCACTGAAGCTCAAGCTGGTTTATCCAGACACGTTTTATTGATGATGTGTTTAACATGTGGACTAGATTTCTGGGACACTGTTAGGTAGTGACAGTAGAGAGATCGACATCAAACCGCGGACGCTAATGGTTATGTTGTGTGTCTTAAACAGGCGACCAGAGTTTTTAAGGTGTACACTTGTTAAGTCCGGCTGAATCAGACCCTGGTTGGTTTTTATTCGGGCGGATCTGAACACAGCGACGGTACTCCAAGACCAAAACAAGCACACAGAGACCTTTAGAGGAAGTGGACTCAGTCTGTGGTGGGAACATGATCTGACCTCCATCTGACCAACTACAAGGCTGTAAGTTCGAGCACTTTGCATGCTGGGACGTTGATGAGATGTTGTGGATATTTTGAGTGATGGTCGGCATCTTCGGTGGAGAAAAGCGCAAGTGAGACTTTGATGTCTTAAAGCTGAAAATGGCGCCGTCCCTTTCCGATTCTGAGCCCCTAAAGCCCAACCTTAGTCCTTAACCCGAGCAGAGATATTCATCTGATTGGTTCATCAGTTTCAAATCATAAATCTGTGACCTCTAGTTACGTTTGTATCTCAGATCTTTGTCTTGTTTCGTCTGGCGATGGCCTACATCCTGCATTGTGGCCTTGGTTTGCCAGTAAGGCTCCTGTTTATCAAAACAATGCATGCATTATCTTCTGTTTGACAAAACAGGAAGTACAACTTGACCCTTTAGTTATGGACATATCCATAACATGAGTGATATCAACAGTTGCTAGCAGCTAGCAGCTAGCCTCAGAATAAACTGATGTCTGACCAACAACCATGACCGATGCATTTAGACAGACAGGAACTTCTTCAGGATCTTCTTCCTGTGTTTACATTCTTGCTCCCGCCCCCAGACACATCTGACCAATGAGAGGAGAGAACGCTCTCATCTGACTTCTAGTGATGCATTTTAGTTCACTTGAATATTTTGATGTGAAAAGAAACCAAACCAAGTTTACTACAGACTACGACACTACAGATCTGAAATTGTGTGTTATGAGTATTATAACATTTTTATTGAAACTTGTATGAGCAGTTTGTGGTGTTGTGTTACTAATATTTTGGTCTATTTCTATCAATAAAGGTCGACTGAATATCAGAATTGTGTTACAAATTCAGACTGATTCAGTCACGTATTCGATACTTATTTAATGGTTCTTAGGCTTCATCTGATGATTATTTTCACTATCTATGAATCTGTCAATCATTTTATCAATTCAGTCTGATTGTTAAACCTGCAGTGTGGAACTTTTACATATAAATGAACGTCTGTTACATTCGAGCTCTTGTCAAACGAGTTCAAGTTATGCTGATTAAACCTTTCACCACCAGATAAATCTCTCTGTATTTCAGTATACAGAGTTTTTAAATCTTATGTATTAGTTTATTTAAAAAAAACCCATTGTACCAGGTTGGAACAACATGACACAGATGCATTAAATATAGGATTTCTAGCCTGTCCCTGGTTTGGTTTTCTATTTATATCAATACCAGAAGTACCTGAATTAAATAAAGCTCATAATAAATAGTGACATTCTCAGTATCAACAGTATTTACATCTCATAACAATCAAATTACATGTGTATGTTCCTTAATTCATAACAATAATGTGATATTTATCAATGTATGTGTCCGTGTACATAAATGCATACTCTGTATTAATGCAAATCTTCCGTTGGGGGCCGCTAATCATGCGGCTGAATGGTATCAGACCAAATGGATGAAATTCTGATAGCGAATCGAGTCGTTTCACAGGAGTTGTGTGAGACGCTCAGAACAAGTTATCCACCATTTTACAGCTACAACAGTTATGGTTATGGCCAGTGGTGTGTCTTGAAATGTCTTATTTATCACACAGAGAAGCATTTTGTCTTGAAAAGTTGGTTCTGTTGGTATATTATTACAGTATATTAGCAGTGGATGACTCATGAGGCTCATGACCTTCCCTCTAAAAACAAGTTTACTGAGCAGCAGGATAATGAATATGATTGTGATTATGACTGTGAATCTGCACTCCTTCCATCATTGCTGTGACTTGACCTTTCTGTCTGCACTTGGGAGTTGCACAATCGTCGGGAAATTAGGTCGCCTTTGTACAGTATGTCCAGTCCACCTCTTTCATAACCTCCTTAGGCCTAATTGAACTGGTCTTGCTGACGTCAGAATTACTCAGGGAGGGAAAAATACCAACACAGATAAACATATTAGGCCTATCAGATGAAGATGATGACTGCAGGAAGATATTTCTTGTTAATGAGCATTAAAATGTCAGCGAGCTTTGGGTCGAACAATTTATTGGTCTCAATATAAATCCAGACATAAATCATTCATTCAATGGGATTGAAGTATTAGACTTCAACCTGCAATAAAGACCTAAAAGTTTTGTGTTGTAAATAACTTGATGTGTCTAAAATTTTTTATTCATTTTAGGCAAATAAATATGTAAGTAAATAAAAGATGAATAAATAAGCTTAAATGTTTAGAAAGTATTCTTTTAAAAACCAGTTTAGTTGAATGTTTAATGCAGTTCATAGTGAATTAAAACACGCTGTAGGCAGATGAATAAATCTTTGTCATTGTGTTGATGAAATTCATGCAGTTTTTTTTTTTTTGCTGTACACATAAATGTAGGGAGTTTATCTCACAATTTAACTCTAGAGGGCCTACAGTTGTCCATCTTTACATTTAGTTAATTGCACTGGTACTGGTCAGCTGGTTGGAAAGGTGGAGGAAACCCAGTAGAGTAAAGCCATGAACCAGTTAAACCATTAACAGGAGCTGTTTCCAGATTGTATAAGCTGTTTATGTCTATTACTGCGGTGGATGCAGAGTTTACCAAGAGTTACAGCCATAATAGCAACCTGCAGAAGGTAAATAACCCCTGTGTGTGTTTTTTGTAGCTTCACCGTGATGTATTGTGTAAAAAGAAAGATGCTAATCGCGATTAGCTCATTAGCGCGCTAGTTAAATTAGCACATAGTCACCATTGTAGCAGCTGGTGTTACTGTTTGCTGCCAGTTTGTGTTAATAGTAATTAGTTTAAAGCTTAAAATGCACTCGGAATGAGAAGTAAAGGAGCTTTAGGAGGAGTTAAGTGACTGAGAAAAACTGTCATGTACGTCTAAACAGACTGAGGACCAGGAAACAGTCCGCGGTGGAGGAGAAGATGTCTCCCGCTCAGCCTTCACTTCACCCGGACTAACTTCACCCATCGGTCCCCTCCTCATCCATCGCCCATGTTTCAGCTCAGGGATCTGTGAGTAACAATGAACCAGTGCATGTGCTATTTTACTTTGAAGTGGCCATTTGTTTCAGGTCTGTGCGCTCCCGAGGAAAATACTCAGGCCTGAAACGTTTCGTTTTGGTTTACAGTTTTTTTTTTTTAATGTTGGTTGTGTGTGAGGAGTTTCGCTGTGGGTAATTAAGATAGTAAAAGGTCATAACTTCTGAGAGAGACATTTAAAGGAGCCATATTACGCTTTTCCTTATTTCCAGACATAAATATATTGTCATAATATTGGATGTTCGTGTTAAAAGTGGCCGTGTTCAATAACAAGGTAAAGGTATGTGGCTTTTTTTTCTACTTTCGGCCGAGCTGACGTCACTTCATGACGGATTTCTTTATATGGACATCAGCTACGTACACGAGTAGCCATTACACAACACAGCAAAGTAGAATAGATAGTTCACCTGTTGGAGGTGAGCTGGTTGTCTGCAGCTCTTCATAAAACATAATTGTGGCTGTTTCTGCTTGTGCTATTCCTCCCTGCGTTATTTCAAACCGATCCGCTGAACTAATAGCTCAAATATTTATCATACTTATTTCTAATTCAAATGACATGTTTGATTTATCATTCAAAATTCTCACTGTATGAATACAACAGGTCGGGGATGTTTCTTCGACTTACAGTCGCTCTGTTAGCTGACTAACTTAGCTGATTTCTTCTGGTGAAATTTACTCGTGTGCAGATAGAACAAGAAAAAGTGGTGACAGGGTCGTAAAAACAAAAACTGTAGGGCCTAAACGATGAACAGAAAGCACTTATATAGCATTTTTCTACATTAATGGACGAAGCGTGAGTGCCCAATGTGTGACGCCGGCCTTGGACACCAATTCACCAACCCTGGACGACAACTGCAAGTTGAAAATTATACAACTTTTAATCGAACGCCGGACACTGGAGAAGCTTTAGGTGGCATCAGTTCACAGCTGACAGTAAATACATCTCGCTCTGTTCCTCATAGAAATGATTAGGGAGTAAAATCTTTGGTGACTGCAGCCACAACATATTCTAGGACGAGCTATAAACTTGTCAGTTCATGGATGTTTTGAGCAACACAAACCTGGTGAAAACACTATCATGCTCACCGGCTTTCTTGCTGCAGCGCTTGCTCGCTTCTCACTGGTATAAAATCAAATGTTTTCTCCCATCAGATGACTGAAATCCATTATAACTGGCTGAAACGCTAAAATTTATTGTAAATATTCAGCCTTACATCGCTGTGGCTGAACGCTGTAACACATTTTTACGTCTTCAGTTGAGCAGGAAACTCAAATTTTGAAAACTAAAAAACTTGTTATCACCGGGGGAGATTAGTTTAGGTTAGATATATGAACATTTTCATGGATTTAAGAAAGTTATTGATGATTATTATTATTATTATTATTATTATTACCTTTGAGTCAAACGTTTCAGTAAAACGTGCCCGTCCAGATCTTTATTTACACCAAAGTGATTTCTCATTGTGTTTTTTTTGTTAGATTATAAGGAAAGTGAAGAGAATGAACTATTTGTGTGATTTGGTTTAACATGACTACGTTGACACTTGCCAGTAATTTGGTGCTGTCCCGCTCTAAGCCTCTTGCCCCGCCCCCCCGCCCGGATATTTGTTCTAGCTCCGACACTGCTTCTCTTGCAGCCTGAAAATGATCAAAAGTGTGATCAAGTCTCATGTAAGACATCCTGTACTATTATTGATTGGTCACTGTAAAGGTAACGGAGCCGTCTGACCTTTTAGAAACGTTAAATACGTTCCTGTTGTTTCTGAAAAAAAGGCTGGAAGGGCTAAAAACGTCCAGACAGATAACAACCGATTCTCAGTTATTCTATAAATCTGTCGATAAAGATTATTTGAGTCTTAGAGGTGCCGTAACTTTCTCATCTTTAACAGTGACAACGTAAAGAAGAACCAGGATTCCTACAATAATATCTCTTTCATCTTCTCTTGTGCTGCAAACACTTCGACCCTCCGGGGCTCTTCTTCATACGGCTCGGTGGTGGCCTTCGCTCCGAGGCTGTGCCGTTACTGTTTTTCAGAACCACGGCGGCATCACAAGCTCTCCTCTGTAAACATTCGGTCACAAGGTGGTCCCCCCCCCCCCCCGCCGCCGGCGTGCCTGCTGTTTACTGAACGGCGTTGACATGGTAACAAGGTGCTGCAGTCGTGTCATAACATGTATGATGATGTCAGACCTCCTTGACGTTCGGCCTCGTAACACGGGGCAGATGTTTCACCTCTGACCCCCTCGACCCGGCGGCTGATGATTTTCCCACCTGAGCGCTCTCGCCATATGGTAACAAAAAAACAACAAACAGCGTCTGAATGGCGTCTCTGTTTCCCTCGCCGTCAGCTGTCCTAGAAAGGAAAGACGTTCTCGCAGTGACCCCCCCCCACCTCCCCCTCCCTCCTCATCCTCCTCCGGTCCACATCTGATCCCCGGCGATGCTTTGGCTTGATGTGGTGGATCAGCAGATAACACGGTTTGGTAATGACGCATACTGTTACAGAAGCCGACGCTTCACTTGTTGATTTTTTTGGTTTTTATGGCGTCATAAAGAAGAAAATAAATAAATGAGATCCACCCCGGCATCTCTGGAGGGGATATGGAGAGCGCTGTTAGTTAGAAAACTTCTCAGCTTCAGCCAAGCGTAAAAACTGTGACTGTATTTCAAGCCTTTTTTCTTTAAATTATGCATTTTCCACTCAGGTTTTTATGGACACATATCTATGCTACTGATATATCTGTGATAAGCTGCTGTGATCCAGTATATCCACACACACAAACATACTTTTTATCTCTATAAAAACATCTTAAATAAGAAAATATGTTTGCGTTTATTTGTGTGAACTGATCCTTTTTTCTCCCTCTCCGGTCCTGCCGTTGCTGTTTGCTGACTGTCACTGACTGCAGGTGGCATCTGCTGTGTTTTAACAAGCACTGTGTGTGTGTGTGTGTGTGTGTGTGTGTGTGTGTGTGTGTGTGTGTGTGTGATGAAGATCAAGACAGATCTCTCTTTCCCACCTTTTACCTTCTCTTCCATCCCATTTTTTTTTCATCCGACGCTCGTAGCTGCAGGAATTCTTCTCTCATAATCAAAAGCTTCGCCTCACTTTATTCTCCTCTGATGTGTGTCAGCTTGTGTGTATCTTTCGTGTGTGTGTGTGTGTCTTCTTAGTAGGAGCTCTCCCCCCCCCCCCCCACCCCCCGCTGTGTCTCAGAACACGTGTGTGTTTTGTGTCTTTGCATTTTGCACGGGTAGCTACAGTTCATACATGGGGGAAGCCTGCCGGGGAGGAGGTGTGTGTGTCTACACGTGGGTGGGCGTGCGCCGTCTCTGTGGAGATGGAAACCTGCTCTCTGCTTATTGGCCGGTGGACGTTGAGGAGGAGGGGTTGGGGTCCACGGAGATGAGGATGGAGGCATGCGAAGACGTCGGGGGGGGAGATAGAGGAGCTGTTACAGTGAGGAAGGTAGAGGAGGGAAGAGGAAATACAGCACAGAGGTAAAGTCCCATTTAAACAGGATCAGGACTGTAATGAACCAATTAACCTCTCTGATGTTATGGAGACGTGTTCACACAGTATAAAGAATAATAAGGGACAGTACAGAAATGAAAGTGAAGATATGTCCATTAACATTAGTAGAAATGTCAGCAGCCATGCTCTGTGTCTCTGTAAGGCTCTACAGTGATAACGCTGCTATGCATCTGCTGAGGCTGATGGGACCACATGAAACCACTCGACCAGAGGACGGTGCTAGATGTAAAGTAAGTCAGGAGATCAGAGCTGCTGTGAGTGCTCATCAGCAAACCGTGAACTAGTTGTGAAGATGTTTCACTCCACGGAGTCTTGAGAGTGATCTCAAGCTGCTGCAGGTCTTCTCTCCACCACATCTGATCTGTGAGGAAGAACACCAACACCTAGAAGCTAACCATGTTAATGTTAAGTCCTGAGCAGATTAGCCAGAGCTCAGCCTGCGTCCTCTGTGTGGTAAAACAATCCAACTACAGATGAAGACAAGAAGCTCCGCTCTGTGTTCACGCCGTCCTCTGGAAACGACGACAATAACGACGGTAATGGAAATAGTTGGAGGTGTTGGTACCATCAGTATGTAGTAAAAACAGTCACATCTTCACCGTGTACTACGCTGTAAAAGAAAGATCTCAAAGAGGTTGTGACGTGTAGCGACGGAAACTAGCGAAGCCGCGAACACGATCGCGTTTCCCCGCACACGCTCAGCGACGTCAGCCGCACACGGAACTGCTCTCCAGAGACTGGAAATCGCTGATCGCTGTTATTAGTCTTACATCTGTTTCTGGGTAAATTTCAGCAACAGTTAAACAACCAGATATTAGAGAAAAAAGTTTCTACTTCCTTAAAAACTTAAACCACCCTTGTTGTCATGGCTACAATATACGGGGTTACAGTTAGAAGTTAAAAATCTGTTCCCAAAGCTAGTGAAGCGCTGCACACGCTCAGTAGCCGTACACTGAACTGCTCTCCAGAGAATGAAAACCTGATCGCTGTTATTCGTCTTTTGGAGCCGTTTCTAAACAAACTAACACGATCAAACTCCTCATAATGAAGGATCGTGTCACCCAGTGCAGCGCTGCGGCTCCCTGATGGGGTTTTAATAGTTTCTGGAGCGACAACAGGAAGGTCTGCGGCACAGAGGGATCGGATATATCAGAGTTTAAATACTCAGTAGATGAGTTAGTTGTTGGTTTGGCTCTGTGCGTGTTGACAATAAGAAAAATATCCAAAATCGGCAATCATATCTTTTTTTTTTTTAAGAGAAACTTGCATACAAAAGGAAGAAAGGCAGCACAAGAAAGAGAGCGAGGAGGAAGGAAGGGGAGGAAAAATGTGTGTGTGTGTGTGTGTGTGAAACAGAGAGAGAGAGAGAGCGAGCGAGCAGGGGGAGGAGAGAGAAGCAGCAGTGGCAGCGCTGCATCATCACTACTGCCACTACAGCAGAGAGAAGAGGCAGTTTACTGCCTAATCTCTCTCTCTCTGTCTTTTTCTCCGACACACACATGCATACACACACACTCACTCTCTCTCTCTCTCACACACACACACACACACTCACAGTGGAAGGCAGCCAGCTACCTCTCAACCTCACGAGAAGCTTCAACAGAGCGGAGATCCTCCCGGTGACATTATCCATCACTCCTGGATGTTCGCCTGCCTCCACTCGCCTGTTCCTGAGACCGTTCTGCGCGCCGTGTGTGTGAAATCGTGTGTGTGATTGTGTGTGTGTGTTCATCCCCGGTCAGACGGACTGTGTGTGTGTGCGTGTGTGTGTGGTGGAGCGAGGCGTCCGCCGCTTCCAGAGCCGAGACGCCGTGTTTCTTTGGACTGCCTTTTCTTGATTTTTGGGTTTTTTTTGCTGAGGCAGCCGTCGCTGTCAGTGTGGAGGAGGAGGAGGAGGAGTGTTTCGGCATTGTTTTACCCCCCCCTTCTGTTTCCTTTGCCGGCACTCGAGAGAGCGGAAGTGGATGCCTGGATTTTTCGGTGGCTGTGTGCTGGAGCAGAGTGCTTACCTCAGGATTTGCAGTCGGGGGGCGGGTGGGAGGGGGGGGGTATGATAAACAGCTGCGAGGGGAGGACAGTTTGCGCTGCGGTATCAGACTGGTATCTCTTCTTCTACGTTGGGGATTCCTTTTCCCCCCTCTCGAGGTTGCACACATGCACATATTTCACACCCAGCAGCAGCAGAAGCAGCAGCAGCAGCGGCGGCGGCGGCAGAGTCTGGCTGCGTTTTGCATGCGCCGATGGATTACCGCTACTTTAAGGACGGGCTCGCTGCCCACTGAAGGAGAAAAGATGCTGATTTAAGAAGAACAAGGAGACACCCTTTTGTTTGTTTTTTTTTAAAAGCAGAAGACAAGCAACTTCAGGATTTAAAAGAGAGAGACTAGTCTGACAGGATGACGGCTGCGTTGAGCTGAAACCGCCTCCCCCTCCTCCTCCTCCTCCTCCTCCTCCCTCCCCCCCCTTCCAGTCCAAACATGAACTCTTCCTCCGATGCCAACCAAAGCGGCTCTCCCCCGTTCTGCCTGCTGGGCACCGTGGGTTACTCCCACAGCCTGGATACCTGCGTGCTGGAGGTGGTCGTCATCCTCTTCCTCACCGTGCTCATCATCGCCGGAAACCTGGTGGTGATCTTCGTCTTCCACTGCGCCCCGCTGCTGCACCACCACACCACCAGCCACTTCATCCAGACCATGGCGTACGCCGACCTGCTGGTGGGCGTCAGCTGCCTGGTGCCCTCGCTGTCCCTCCTCCACTACCTCCGAGGCCTGAACGAGGAGCTCACCTGCAAGGCGTTCGGCTACATGGTCTCCGTGCTGAAGAGCGTCTCCATGGCCTCGCTGGCGTGCATCAGCGTGGACCGCTACATCGCCATCACCCGCCCGCTGTCGTACGCCACGCTGGTGACGCCGTGCCGGCTCAGGGTGTGCATCGTCCTCATCTGGGTCTACTCGGCTTTGATCTTCCTGCCGTCTTTCTTCGGCTGGGGGAAGCCGGGTTACCACGGAGACATTTTTCAGTGGTGCGCCGACTCCTGGAAGACCAACCCGGGGTTCAGCACCTTCATCGTGGGACTTCTGTACGCGCCGGCGGCGCTGACCGTCTGTTTTACCTACGGAAGCATATTCCGGATCTGCAGGCAGCACACGAGGGAGATCACCCAACGCCACGCCCGCTTCAGCTCGCAGACGGAGGGCGACAAAGGCGAGCGATGCGAAGGCTGCCCGGACAAACGCTACGCCATGGTGCTGTTCCGCATCACCAGCGTCTTCTACGTGTTGTGGATGCCCTACATCCTCTACTTCCTCCTGGAGAGCGCCGGCCTCTACCACCACAAGGTGGCGTCGTTCCTCACCACGTGGTTGGCCATCAGCAACAGCTTCTGTAACTGTCTCATCTACAGCCTCTCCAACAGCGTCTTCCGGAAGGGTCTCGGCCGCCTCTTCAGTCCGTTGTTCCCTTCCTGCCTCGGCTGCACGGACGCCAAAAAGGCTCCGGCTCCCGTCAGCCCGCGTCCGGACCCTCGATGCCAAGTATGAGCCCCGACGGGTTTGATTTTGGTCACTTTTTAAGGCATCGGCCCTCCCTGTGCGTGCTTCGCTCTAAGCTGCGTAGCGTGACACGGGTCTTTTCGGTCCCGCAGTAAAACGTGTCGAGGACCCCCCCCGCCTGCTCGGAGCACAGAGAGGCGCCCGTGCGGATGCCTGTCGGTCGTCTCAGAGGCTGATTTTTGTGGAGGAGAAAAAAAAAAAAAAGGAGGCTGTGAAGTTCCTTCTTGGGTCTTTTTGACGAATGTTCTTCAGTGCGGTGCGACGACCGCACGGATCACAAAGCTGACGACACGGAGTAAAGAAGAAGTCTGATGATGAAAGTGGACTGAAGGAATAAAAGATTCACACGTGTGTCAGTCGAGAAGGTTTCAATAAACACTCCTGCCTGCACTGACTTAAAACTCCCAGATGCAAAAAAAAAACAACAACCCAACAAAAAACGGAGAGCACAGCGCGACTTGTGTTGTGCGCTCCACTGAAATGCAAAAAATGTTTTAAATCTTTTCATGCCTGACTGAAAAATGAACACATTGTCTTGGTTCTTTCAGGGTCGAGTTAGGTGATGCAAAAAAAAAAAAAAATGTTGAAAACACTTGAAACAGACTCCTGATCTGTTTCCCTTTTGGGAACTCCAGATGCTAATGAGTTAATGAGTGTATGAAAAATATTTCACCAACACATCATCTGATAATCTCCCTGCGTGTGTGTGTGTGTGTGTGTGTGTGTGTGTGTGTGTGTGTGTGTGAGTTCAAATGTGTTTCGGATGGACTTTAAGCTCATTTCCCAGAGAGCAGACTGAGGTTTATTTAGAAGCTTTTAGAAGCTCATGAGTGTTTTTTATCGAAAGGATCCCTCTCTCTTTTTTTTTTTGAAGATGGGTGTTAGTTTGGAGCTCCAAGTATGTTTACACAGTCTCGGGTTTCACATGAAAATGTTGATTTTAAGAATTAGCTTTACTTTCTAAGATGGTTGCTGGTCCAAGAAAGCGTTGCCGGTAAGCTTTCCTGCCAGCAGACAGCGGTGTATTCTTGTCCAGACAGACATTAAATTGTATTTATTTAGAGAGTTTTATTCTCTATTTGCGTTTCCTCCTCAGGTTTATCAGCAGTTCTTTGTTAAGCCTCTGGGCTGTTTTTTTGCCTTTTTGATCTCAGCTGAAACAGTACATCACTATTAAATCACAAGCCACGTTAACGTCGTAAGATAATCACCTCCTGACTTCGCCGTGCAGCAGTGCGAGCGAGCGCCAGCGTTGATAATGAATCTGCTTGTCTGCTGGGACCCACATGGCCTCGACGCAAAAAAAAAAAGAAAAAAAAAAGACTAACTTCATTGTAATCTGTAACTTTAATGCACGTGTCCTCTCTGTTTTTCACCCTCCAGCAGCTAATTGCATTCAGATCAGTTGAGAAGTGGAAGAGAAGCGACCTCGCAGTGTAAAGAGGGTCAGAGCACTTTTTTTTCCTGAGAGCCAGTGAGAGCTTGTGGCTTTTTTTTGGTTTCATGTAAATACACCTCGGAGTTTAAATATTTAAACAGCGGCTAACTGGGTCCTTTTTGGAGGATTTTTCGAGCGCCCCTGATGTTACAGTAGACCTCCGGGGTTTACAGATGATTTTGTGGAAGTGTTTTTAATGTAATCTGTCAAAGCCGAAGAGGTCAGACATGTTGCACTCCAGACTGAAGCTGTTTTTTGTTTTTTAACAGCATTGAGAACAAACTCTGTACGAGTATTTCACTAAAAATACTGCACAAGTTTTTTTGTTTTGAAGTCACAATGAAATGACATTTCTGACAGCGTCTTGCTTCTGAATTTGTTTGTGGTTGATTAAAAAAAAAAGAAGAAGAAGAAGAAGGAACAAGAGGGGAGGGGAGGGGAGGAAACTGGATGTGAGGATTGTTCAACTAAACATGATGCAACTACACTACATGGCCAAAAGTATACGGACGCCCCCTGACCATGTACTTCTGGGGACTTTTTGCATGGTTTATGGACTTAATTGGAGCTGAACCCATTAATTAAAATGAATCTTCAACTAAACATTATTGATTTCCAGCCTCTTCGTAATGGAAGACTCGCTGCTTGTTTTTATGTTATGTGACAGCGAACAGATTTGATGATGTCGCTTTGGGCTTTACGCTGTAATTTTCATCATTTTCTGATATTTTATAGACTAAACAGTTAATACAGGAAAACAATTGGCAGGTTAAGTCATCATGACAGTGTGAGTTGAAGCTGTATTCTTTATATTACAGCATCCAGTAATATTTTAGAAAGTATCCCTCAAATGCGACACGCAGTAAGTCAAGTCAGTTTTATTTATAAATCACAACAGAAGTCATCTCAGGGCACTTTTTCACATAGAGTAGGTCTAGACTGTACTATTAAAATTACCCAAGACCCAACAATTCCCTCATGAGCAGCACTTGGCAGCGGCGGCAAGGAAAAAGTCCCCTTTTTAACGGGAAGAAACCTCGAAACAGAACTGGGTTCTAGGTGGGCGGCCGTCGGCCTCGAATGGTTGGGGTTGAGAGGGGGAGGGAGGGAGGGCGAGAGGGAGCAGAGAGGCACACAGAAGCACAGCAACAACAACAATAATAATAGAAATATGACTAATAATAATAATAGCAGGCTCGGATGTCAAGTGGGACCATGGATGCCTGTGGTCTGCAATGCCGACCCCATGGGAGCCTCTGATCCAGTAACTACAACGGAAATCCACCAAATTATGGATCTATGGTCTTAAAAAAACACATGCCACTAAAAGCAAACCGTAGTTATTACACACAGGTGTTGTAACATGTAGTTTGTTTTGTTTATTTATTGGTTTAATTAACAGGGAAAGTCCAAAGTCAACAGAGTCTTCTGGGACACGACAGAAGCAGCCAAAAGACTGAAGAACTTGTCGTCCCGTTCGCTGGCACTTCCTGTCGCAGATAAACAGCCAAACGAGCAATATTTAACTTGGATCTGGCAGGCCAGCGCTAGCCCTAGCTAAAGCTACATTTACTTTGCTGCAGTCATTATCTGTTGAAATATTAATTTTGATGAATTGACATCTTTTATAACTTTGTTATCCTGCATATGAGAGAGCTAAATCTAATCATAGAGGGGCATAAATAATGCAAGCCTAGTTTAGCAGAGTAGCAGTTAGCGGCCGTTTCAGCTTCTGACTAGACTGTGACTGAATTTCACATTATTTGATGTGTTGAGCTCCTTTTTAAAATCATATATTTAAATGTATTTAATGCTGTACTAATTTATTATGTTGAGTTTATGGTAATTGTAAATAAATAGTAGATGGAAACGCCAAAAGAACAAGTTTTTTTATTTTCTGTTCACGTCGCCTGAGAAGAGTTCAAACGAAGAGTTCAGAGTTTAGGCAGTGATTTCTGGGATAAAATAATCCTAAAAAAAAACATAAAATGAAGGTATTGCATCCGAACCGTTTGTTACAGTTTCCTGGCCAGCTTGAAAAACCTTCTTTGTCTCAAAATGAGCTTTTCCGTAGTTACCGCTCTATAAAGTGTTTTCCAACATTGTGGCAACACTTTTTGTTTGGTCCTTTTCCTGTTTCTACGTGACATAGACCCCCCCTCACCCATCCCACCCCCTCAAACCCCCCCCTCCTGTGCACAAATCCAGCTCCATAAAGAAATGTTTTTCTCCCAGTTTGGCATGGAAAGAGCTTGACTGGCCTTGCACAGAGCCATGACCTCAACCTCATCCAACACCTTTTGGATGAACTGGACTCGACTCCACGCCAGGCCCCTTACATCAGTGTTGGACCTCATTATAATGCTCTTATGGCTGAATGGGAGTAAATCCCTGCAGCCAGGCTCTAAAAATCAAGTGGGAAGTCTGACACCAGAGCAAACCGTTAGCCAATTAATCGATGAGCTGAGTCAAAAGAAAATGAATCTGCCGTCCAACTATTTTGCTAATAGATTAATTGTTCAAGTCATTTTTATTTTTTTTTCCAAGCAAAAACATTTGATAGTTTTAGCTCCTTAAATTGTGAGTTCACTGCCTTTTTTGGTCTTAAACTACAGTGAATTCAGTTTTGGGACTGTTTGACGTCACCTTGTTGTGTAACTTGCTGTGATGGACGTTTTTACTGTTTTATTGATTTGTTCGTAGTAGTTTGAGTGACCACATACTTTTGGCAATGCAGCGTCTTCAATATATATGTGTCAAGGAAGGATTTTGATATAAAGATATTAGAAAAATATACATTTATTGTTGAGCATATGTGTACTATAACAAGGGAATTTACCTTTTTAAAGCAAACATAGAGATTGAAAGCCGCCACAAGGATCATTTAGTCACTTTTCTTAGCGATAGTCGTCGTCTCCGATGTTCAAATTATATTAAACTTTTAAAAGGTCATGTTTTATTTCATTGTGACTTTAAAAAAGCAGCTGTTGCTTTGAGGCGGTGAGGACCTGTTGCCCTCCTCTGAGACACAAACATACATTTTCACTGCGTGGGTGGAGGGAAGGGGGGGGGTTCCAAGGGTCAGAGGTGGCTCCTGAAGGTTCAGGGTTTAACTGTAGGATTGTTTCCGTAGCGACAGATGCACCAGCTGCTGTCGGGAGGGGGGTCATCGAACCTGCTGCCTCCTCTATGCTCTATTTATATACCATTTTTCTATGTGACAGTATGTGTTTATGTATCCAGTATCTGCTATGAAAATGTAATATCCTGCAAAAAAGTATTGAGATGTTTTGATCCACGCTTGACTAGAAGATTCTCCACCGGACGGACTTTAACCTGCATGATTCTGGATCAATATTTCTCTCTCACGATGCTACTGAGAGCAATTTTACTGACTACTCCCCCCCGCCCCCCTCCTCCTCCTCCTCCTCCTCCTCCTGTCTTAGTATCCTGACTACTGTTGTGCAACACATGTTTTTTTGTGAGTTCCTGTTTGCTACTGTTCATGCCACAGAAAACAAGGATGACCTGCAGGGGGGGAAACCTTCTGACTCGTCTCGCCAGCATGTGATCTGACAACGTTACTCTGAAAATGTGCTGCAGATGACTGATTATTGTAAATAGGGAGGTGTGATCGTCTGATTAAAACGAGATGTTCTGATCGCTGTCTTCTGGATTGATTTGATGCCAAAAAAAAAGTGATAATTTATTACAGCGCAGTTGGGAAGACCAAAATGAAGAGAGAGAGAGTCCTTATTTAAAGGGCAGGTTCGCAATTTTTTCCAAGTGTGTCTTACAGTAAAACCAGCAGTCAGGTGTCCGTATGAACAGTGAAAGAGGTTTTTTTTTCTCGCTGTGATCATCCCGCCTGTTCATACTGGATATTAAAAGATCCGCTTCAAATGTGCCCAGTGTGTCATTTGTGTGTCATTTGGTGCAAAAAATGGATTTAAAAAAAAGTTGATGTGAAGCTTGTATGAGGCGTCAGCAGTCTGAGTTCAAGTCATATCAAGTGGATATCTGACACATTTTCAGCCTTTTTAGCATCAAATTCTCCTCTTTTTGTCCCTGTTGTTGAGCTGTGGTGGAAGTATAGCAACAAAAAGAGGGACTTTGGCACTAAAAAGACTGTAACGATGAAAGATATCTACGCTGAAGCTTCATATTAGCTTCAAATAAACTTCTAAATACATTCAATACACGTGTTATGACGGGATCTTCTGATGCTCAGTATGAACAGGAGCAAGAAAAAACAGGTTTTAATGTTCATTTGGGCTCCTGACTGTTGTTTTAAGACAGATTTGAAAATGGTGAACTCGTCCTTTAACTCTTTAACAATCAGGGTTCATGATACAGACTGAAAGGAGGTTTGTTGGTTTATTTTCACCGCGGCTTCGTCGTAGCTCAGACGTCCACTGAAAGTGTCTCAGAAGTAAAACATTTTCAAATAGTCTGTTTTTTTTTTGTTTTTTTTTGTAGACACATGTGTCATTACACAGTCTTTGTTTTGTTTTATCAGCAGCTATTTAGATAATGGATTAATCAATCATCAAGTAAAAAGTGCCAAAAATTTGTTCCAGGTTCTTGAATGTGAGAATGAACTTGAATATGTTCATGTTTTGGACTGTTTATTGGACATTTAATGATTGCATCTCATGCTCTAGGAGAACATTTTTCTACTATTTTCTGATTATCTGATGACGATCAAACTAATAATCAATGAATCAAGACCAAGAAAAGCAGCAAATTCTCCAATTCACGAAACTTGAACCATCAAATCTTTGATGTGAAATCACCTAAACAATTAACAATTAATATCGAAATAGTTGCAGATTGATTTTATTTCGACTACAACTCCAATGATTACTCAATTTGGCAACTATTTTAGTAATCAAATTATCATTTTAGTCATTTTTTTAAGGAGAAATGACACATTTTTTTCTGGTTTTAGCCTCTCAAATGTGAGGATTTGTCGTACATGATGGCGAACTGAATATATTTGCTGTACGCTGGTCTGCTGATGACGTCACCTTTTGGTTCTAAGAAGAAATTATAACGCATTTTTCACCATTTTCTGAGATTTTATAGACAAAACTATTAATGCAGATTAATCGATAATGAAAACAGTCATTAGTTGCAGTCTCACGATCGACTAATTGATTAATCTACTGATTGTTGCAGCTCCACATAACTCTACAGTGGGGTTTTTGTACACTGATTTGTGCTTTTTAAGGGGTTTAATTAGTTTGATTGAATAATTTGAGGGTTTTTTCTCCTCCAAAAAAACATGTAACTTCAAATGTGTAAAAATGAAGATCGTTTGTTTTGCAGGTGACCTGTAGAGCGGTTTTGAATGTTGCTGTATTTTATCCTCCTGCGGCTGATTTACAGAACCAGTCCAGATGTTTTTTAGTGATCTGACGACTTGTAATTCCTCCACATGTAATGCATTCCTGCGGCTCTGTCTCCAGTGTGTCCCACAGCAGAAAGTCCTGCTTTATTTGGCCCACATGACTGTACTATTCCTCTGCCAAGTGACCGTTCCCGCTGCATGCTTGTGTTTGATGCAATTGATTAGGCTCACATGAAAGTTATCGATCGGAAGAGAGAACATTGAATGTCCCGTACAATGTGGAATTGTTCTGGTCAGGGATAGGGGTTTTTTTTTTTTTTTTTTTTGTGTCCAAACTACTTGCGGCTCCAGAGTGACCAAAACATCAGCATGTAGCTTGTGACATAACTGAGAGACGCTGTGCATTAAATGTCCAACACAAATGTTGATTTGCGTTGACGTGGAAAGACTTCAAAGTGCTGAGATGATGCAATCGGGGTTTTTTTTTTTTTTGATCAATAAGCATTTCTAAAGTGGTAATGTTTTTTGGTCTGAAGTGGAACGCATATTTAAATCTGTTGACTGAAATTTGACCATTTAGATCCTGAAAATAGCGTTTAGATCATCACTTTCAATTGTTTTAAGGCTGAACTACAGCAAAATGTCAGAAAATGGTTTAAAAAAAAAAAGTCGTCACAGTTTGCCAAAAGCCCAAAATGCAACCTAAAATATCTTATTTAGTTCCGCTCGACTGTCCACAACCCAAAGATATTTAGTTCACTGTCAGAGAAGAAGAAAATATTCATATTTAAGGAGGTGGAACAAGAGAATTTTTTTTTTTTTTTCTTAAAAATGGCTCTAAAGGATTAATTGTTCAATTAATTAATAGAGTAATCATTGTTCAACTCTCTAAAAAAACTTACCTGTTTGGTAATTTGATTAAAAACATTAATTTATGACATGTTTAGCTCAAACTTGCAGCCCTGTAGTCGGTCATATCGAGCTCGGATCACGTTCCCATCACACACAAACCGCTCCAGACCGGGGGGGGGGGGGGGGTCTTGATTTGGTTGGTTTGGTCCAAACTTGGGTGCGATGGCTGTGTTCAGAGTCTTTTTAGAGTCATGGTCAACTGCGCTAAACAAGGCGTCTTTGAAAAATGCCCTTAAACCTGTACAGTTTGGCACAAAGAGTTTTTTATTTCACCAAAAAAAAACCAAAAAAAAAAAACCCTGATGGTGCCGAAATGTGTTGGTTTAGTGAGGGTGTAGTATATTAACGGCAGCACACACTGGTGGTGTTTGGTGACTCTCTTAGAAAAGCAGCGTTTCCATTACGTTTTCTTTGAATTGACACTTCACAACGAGCCCAGTTTGGGTCAAATGAGGCGACGCTCGGTGACGTGGCCGCCGTGCGTTACACTTAACGGTATGTCAGCTGGTGTTGCCAAACTATTTTTCATATTTATCTCTCGTTACTTGAGTTTCCTGCTGACTGATAAAGTAGCAGCAGTACTCCTCAGGTTTTTTTTTTATGATCGTATCTGATCTCTCTCTTTCTCTCTATCTATCTATAATGTAAGTCGTTTCCTCGTCCTTGCTTCACATCGGGTTTCGTTGCGTGGCACACACAGGATCCCACGAAGCCTCTCCACTCACAGCTTTGATCCCCTGATTCAAAAACATGTTATGTCAAAGTTTATGTTTTTATTTTCCTGTGGGAAAATCATGATGTTGTCAGACTCGGACCGGAGTCAAGAGTTACACAGAGCCTCGATCCCCCCGGGGAAATGCCTTTTCACAGAGACCAACAGTGCCAAATTTGGACCAGGACTGAGAGCAGAGGGGAGAGGGGGGGGGAGGGGGGAGGGGGAGGGGGAGTTGAAGGTTAGAAGTGGGTGAGATTTTATGTATTTAGCTTGGAAACGGCCCGGCTCGGCTCTCCTCCACCCACACACTATCATTTCCAACGTGAGATCTGACAAATGTGACGTCTGCTGGCACGAAAGCAAAACTCACTGTTGAATATTACTGAATTTATTTATGTTTGAAACGTGTATTCATCCAAATGTTCTGAGTACTGAGCAGCGAACATGAAGTAATAGTGTTCAGATCTTGTTGGAATAAAGCCCAGTTCACATGTCTGTAATGCGTTTGTGTCAGTTCACTAAAACTTCAGAAGAAATGTCGCCAACGTATTTACAAGAATCCAAAACAGTTTGTTTCTGATGTACACTTTGAACACATTTTCTCCTTCAAGTTGATGGGAAAGTTTGTCTAAACCTTTGACTGGTACTGTGTATTTAAATAGAAATCAAGGCGATGCTGGAAATGTATCCAACCAACATAGGATTTGCAGTTTCATTGCTGATTGGCACCATAATGGAGGTTTAATAGGTTCGGGTCACTATAAACTATCCTGTTCTTGTTCTGTTTCTACTCCAAAACATTGGAGTTGAACAAGCTCAGCTAACCTGTTAGCTCGCTAGCTAACTACTTAGCATGATAGCTCTTCATTGGTCTGAAAGTTTGACCCATTGAGGACCCAATTTCTGAACCCAAAATGGTCTCATCCATTACAGAGTGACAGAACCCAGTCTAACATACTCAGTAGGAGGACTTCAGTCCAGATTTGGACTGAATCACAATCTGGACCGCTCGGCTGTCAGCATTTAGCCGCCCGCTAGTCGCCACACTTAGCGAGGTTGTTGTAGAAAGTAGGAGGTCTGGTGGTTGAAGTAAAATGGCTTCTTTCAAACTAGCTGATACAAAAAAAAAAAAAGGAAGGTTGACGGTGAAAAACACGCATTTAAAGGATGATAACTTATTTTATTTCCTTCTCTCAAGTACAATCAGCTTAATACAGGTGTAAATGAAGCGATGTTAAGGGGCTGTTCATGGTTTTTCGACCTTCCATCATGCGTCCATCATCCATACAGCCATTATCAGTGCATGGGAACCGTTATTAGTGCATAAATAAATAGAATAAAATAAAAAATCTGTCCTGATTAAAACTATCCCCCCCAAAATCACAAAGAACTACAAAACTGATCCGATTCACCAGCAGAATAACTATAAAAATCAACCAGTGAACACAGTGAAGACCTCACTGATGAACACGCTGACTCATGTATTGTAGTGAACGACACGTGACAGCAGGTGAGTAATTATTGATGAAAGCATCCTGGCGGGCAGCCGAGCCGAGAAAGACGGCGAGTGCCAGTGTGGGATAGTGGACTGGTAAAAAAAGAAAATACCTTTGGGTTGATGTTTGATATTTATTGGTGAAGAGCAAGAAATTAATTCAACATTTGATTGAAGCCAAAATATACAAATAAATATATATATATATATATATATATATATATATATATATATATATATATATATATATATACAGATCTGATGTGAACAAACAGGAAACATCAGACAGCGATATCTCCAAAGTGGATTATTAATGTCCCAGCTCTGGTTACAGCAACAGCTCTAATTACTTTTTCTGTTTACGCTCGTTTCCTCATCAGCGCCCGCTCTTTGTGTTAATTATTCCAACCGCTGTTCTGTTGTAACGAGACAGACAACCGTCACTTTCCAGGAGAAAATACGCACTCAGTCGATCATTACACTGTTAATTAAGTCATATTATGAGGCACAGGAAAGACAGTTATTCCCTCTTATATAATTATATCATTTCAATTCTTAATTTTGTCTCAGAATTAAATATTTTATAGTCAGTGTTACACAACAACTCACAATATAACCTTGCAGCAGCCGTGGTTGTGGTCTAATGTGTGTTTTATAAGGACTGTACAGTAAATTTAGGTTGTAATTAGATTACAGTAATCTCTTAGGTTGCGATTTACTCTCCAGTCTTGTGCGCAGGGATCAGCGATATCAGAGATCTGTCGCATCTACTGTGTGTTTTCTGGGAAGGACTCTCTGCCCGCTGCAAAAAGTGTCCCGTCATATATGTTGTTGAGGCTCAAATATCTCAATAAAAGTTGTGAGATACTTTTGACTTTACTGACAAGTGTTTGATTCAGGAATTTTGAAATAAAAGAGATGTCTCTGCTGAGATCTGTGTCTTTGTTTCTGTGTTTTGTTTCCAGGGAATCCCTGAAATGAAAACTTGTCATAAGTCAGAAATTAATTTCCCGATGTGGGGGGAAAAACATTAAATTGTGTCAGCTTGTCTGGCGGACTTTCCTCAGTTGTATAAATGATCATCCCACCTCATCCCACAGGAAAATCTAATTTATCTGTATGACAGCAACATAATCGCTTCATCTCCATATGTGCAAAGAACTGTGGACACCGTTTGATTGCAAACTTTCACTTTAATCCCTGCAGCGATGTCGTATTTCACCTCCATAAAGCTGAGACAATGCTTCCCATAGTGAAACTGTATATTAGAGTCAATTAGTAAACATAATAAACACTTTTCTTCTAATCAGTTTGTCCATAAAATATTAGAAATCAGAGAAAAATGCAGGTTATAACGTCCCACAGAACGAGATGATGTCCTCAATGTCTTGTTTTGTTCCAACCAACAGTCCCAAACCTGAAGGTATTCAGCTTTTAATGACATAACGAAGCAAATCCTGACAGTGGAGAAGCAGATCTTTTGGCATTTTTACAACTATTATCAAAATAGTTTCTGATTAATCTTCTCTTATCGTCTAATCAGTTAATTGACTAACTGTTGCAGCACAGAAGTCATCAGAGGAGGCTGCTGTATGAACAACGAACAACAGGATGGTAAAACACAACTGTAATAATACAAAAAATGTTTTCACAAGAGAAAATTATATACAGTGTTTCCCCTATAATATTACAGCGAGGACCCAAAAAGGCCAAAAATATTTTTTAATTGTCAAAAATAACGCCAAATATCCATTTATTCTTAAATCAATAGCGTTTGGGAGCCGTTGAGCAGCGCTGTCTCCAAACGTGAGTTAACGGCTGTGTCGTTGCCATGGAAACTGCAGATAGCGTCACTCCTTAGCCAGTGAGTGGTGAAGCGAGAGAGAGAGAGAGAGCGTCTGAAATAACGGTGAATGCTAACGGAGCAGAGGAAACGGTTAGCAGCAGCAGTAAGTTGTCAGTCTGGCAGTAAATGTACAGTACAGACTACAGTGTGTCAGTTAATAAACGCTGCAGCTTGTCAACACCATGAAAAGTCACGTCTGTTGTTTCCCCCCAACTGCTGGAAAAGTGAAGGTTAGCTCCAAAGTTAGCAACAATGGGTTAGCCTAGCTTGACGATGCTAAACAGATAAATAGAAAACGGAGAAATGTGTAGCTGCCTGCTAACTCCCCCCCCCTCCCTCACTCCCTCCCTCCGTCAGGCCAAACCACTCAACCTAGGGGAAACACTGATATATATATTTTTAAAATGTTTATATGCTTATAAATACTAAATAAGTGTTACACACCCCGACTTTTTCCAAATGCAACTTCCAGAAAAAATCTCAGGCCAATAAATAAACATCCTGAGGGAAATAAAAGTAGGTGTGGAAGCATTTTAGATGTATTTTTTTATTATTGCATTGTTATTACATCAGTATAAATAATTGGACTATATTTTCTTAAAGAATATAATATATCAGTGTTGTGTTTTTTTTAATGAGGAATATATAAACTGAAGCTAAATTACACAAGTAGATATTAAAAGACTCTGCAAGCATGTGAAAAATGGACTTACTATGGATATTTTTTGCAGTGTGTGTCCTGTGAGTGGCTGTGTTCGTGTGTGTGTGTGTATGTATGCGTGTGTTTTAACGTAGCGTGTTCGGGAACCTGAGCGATAAGAAGGTGGAGGTCCTATCTGTAATCAGAGAGAGGGAGGGGAGTGAAAACAGCCCGTTCATGCTGCTGGTTATTCTTAGTGCCGAGGAAATGAGCCTGGAGCCAGGACGACTCACCTGACTGCTCACACACACACACACAAACACACACACACACTCCCACACACACAGTCATATATCCATCACTTCAGAGGACATTACACTGAGTTTCATTCATTTCCATGAGACTTAACCTTTCCCTTAACCTTCAAATAAGCTTAAACTTCACTTTAAACCAAGTCTTCACCCTTAAAACGAATGCTTCACATGTACTTTCCGTCCTCACAACATGAGGAATACCTCATCCACACACACACACACACACACACGTAGACACATGTAGACGGAGCCAGATATATATGCACAGATAGGCATACACCACAGACATAAAGGCTGCACTTATATAAACAATCCTGAGAAGCAGAAATAATATGAGTTGAGTTTAAGTTCAGGAAAGTGCAGCCAAAAAGAATCGCAGTTTTTCAGGCCCCGAAGTGACACCACCCAAAATCTGTCATGACTTGAAAGGTCTGTAGTTTAATCTTTTCAAGGGGAACAGAGGCTGCAGTCAGCTTGGATTCATGTTACTGTAATTATGAATAATTAGCAATATTTTTTTTACAGTGGAGGAAAAAATAAAAAAAAAACGTGTCTATATGTTCCGAGAAAACGGACGCCAGAAAAATGACACATAATGTGTTTTGGTGAATAGCACTTAATGTAGACTTACAGTAGTTTGTTTACAAGAAAAAGCTACAGGACACGTTTAATTAGGCAGTTATTTTAAGTCCAGTCTGCTCCTAAATCTAGCCGGTACTTAACTATAGCATCGTTTTTTCCAGCCGTGATGTGTCTGAAGGCACAGAAAAACATCTTTTGTAGCTGAAGATACACATATACACTAAACTCACGCAGAGAAGGGTGTTATGGGTAACCACAGGGAAGCTTTTTTTTATTTTATTTTATTTTTTTATGGGTCACGAACAAATCACTTCACAAAGCACTCTGGGGACCGACCGGTTGCATAAAGTTTTCAAATGTAGGCGGTTAAACTGACAAAGTGGCTCACTGATGGACGAGGAAACTGTGGGAAGATTTCTGTGGAGGGGAAAAATAAAAAGTTGCCATATTTATACAAACCCTCCCCATCAGATCATAAGGACAAGGACAAAAGAAATGCAGCTTGGAATAAAGTAGCGCTAATTGAGGTCAGTTCTTTATTTACACAGTGTTTGTTAAGGAATGCTAACAGGCTAAAAACATAGCTCATATATTAATTGGCCCTTTTTTTGTTGACACTGTGAGGCTAAAATCTCCTCGTTCAACTTGTAGCGACAAGTGAGTTTTAACAGGAAGGGATTTGTTTGCTTCCAATGTTTTCATTGTAAAACATGTTGAAGTTACTTTGCTAAAAAAAAAAACCACACAACTCCTTGAGTCGGATGTTCTGGTGCTTTATATCCAGAACTTTTGCGAAGGTTTTAGGCACTTAAGACATTTAGATCACCATCAGAGAGGCGTCTTATTCTGCAGCAGGACAAAAAAAAAAAAAATTATCTTCATCATCAAGATAAACATGGAGTACGGCAACAACCGACCTGCCGAGTAGCTGAAACGCTGCTGGTTTAAAAGCAAAGCCGCTCCCAGCAAACACTGATTTCCTTCTGCTTTCTGAGCTTTTTTGAATGAAGCTAATTGATGAATAAAAACTATCCACGGCATTCACTTTTTAGTGCCTAAAACAGTAGCGCAGAGGCTGTATATCCATCCTCACATGCATTTGTAACTCTACTTCTATACTCATGAGGCCGCAGATTAACGTTTCCCTGAAATCAATCATAGTTCTCGACCACAAAACCGTGTTAAAACCCTCAAAACCCTCAAAAACAAATGAAGTCCTGACAAAACTTGTCATTTTCCAGGTCAACTCGGTTAAAGAACACACACACAGTCGTTTCTTTCCCAAACCTTTTACAGTTTGAGCGCCGAACATGCAGTTGACAAAAAAAAAATAGCAGTATTAATAGCAGCATGATGTAATCTGGGACCTTGTATTTATATATATATATATATGTGTGTGTGTGTGTGTGTGTGTGACCCTGATAACCAGAAATAGAGACAATATAAACACTGATGATTATCACAGCCAAAGAACACTGCGCTGCAAAAAATGTCGGCTGGTGTTGTTAATGTAGCTCCGTAACAGCCATAAATCCTAAATTATTACCACGTCAGGTTTAGACAACAGAATGGAAAACTGAGAACAACATTAACCGAGCAGATTGTTTAAATATTTGAACTTTGAGTTGTACTTAAATGGTTTGAGTGGAGATCTTTATGTAGAAGAAATCTGCAAGGATCAGTGAATTTGCTTTAAGGAAGCAAAATAAATGTGTACAGTGTTTTTTTTTTTTCTTTTCGTAGCGATTATCTTTTACATTTTACAGGCTAATTTGCACCTTTTTAACTAAATATAAACCAATCAGACAGGAGAGAGGTTTATGGGAATTAACTGATCACTTAGCAAGTTTGACAGTTAAGTTGATCTACAGGTCTATACGCAGTTTTATTAACCTGTGAAGTCATTTTTAGCAGTGTAGGGTCTGGAGCTGCCCGTGTGCTTTCTTGGGAACCTTTGATACAGAAAGCTGAAATTCCTCCGCTTCCCTCTCTGTTCATTATCCCCACTTCCTGTCATTCTTCTCCAGCTCGCTCACTTACGCTCTACATGTGCCTTTCTGAGTGTTTGAGCACTTTTGTAACCTAAGATTGATTATTTTATTACTTGTAAGCTGGCTAGTTTTTAGCCATGCTAGCAGGCTGTAGGGAAGGCAGAGTTGTGTCTGCTGGTCCGTCCGCCACTTCGGTCCAGACTGAAATATCTCAACGACTATTGGATGGATTGACATGAAATTTACAACAGATATTCAAAATCCCTAAAGGATACAATCAAACCACTATGGTGATCTTCTGACTTTGCTTTTAGCGCCACCACCAGGTCAAAGTTTTAATTTATGCTGTGATATATCTCAACATCTACTTGATGGAGTGGCTTTAACTTTGAAGACCATGAGGTTGACTTTTTAGTTCTGTATTAAAATATCTTGACAACGATCGGATGGATTGGTGTGAAATCTGGTTCATCCATTCATGTTCTCCAGAGGATAAATTGTAAAAACTTTGATCTTCTGACTTTTCATCTAGCGCCAATTTAAGTGCGTCTAATACTTTGGTTTACGACCAAATACATTCCCGTCAGGCGTCATGTTAGCATGCTAACAAGCTAAAACAACATGGTGAACGTTAAACCTGTCAAACATCAACATGCTACCATGATCATTGTGAGCATGTTAGCACAGTGATGTCAGCATTGTACAACCTCTTAGTCCTGCTCTACACATGTATGTGCCTCTACAACAGATCATGCGATAGAAGACTGCCGTTTTCATCTCGTTTACTTCAGATAGTCAACGTTGTTTTTAAAATGAAATCACTCTCTAACCTCCACCAAATAGTGTTGTCATGTTGGCCTCATGGTCTAAGAAGCGTACTCTACCATGCAACCGCAACATCTCGGTTCAGATCCAGTCAGGGTTCTTTTGTTGCTGCTCTCGCTATCTGCCCTCACATTTCCTGTCTGACTCTTTACTGTGAACCAAACCAAATTAATCCCCCCCCAAACAATCTTTAAAAAGAGTTTATCTGACGAAATCTGAACCATTGATTGTTTGGTCTGTGAAGAAAATAGCAAAGAATGTCATAATTTCACAATTTCTCAGAGCCTGAGTGACATATTGCTTGTTTTGTTCTGCCACCGTTTCAGATCTCTCAAATTTCAAAACCTTGTTTACATACTCTTTATTAGTGTCCTGGTTTTGATCTTGTTTTGCGATGGGATGTTTATATGGAACATGGGAAACCTTGATATTCATAACACTATCTGATCATCTGTGTGCAGGTTATTCCTCAACATCTCAGCCATTTGTTTCTTTACCAACAGAGAAAGATCACAAACCTGCATACAGTCTTTACAGTGTACAACTCAAGTTTCTCAAAAAAACCTGGTTTAAACCTCGTGTAGCTTCCTGAAACCAGGATGAGATGTTAAATGTGCAACACATACTCCAAAAACCTGATTATAACCGGGATATTTGTGCATGGAAACACACCAAACCAGCAAATCTCCACATTTGAGTAGCCTGAACCAAAAAATTTGGTTAAAAAAAAAACAAATTAGCTGCCTATAAAGTTTCAGTCTATCCACTAATCAGTTAAGCGGCTAATGATTTCAGCTCCAATTTTAGATTATAAATAGTTATAGGAGCCGCCGTTCATGTCTGACTCTGACTTTGAGACTTCTACTTTGACTTGTCTCCAAACATTAACTGTGGCTGTTTTTGAAAATGTTGTTATCTGCAAAACTTTAAGAGTCTCTGGATGCGCTCCAATGCAGACTTTATGTGTGTGTGTGTGTGTGTGTGAACGCAAACAAACATGACTGTCGACCGTCACATCAGGCTGAAGCAGACAGGAATGTCTGCCGGGAGGTGTTGGGAGACACTGATGGTGATTACATCAGCAGGAACTCTGTGACCAGATCGGAGGGTGACTGAGTTGATTTACTGTGGAGGGACTTTCTGAAGGAGATTACATTACTGGACAATTTAGGCTACACAGTGAAAGAAAGCCTTGTCAACACACACACACACACACACACACACACACATTCGTTTGCACCACTATACTCAAGGCCATTTCTAGCTTGGGGGGCCCAATGCAACATCTCTTTGAAAGTCATCAATGATGGACAGCTGCCGGCCAATCATGATTGATACTGATCATGGCAGGACCACTGAGGCGTTGGCGCACACGTGTAGTCGGCACTGGCTGTACTTATGAGGACGCGCACGTGAACTGGTTCCCACGTTGGGTCGGTTACAATTCGATTGAAAACTTGTGTTTGGTCCTCACAAACATGGAAGGTCACGCACAGTTAGTGCTGAAACAATCAGTTGATTATCAGCAGCTATTTTGGTAATTAATTAGTAGTTTACATCATTTTTGCTTCTGAAATGTGAAGATCTGCTGCTTCTCTTTGTCTTATGTGCTTGTTAATTTAATATCTGTAGGTTTTGTAGTGTTGTTCAGATAAAACAAACAACATAAAGATGTCAGATCAGATTATCAGATGAAGAGATGGTGGAAATACAAACAGCGCTGCTAAACTTTGACGAAACAGTCCAGTTTTGGAGTCGACCAGTTGACCCAGTTGACCAAAATACCAGTAACATCAGCAACATTTCATTCCCCCACAAGACCACATCTTCAACACATTGCTGCTGTTGCGAGCCTGTAACGAGTAACCAAACAGAAGAAAGACAGAACAAGGAGTGAAGTTAGGTTCCCCTGAAAAAAGCTCTGTTAGCATTCTTAACATTCAGAGTTCCCACATGTAGCAGCAGCTGCTTCTGGCTTTTGGTTTAAATGAGGCGTGTTAACAACGCTAACAAGCCATTTTAGGAAAACCGAAGGTTGAATGTAGAGACTTTTTTTCATGTTTATGTGTCATAAAAATATTCCAAACATCTGAGTGCTTGTTTGATTTGCAGTTTTTATCGGGGTGGCTGTTAACCACATCAAAGCGTCCACGGTTGAGTGCACATGATGGCAGCTTTGTAGGGACCAGAGAGACAAAGTGTTTCTCCTTCACTTTTCCTGTCAGCTTTCCAGTCGTTCGCCTGCTTATTATCAAATTCATATCTCCGACATGTCGGCTTTCCAGGAATAAATAAGCATTTTATGGTTTTTGCTTGATGGCAGTGCATTTTTTTTTTGTCATCTTATCTGCCTTGTTATGAAGTTCGTAGAATTTTATCAGCTCGTGGATGAAACACAAACATGAAAATAGCTAAAATAATTCTGCTCAGGGAATAATCTTTAACCTCAGATTTGTCACTGTGCTCGGTCAGTTTAGAGACGTTACAGATGCACATTAGAGCAGATAAACATGCTTTACAGGTCAAACAAATGATTTGGTTAAATAACAGTAGTGATGCAAGGATGTGACGGAGCAGTCATCGGTTTAAACTGCAGGATGCAGAGACCAAAACCCAACTGAAACTGAGATTAGAAAAACAAAAACATGGAAAAATTGCCACACTATATATTTCTGTCGTAGTTCTTTTGGTCCAGTCATGCACCCTAAATTCACACTAATAAGCCAAAAGTACTGCTACTGTAGTGATTTTGCCTTCATATGATGTCACGTGACTTTCTGTTGGAAGTTTTCAACAATGTGATGGACGTGAAACTATCCTGGTTGAAAAATGAGCACAAACTGTAAGATATTGAACCAAGTTTCCATCCAAATGTTGCACCCAAAATTGAATTAATGCACAACTACTGTTATGTGAGTATTAGGAGTTCATCAAGATATAATTATAATATGTTATAATAAGTTGTTACTGAGCAGAACTAAAGCAATTTCTGCTTCGTTATCCCTCCGAAATATTAAGTGAAAGGCTGCATAAAAATGATGAATTAGGTTTTTACTTTACCTACTGTGGTAATTGTGTTTATGCAACCAGTGTATTATTTTTCCAGTCAGCAAACAGCAACAAAAAGAAATACCACCTTGTTAGTTGTATCATGAAAACAGCAGAAATAGGAAAAATGCATTTTAAACCAATCAGTCCTCGTCTGCACTGATTAAAGGTGACTTCTTTAGCTTTTTGTGATTTTCTGTTATTTATATGCTGTCAGATATTAAACATGGTGTCCAAAGGTCCAAAACCTGAGGAGAAAAAGCTGCCTGTAAGACAAAAACCAGGGCTTGAACCTGCTCTGAGAGCTTCGTTTGTAAAGTTACCTCTACTTCCTCCGTTCTGTAGCCTTTGTTATGATTGTTGCTAAAGTTTTTTCCATGTGTTCACATTGTCGGATCATATTTCAGATCATATTTGAGCTCTGGATGTATTTGAAAAATCTTCATAAAGCAGTGATAACCTACTACTATAGTAGGATATTGTTTACAGCAGAGATCGGCCAATCAGAGCAGAGCGGGCTCATCAGGAGGCGGGGCCTTAAAGAGACAGATTGTTCATGCATTTCCATACATGGCCATCCGTTTCATAGCCTTTGTTGCTAAGGTTGTTGCTAAGCTGTTTCCTGTTGTCCAATTTCATTTGTCGGATGAGATTTCAACTCAAACACGTGTGAAAATTTTCCATTTCGAGTAAAGACTGAAATAAAGAAGTGAAATCCTGCTACTGTTTGTTTACGCAGCTTTCCGGCCCAGCAGAATTCAACCAATCAGAGCAGAGCGGGCTCATCAGGAAGGCGGGGCCTTAAAGAGACAGGAGCTAAAACAGCCTGTTTCAGGCAGAGGCTGAACTGAGGGGCTGCATAAAGGACCAGCAGAAGATAAATAAGGAGCTTTTTAAAACTAAATCATGCAAAGATATTCCAGTAGAGTCCCAGAATATAAATAGAGCTGGGCATGAAATGTGCCCTTTGAAGCAAACTAAACATTATCACACAGTACTGAGTAAGTTTTTTAATATAGTTAAAGGTTGTAATGCTTCCCTTTTGATTGCTGGCAGCTGGTGTGGTGAAATATAAAAGCTGAGAAGGTGGGAAAAGGCGAGCGCTTTTGTCAGTGTTGGACAGTGTCGCCCGAGTATAAAGCTATGATGAAACCAAACTCCCCCGCCGCCAAGTGTGATTTATATTTATTGAATTTAAATTCCAGCCTAAGTGGGCATGGGTTTTATTGGACACACTTCAGTGTTCACAAGCTATTTGATTAGAAGCAAACAAAGCATGAATGGATACAGCATTAAAGTAAATTACAAAACACTGTAACAAACCGGCTGCCTGAATGTTAGTGGAAAAAACAAACAGATAATAAGGAATCAATGACGAGGATCCGAGCAGCAACATTATTATCCATTTGGAGTTGTGTTTCTGTCCACCTGGTGAATATAAGTCCAATATTTACTCTGTTTTAGCTTCTGTTTCTGCTCTCTACCAACTCCTGAGGGAAATATCTGGCTCTTTAGCTGCTAAATGCTCCACTAATGTTCACCAGCTAGTCTACAGCTGACTGTGTCTGTTTGCTGTTTGGTGCTGAGCAGGTAGTGTACAGTAGGTTTTTGCAGCTTTCTCTCTGGAAACAGCTGCCTGCTGCGGCCTGAAACGACGCTACGAGAGCCGCTGAGAGTGAAATAAAACAGTAAAGTTGCAGCTGGACAGATAAACAATGAGCTGAAACTCGACTATATAAAAGCTCCGTAAAGCCGAGAGGAGCTGCTAACCCAACGACCAACACATTACACATCCCCAGTTTTGTTAGCGTGTAGCACTTTTAAAATAATCAGAAGTGTTTACAGTTTGCATATGATGCTTGAAATTGTCAAACTAATGTTACAGGTTTGGGCCTGGTCTTGTTATAAGTCATGTCATGCGTTTTACTACTTGCCCAAGCATGAAAAAAAACCTCTGGCGCCACCTGTGTGCACGTCGGTTTGTTGTCAATAAACCTCCACACTGCTGCCAGGATGTAGAAACCCGTTTGATTACATTTCTAAAATGTTATATGAGCTTCAACGAGCTTCAGAAGTCACTTACATGACGGCGGCGAACAATAAGTCTCTGAATGTACATGCTGTAAGATAGACAGACATGAATAGTCTGGCCTCAGTGCAGCTACAGGGGGGGGGGGTGAGGGGGTCTGATAAACACTCATTGACTTGATTGGATAATACACTGCCAAGATACAAACTCTAGCAAATTAACAACCTACCATGGTACTCGCACAGCCAAAAATAGCCGGGACAACTGCCCTTTAAGGGTTTCTCCACAGTTCATAATGAGATTCTTTTCATCACGGTTAAACTCACATTCCTTCTGCCAAGCTCGACAAACGAGATTGTTGTGCAGCTTTGGCAGAAGAAGACCGCAGCTGTCATGTTTAAAAAAGCTGTTTTCACTTTGAATTGATTTGAATAAATGTTGTAATAACACTCGGCGGCATCCAAGTTCACTTCACGCTGCTCTTTTCTTGCAGTGAAAACCACATGAATCGCTCGGCTGTTTGTTTTCTCTCTCTGACTCGAGCTGAGGATTTTTTTTTTTTTTTTTACACGAGGATGTGAAGTCGCTGAATGATTTTCAAGGACTTTTGGGGACCTTAAAATGTTCGTTAACACTCCTCAGGAGGATCTGACACCCCCCCCCCCCCCCCGAACACGTTCAGCAAATAATCTCGTCCTCCTCGTTTCCCGTAACACTTCATTTTTCTCTCCCTGATAGCTGCGCATCATGAAACACTCAGCTGCCTGTTTGCAGCAGCTCTGCAAGATTGTGTAACAGTAAACCCATTTCCAAGTCAAACATTTAGATTTTTTATTATTATCATTAAAAAAATAAATAAAAAGTTGATACTTGACATGAGTGGAGTATAACCATAAAAGTAAAAAATAAAAGTCTGAAACCAATTTGCGCCAGTTTTCACAGAGATTGTCGAATTTTTTCTTTAAAGAAAAGTCAGAATAATTTCAAAGATGCCACATTAACACTAACCTGTCCTGCTTTGCTACTCTCTACAGTTCCCATAATGCTTTGGGGAAGTAAACAGGAAGTATATGGTTGCTTGCTATGGTTGGATTTAATGAGTTAGATGTGGGTTACAACCAAGCCCCCAGGAACAGCACCAGGCTGTGAAACCGATTCGACATAGCGGCCAAACTGTGTAATCACAACCTCCGGGTTCGTCACGTGATGCACACGCGTCCAAAAAAGCATTTTGTTCCTGCACAGAATCATTAAGCAGCTGTAAAATGGTGAATACATTCATCTGAGCGTCACCACCTCCACGTCATGACTGGTTTTACTATCAGATGATGAGATGTTTTACCTCGTGAGAATCCGTCTCGTCAGGCTTCAAATTTACGCGCCGAATCCGGCCGCCTCACAAGGTAAGACGGTGATAGACGGGTGGTTCGTCCAATCACCTGCCAAGTGTTTTATTTTGAAAGTTCCTGCCCCTTTTTTCCAAACGGTTTCCAAGGACGACTTGGAACGTCTGCGGGGGTTCGATTCCAGTCGCAGACCTTCGTTGCACATCATTCAATCCGTCTCTCTCCTCACGTATCTCTCCGTTGAGATCGCAAAGTTTCTAAATATATCAGACATATCAGATCAGCAAAAAAACAAAACAAAACAAGGTGTTGATACATCACAAAGTAATTAAAGTGTTTTTAAAATTTGCAGAAATTATGAAATAAAAGGAAAAATGGAAAATTATAGGAGTTGAAACACTTGTGCTGCCACCAAAGCCAAACTGAGATCTTAGTTTGATTGATAGATATTTTAATAGATGATTTAATATTAGACACCGACTAAATCAGTTGAGAATTTAAAGGAAAATCCTTAAATTGTGTCTAAGTTTTTATGCTTTGTGATGCCATTTAGAGTTTGTTTACTTCAGTCATCTTTAAAAACGATAAACAGGCCTGAAGTTTAAAGTTGAGATCAACTAAACAAGCTTTACTCGACATCATTGGATCAAACGTTTAATTCTATATTCTGATAAAACTGTATGTGATGAAAACACATTACTGATCTGACTCTTCACCATGAAAAACGAGTCTAAAAAAGTTTTAGATGCTAACAAATCTCAGGTGACAGGCCTCTAAAAAAAAAAAAAAAAAAAAGGAGATCATGAGTTGTGGAACGTAACTGAGGATCCTCTTAAAACAAATTTGATTTCAAGAATGACAAGAGGTCACACGGTCAGGAATTATATGAAGGGAATGGGGTGATTTAATTTGAAGCAGTGTTCTCCTGTGGGCAATTAAGTTTGCATATTTGTTTTCTGTTTTCATTGCAACGCTATGACTCATTAGGCATAAATCGCACCATCTGACATTGTTTGAAATTGATATTAAACAGCCTGACTCAGATCAGAACCAAGACTTTATTAGACCCACCTGCAAGACTGCTGTTATCTTAATGGACTAGAAAAACACTTTTGGGAGGAAAAGACGATTCTGCCCAGATTACGTATTTTCTTGCTTTTTTTTTTTTTCTTTCTTCCCAACGGGGCAATTTAGCTTACAGTCATAACTTCATGATAATAAATACAAAAAAAGAGAGAAAAACAACTTTTAAAACAATGATTAAAACAAAAGAATACAGTGTTTCCCCTATAATAGTACAAGCCAGGCCAAAAATATTTTTTAAAATGTCAAAAATAACGCCAAATATACATTAATTTGTAAAATAAGAGCGTTTGGGAGCCGTTGAGCAGCTCTGTCTCGAAATGTCAGTAAACGGCTGTGTCGTTTCCATGGAAACTGCAGTTAGCGTCACTCCTTAGCCAGTGAGTGGTGAAGCGAGAGAGAGAGCGCGTCTGAAATAACGGTGAATGCTAACGGAGCAGAGGAAACGGTTAGCAGCAGCAGTAAGTTGTCAGTGTGTCAGTAAATGTACAGTACAGACTACAGTGTGTCAGTTAATAAACGCTGCAGCTTGTTAACACCATGAAAAGTCACGTCTGTTGTTTGCCCAACTGCTGGAAAAGTAAAGGAGTTAGCTCTAAAGTTAGCAACAACGGGTTAGCCTAGCTTGACGATGCTAAACAGATAAATAGAAAACGGAGAAATGTGTAGCTGCCTGCTCACCCCTCTAACTCCCTCCACCAGGCCAGACCACTCCTAGGGGAAACACTGGAATATACAAATACACACACAGACAGCACCATCACTGATTTTACTGTCACCAAAACCATCAGATAGAGCAGCAAAAGAAAAGAAATCAGATGACACCGTCTCTCAGGAAGATGAACTGAGCTCCCCGAAGTGAGCTGATGGTACGTAATGTGAAACCTACAGATGTTATCAGTGCCTCTGCAGCTCCTCTCGGCTTTACGGAGCTTTATAGTGAGTTTCAGCTCATTGTTTATCTGTCCAGCTGCAACTTTACTGTTGTATTTCACTCGCAGCTGTTTCCAAAGAAAAAGCTCTAAAAAGCCTCTGTACACTACCTGCTCAGCACCAAACAGACAGTTAGCTGTAGACTAGCTGGTGAACATAGTGGAGCATTTAGCAGCTAAAGAGTCAGATATTTCCCTCAGGAGTTGGTAGAGAGCAGAAACAGAAGCTAAAAGAGAGAGAATATTGGATTTATATTCACCAGGAGGACAGAAACACGACTACAAATGAATGATAATGCTGCTCTGCAACTGCTGGATGTGGAAATAAAAGCAACTGTTTGCTAACAAGTTCAACAAATCAACTTAAAAGGCGTATATCAATGTTGTGTACTTGTTTCTGCTAAAGAAAACAAGTGGACAATCAGTTATTGCAGGTTAAACGGCACACATTCACAATTTGTCCCGGCAAGTTTTTTTGTTTGTCACACTGAGATTACAAAACCAATTGACTCAATGAAATGAGTATAAAAGTCTTTCAGCAGAAGTGCTTCTGTCATACGGTTCTCAGAAACATAAGGAAGTACTTGAGGGCACATATTTGAACTCTTCAATAAACTTAACGATTCAATTTCAGAGAGGTCTTTACTTCCCGAGGCACATATTTTAATTATATGAAAGTATGTAGATATAAATCAGTGACCTTAGCCTCCGGAGATCCTGTGCTTTCTGTGAACCACTGCTGATAATATAAGAAAGGGTTACATTGTTTAAAGTGAAAGAAGATCCTTTGTGCCCTTACAGTTATCTAACCCGGAGTACATTAACGTCTTTACACTACAGCATGTGTCACCTGAGGCTAAGATTGATCAGTGACACACACGAGTCACATAACACAAAGCTGTACACATACTGAAGCTCTGCTGACTCTTTTAGCTGTTTTAGTATTGTAATAACACTGATTTATTTATTTTTCTTCTTCTTCTTCTTCTTCAGGCAACTTTGATAAGCAACAACCAAATGACATTTAAGATCGTCCTTCTTTGCAGTAAAAAATGTTTTTTTTTAAAAAAAATTGTTAACAGGTTTGTTTGATTGAAAGCAGCTGGTTAAGCGTGTTGGTGCCTGTGTTTTATTAACATCAGCTGGAGGGGCGTGTCAGTGTTGGATCAACAGGAGATGAGGCGTGTCGGTGTCTGTGTTTGATTGACAGCAGCTGATTGATTGACGGCAGCTAGGGGAGGTGTCAGTATCTGTGTTTGATTGACAGCAGCTGGGTTTGTGTGTCGGTGTCTGTGTTTGATTGACAGTAGCTGGGGATGTGTTGGTGTCTCTGTTTTATTTAAAGCAGCTGTTTGATTGACGGCAGCTGGGCGGCGTGTCGGTGTCTGTGTGTGATTGACAGCAGTTGGAGAGGTGTGTCGTGTCTGTGTTTAATTGACGGCAGCTGGGAGGATGTGTCGGTGTCTGTGTTTAATTGACGGCAGCTGGAGAGGTGTATTGGTGTCTGTGTTTGATTGATGGTAGCTGGGGGGATGTGTCGGTGTCTGTGTTTGATTGAAAGCAGCTGATTGATTGACGACAGGCTAGGGGAGGTGTCAGTGTCTGTGTTTCAGTGGCAGCAGCTGGTTGAGCGTGTCGGTGTCTGTGTTTGATTGACAGCAGCTGGGGGCGTGTCGGTGTCTGTGTTTGATTGAAAGCAGCTGATTGATTGACGGCAGGCTAGAGGAGGTGTCAGTGTCTGTGTTTGATTGCCAGCAGCTGGTTGAGCGTGTCGGTGTCTGTGTTTGATTGGCAGCAGCTGGGGGCGTGTCGGTGTCTGTGTTTGATTGACAGCAGCTGGGGGCGTGTCGGTGTCTGTGTTTGAGTGGCAGCAGCTGGTTGAGCGTGTCGGTGTCTGTATTTGATTGACATTATCTGGGGGGCAGGGGGACAGAGTCCTGCATCTTGTACTCTCCATCCATCCCGACCTGCCCCGTGCGTCTTTAACGCTATAAATAAACATGGCGTTTCATTATATTAGAAAAAAACATTACCTGTGAACATAATCCAGGCAGCGAATGAGTTTGCCGACACAAGTTCGGTGGGGAAACAGTTTCGTTTATTATGAACATAACTTCTTGGAGACACGGTCTCTGCTTTCGCTGTCAATGTGAACGAGTTCAGTTTGTTTCTGAAACGGCAGTAATGACAGCGACATTTGAGAACGCATCACATGAATGAGCCGCTGGATTCGTCTACAGAGGGAACATCACCTTTCCTTCGTCCGTTCCTACCTTCCTTCCTCCTAACCCGAGCCACTCCCTCCCCCCCCCCCCCCCCCCCCCCCTTCTTCCTCTCTCCCCAAAAAGCAGCAGCAGAGTCGGGGTTCAATCTATTATTCAGGCTGCTTCTCTGCTGCACACAAACACGGCATCAATAATGGAACCAGCAGCTAATTAATCATTGAAAAGAGCAGGAGTGTAATCTATGGACCACTATGGAGAATATGCAGTGTGTTTATGAGTGTGTGTGTGTGTGTGTGTGTGTGTACGTGCACTTATATTAATCATGTTGTGGGGACAAAAATCTGTTCATTTACATTGTGGTGACAAGAAGCCGACCTTCACAGGGTATTTTAGGGTTAAGACTGTGTGTGTGTGTGTGTGTGCGTGTGAGAAGGCAGGAGGGTTGGGGAGGGGGGAGGAGGGGGGAGAGGAGGAGGGGGGGTTTGCGTGGGAGGCAGCTCTGCTTCCTGATGTTATAATCATCACATCACCATCTCCTCTCCTGCTGGAATGAGTCGGCTAAAACCATGTTTCCTCACGTTAAGTCGTTTTTTAAGCGTTTTTTCTGTTTGATTTAAAGCAACGATAATCAATATTTCCACTGCTGGAAACCGACGGTTACCTGTGTGTGTGTGAAAGGTGCCGCTTGTTCTGTTGAGTCCACAGAGAGTTTTTATCACCCTACTCTGCAGTTTCCCTGAAGTTTTATGGCTTCCTTTTACTCATTTCCTCATCATAAAATCTAGAGATGCACGATATTGGATTTTTTGCTGATATCTGATATGCTGATATTTCCAACTTATTGTGGCCGATTGCTGATGCCGATATATGCACATATTTTTTTTCCAGCTGGCTGAGGAGCATATTATGCTAAGTATGATCAACAAAGACAATATATGAAGGAAGAATTCAGGAAGACTGGAGTTCAGGAGCTCAGCATTAAAACTTTAATGAACTGGAGCAGTAGAGTTTTCATTGAGTTTATTAGACAGACAGTATTAATGTGTAGGATTTAATCTCTGCTCCTCACTCCGGAGCAGAAGTTGGCGCTAATGCACATAAAATGGTGGTTGTCAACGTTATAAACCAAAAAGAGGAAGTTTTCCCCTCCCAAACAGAGTGGTACATCCTGTCAGCTGAAGTGTGTCCTATCTGTGCAGCCGTACACAGCAGCTCCTCCTCGGACTGTTTCACTCTGACGGTCCTGGTGTTTCCTCCACAGGCTCCACTTCACTCAGCTGCCCGTCAGACCCGCTGCTTCTTCCCACTTTAACCTGAATAACAAACCGGGGCTCGGTGCTCCAGTTGGATCCACACAGAGAGCCAGGGCTAACGTTAGCTGAGAGGCTAGCGGCATGACCGGTAAGAAGCACAGCCAGCTAGCTTCTGCTAACCTCTCAGCTAACGCTAGCCATGGCTCTCCATGTGCGGCACTGAGGTTTGTTATTCAGGTTAAAGTGGGAAGAAGCAGCAGGTCTGACAGGCAGCTGGGTGAAGTGGAGCCTGCGGAGGAAACACCAGGACCGAGGAGGGAAACGCAGCCAGGCGGGGAGGGTATGGAAACATATCGGCTGCTCATAATCAGCAGAAAATGCCGATATTTCATTTTAGAGCTTATATCTGCCGATACTGATGATGTGCTGATAATATCGTGCATCCCTAATAAAATCCCCGCTGTTCACTTCCTGTCCAGCACCGAACAGCAACGTTAGTCTAGCCGCTGAACACAGCAGAGCATCGAGCAGCTAAAGAGACTGATGTTGAGTTGGTGGAGACCAAACCGGAGCTAAAAGAAGAGTGAATACTGACCAGAAACACAACTCCGAATAAACGCCAATGTTGCTCCGTATCTGCTAGATGTGTAAATAATGTTCATCCAAAAATCAGTGAACGCAGATTTAATGGTTATTTTATGGTTCCTCTTACATCTTGGATTTATAAACCTTGTGTTTGATGTTCTCTGCACCTTCCTTATACACAATTAATACGATTTGTTTCTCAATGTATCTATACAGTAAGAAAAAAAAACATTTGCTGGGCAAAATATCAGCAATACACAATAAAATTAATTTAGTTTGTTCATTTTTTTACTGTCTTGCCTTCGACTGATCAATTCAATCAATTCTATTAGATTTTTAGGACATTATAAACTGTAAATCAATACAAATTTGACCCTTTTTTCAGCCTAGGCTGCATACAGACACAGACAACCTTCAGCAATAATGCAGAGCAGCCTGTACGAAACCTGAGAGTCAAAACTCAGGGCGGAAATGTCCGAGGCGCTTAATGTACAACTGGCTGCTGATTGTTAAGCTAATTGCTGAGTTGAGTATAGTTGAGGACACCTGAATAACTGAAGGCAGCTCATAGATCTGATCTGGATTACAGTGGCAGGACATTTAAAGGAATAACTTTTAGAAAATCAAGCAGGTTTATTACAAAAACACTGATTTGAGTCTCTTTATTCACCACTGCTAGAATCTTTACACTTTATTACTAATGACAAATATCTCACTCATCACTGTTCTCCGTATCTCAATGTTGGACTTTCTTACAGTCGAGAGGAAAAAAAAAAACCATCTCAAGTTATTCGTCTGTAAATCTCACATCTCTTCTGTCATTTAAACTGAACCTCAGATATCAAACTTGGAGATTTTAATGCTTCATTATCTGATGGTTGTTTTTAGGATTCTTGCAACTGTTTTTTATTTATTCCTTATTAATTGTGTAGTTGTGTAGTTTTTTTCTGTCCGCTTCATTGTGTTCTCGGTCTCATGAATGTTTCTCGTTCTCGGGCTCCGTCTTGGGACAAAGATCTGAATCTCAATGAGGCTGCTTATTAAATAAAGATTAGATAAAATAAATAGCTCATTGGTCATCGCAAAGGTCAGTTGATCAGATTACTTTTATGTTATAAAACTCGCAAATAACTAAGTTAAAGCTATTTTCTATTCGCCTCCTCCTCCTCCTCCTCGGCTGCCTCATGTCGCAGCTTGTTTTTCTGCTATAATGTGAAAGTAAATAACAACAGGAAGCAGTTATTTACACTAAGATAGTGACACATCATGCATATATTGATGCTGTTTCCCCTTTGCTTTGTAAACCCTTTTAAAAAATGAGCAAACATTCACATTCATACGGCAGATAAAGTTATTTTATTTAAAATAATATTGCCTCTTTTGTCTCGCAGGGACCTCAGTTACCTTCTACTCTCCTTATTGACGTGTTGTTGTGCGATCAATCTTTCATAAAGAGTGAGAACGGGAGGGGCTGAAGTCTGCGTTACTGTCTAAAAAAAAAAAAAATTCAATCATATTTTCCGACCCTTAATGAAATCAAACCGTTAAAGCTCCTGTACAGTGTTGGAGGCTCTCGGCTCCGAGGTTGCATTAATATTTCAGGCTGCAGGCTTCAGTTCTGGGTCGAATAGTGTGAAATGCATTTTTAATGTGTTGAATTTAGTCTCTCTACACACACACACACACACACACACACTCTTCAGCTTCCATTGACTGCCTTCGTTCCCCAGTGATGAACTAACCTGAGCGTTACCCCCGAACACAAACAGGGACGACTCATCACCAGTTCATATCAAAGACTTTAAGAGGACTGCTCTGTTATTTCTGTATCTTCTGTTTTTTTAAATTTACATTTCTCCTCTCCTTCAAATGAAAGCTAGGGAGGCCCCCTGCAGTCATGTGGCGGCACATAAATATTGACGAGGATATCTGTGTGAACAGATTAATAAACCGTTCTCACGGATTAGTGAAAATGTGCATGTCGGACGACGAGTCGGCCTGTTAACGCTCCCCGCTCAGGTTCCTGCTGCTCTCATCAGCAACACTGTGTTTTAATGTGGCCACGTTCACGACACACGTGTTCTCATTTATATATTTTTCTGTTTCCGTTGTCAGATAACGGAACGAGCTTCTGAATAACATTTAAAATGTAAGCAGCATAAGCACATTTTCAGTTCATTTATAGTTATGTGCTGCTGTCATTAGTTTGTATTTTTGTTTATTTTGTCCGACAAGGTCGTGATCATAAAATTATGATTAGAGCTGCAACTATTCATAGACTGTTTTGATATTTAATTCATTGTTTTGGGTCATTTTTGCAGAAAAAATCCCAAACTTGTCAGTTCCAGCTTGTGAAATGTGAATATTTTAAATCAGTTTGATGATAAAAATGAATTAAACTGAATGTTTTTGGGTTGTAGATTGTTGGTCGGGACAAAACAAGACATTTTAAGTTGCAGGAAACAATAAAGGTATTTTTTTATAGAATAAATAACTTTGATTAATCAATAAAGTCATTGATAAACAAATCAATAATGAAGAGAATCATTATTTATCAGCAGCTGGTTAACATTTAGTGTCTATGAGCCACGTTCAGATTCGCCATTCCCTTATCTGACAACGGAAATGGAAAAATATGTAAATGTGAATAAACATTATTGTGAGTTATGGCCTCATTAAAACACAGTACATGTATTCACAGAGAGCAGGAGACGACAGAATGGGCCGTCTCAGCTGTCAAATGTGCTCAGTTTATTAATCTGTTAACACTTCTGCTACATTTCCACCAATATTTCAACATTTCCACACAACCACATGACCCCCGGGTGGCCCTGTAACACTCCCTTATATGGAGTCACGCCTGATGTCACATCCAGTGGTGTTAAAATCCTTTGTGTTCAGTCGTATCAGCCTGACTCCAGACCTCAGGATCACTTCCCACATCTCCTGTTTTTTTTTTAGGTGGAAACAGTTCAGTCTGATTATCAGGTTCAGTGTTTCCCCTGTAACAGTACAAGACCCCCGCCAGGCCAAAAATATTTTTTTTTAAATGTCAAAAATAACACCAAATATCTATTCATTCTTAAATCAATAGTGTTTGGGAGCCGTTGAGCAGCGCTGTCTCGAAACGCGAGTTAACGTCTGTGTCGTTGCCATGGAAACTGCAGGTAACGTAACTCCTGAGCCAGTGAGTGGTGAAGCGAGAGAGAGAGAGCGTCTGAAATAACGGTGAATGCTAACGGAGCAGAGGCTAGCTGTTAGCAGCAGCAGCAGTAAGTTGTCAGTCTGGCAGTAAATGTACAGTACAGACTACAGTGTGTCAGTTAATAAACGCTGCAGCTTGTCAACACCATGAAAAGTCACGTCTGTTGTTTCCCCAACTGCTGGAAAAGTGAGGGTTAGCTCCAAAGTTAGCAACAACGAGTTAGCCTAGCTTGACGATGCTAAACTGATAAATAGAAAACGGAGAAATGTGTAGCTGCCTGTTAACTCCCCCCCCCCCCCCCTCCCCCTACTCCCCGCCAGGCCAAACCACTCAACCTAGGGGAAACACTTAGATTACAAAAGTATGTTCAGGCTTTAAAAAATGCTAAATAAATAAATAAAGTCAGCAAAGGAGCCGCTTCACAGAGATTATTCAAGTTTTAAAACTGTTGACACATAACTTTCTACAAGATCAATGAAATTAATAGTAAAATAATATTGTAAATTTTAAAGAAGAGCTAAATGACAACAGTATACATTTAATCTAAAAGATATTTCTCTTTCCTGTTTCATACTAATTCAGAACATATTAAATAGCTGTTAACGTGGTCTTGTTGGTCCATGACTTTCTTATTTTCACTCCTCTGGAGCTTCTCCAGGGGAGTCGGGATGATTTTGGACTCCGGATGGATCGATTAGCCTCTGGCTGCTCGACTACAATACAGGCCAGTGTTGAGGAGGGAGACAGCAGCTCTGTTATCAGTCTGGTCTCATGATCTGCAGGTGCAGCAGCCGCACTGCAAAAAAAAAAAAAAAAAAAAAAACCCAAAGCAGACTCACACAGCCGGGCTGCGTTCACACACTGCAGCTCATCTTTACATCAACTTTTATGCTTTCTGTTGGTGAGAAAAAGCTGATTAATATGTCGTTAATACTCATCGCTCATCTTAAGACGAGAAGTTGAACTCCAGCTTCTGTCTGTTAAGGTTTTATTCTCATGTTTTTGCGCGTGGTGCCGCTTCATGATAATTTACCTCACCAAGCTACTGCATGAAATTTGGGAAATGCAGACTTTGGCAAGAACAAACTTCCTTACAACTTCCACTAATTAAAACACAAATCATTTCAGAAACTTCTCTGAGTCTGATTTACTCTGAGTTGAGTAAATCAGTACTTTTTTTTTCTCTGCGTTGAAACTAAAACAGCTTTTTCAAAAATGGTTTCCACAGTGAGTTAAAATGCTGACTCAGTGTTTCAGCTTGTAAAGGTAAATCAGAGCTTTTGACGTAAGCTTGCTCAGCAAGGGATGAAGTCTGTCCAGGTGTCTCATATGAGCAGTGAAAGAGGTTTTTCCTCTCTGTAATCATTAAAAAATCTCCTTCAAATGTGCTTTCAGTGGAAGTAATGGAGGTTAAAATCCACAGTGTGTCCACACAGTCATTTCTATTCAGCTTCATCAGTGTGAGTTTAGTCATATCAAGTGGATATCTGACACATTTACAGTCTTTTTAGCATCAAATTCTCCTCTTTGTGTTTCCCTGTTGAGCTGCAGGTGGAAGTATAGAAACAAAAAGAGGGACTTTGGCACTAAAAAGACTGTAACGTTGAAAGATATCTACTGGATTTGACTCATTTGGACGCTGAAGCTTCATTTTAGCTTCACATAAACTTTTAAATACATTTTTTGCAGGCACACAAAGTGCATTAAGACACTTGAAAAATTGTGAACTCGTCCTTTAATTAGGGCTCAACGGCGCCTTGAATCTTCTCTGTGATTGTTTATTTTAAAATGTCAAGAGTACGCGGCACAGTTTCAGTTCATTTACTTAAAATAATGATTCAGTCTGTAGCTGTGATGCTGTTGTTGTTGTTTATCAGCTGAAAAAAAAGACAATGAAGAAGAGATTTGACCATTTTTCTGTTGTTCAGGTGTTTAACTGGACAGAAGTCTCGTACTGAAACATTTAAAAATGAGTCGAGGTGGTTATAATAACTACAGAAAACATTGGTGAAGAAGCATCACATCAGTGTGGACGTCTTTGATTTGGCAGAAATAAAGTTTTTAAAGTGAGGAACAGACAGAACGATGATCTCATCCTCAAACAGATTTTGTTCCACTTTTTTTTCTTCTTATGAATTTAAATTTGAAGCCAAAAAAACTTGAAGATGAATCTGTTGATGTCTTTAATATCAGCTTTTAAAATCATCATCATGATGAATCAGTGTTGCAACATTTTCCAAAAACCTTTTTGATAAACTTGTTCTTCAGTTTCTCCCTTTTTTTTAAATTTATTTTTTATTTTTGGCAGTTAAACATTTCAGAGCTGCAACAATTAGTTGATTCATTGATTAATCGTTCATAGTCATCATTTTTTTTTAAGGGTAAATGTCAAAAGTTTGGATGTTGCAGACTCTCATATGTGCAGACTTGAAGCTTTTATGCCTCATACGTCATAATAAACTGAATATCAGGCGAAAGAAGACGTTTGAAGACATTTTTTTCACTATTTTCTGACATTTTATTGAACAGTAATCGATCAGCTGGGAAAATAATAACGACTGTTTGTCCCTTTTCTGTGTTTCTTTACTGTGAAAGATGTTAAATTCTGGAGATTCAGGCCACTGTGACCTTGGATCTTGTTATGTTGCTTTGATTAATGTAATCGGGGGATTTGCAGAACAGGAACATTTAAAAAAAACAAAAAAACAACAACAAAAAAAAAACCCCAAAAAGGACTGAACAATTTTTTTATTTTTTTTTATCAGGCTCCTCGTGATGAACATGCAGAGCTGTTTACTGCTGGAGGTTAAACGCTCGGCAGCCTGAAGAGTTCACTGATACACTGAGGCTGTGATCAAAATAAAATTAAAAAACCCTGTGATAACGGCCGGGATGAAGTCAAATATCTGGCAGAGACAATAACATGTTTTGTTCCTTTCTCAGAGTCGTTCATTGTCTGATGCTCAACACAAAGCAGCCCAGTGTTTGTGATCTGCCTTCAGACTGACTGTCAGACAGACGCCATCTAGTGGTCGAAAGCAGCATCTAAACATCTAAAACTGCACAGAAACACTCATCTCATGACTTCCTCATTAATAACAGAGCTGCTGCGGTTCAGTTCACTGACAGCACATCAATCTAAAGGCTGTAAATTTGTCTATTTTCAAGTTTTGAGACGTCACTGTGTGGTTTTTTTACCATTTCCTGACGTTTTATAGATCAAACAACTCATTAAATGATCAGAAATATAATCTGGAGATTAATCATTAGTTATAGTCTGTATTTATAAATCATTATAATGTAGTTAGAAGCAGAAATGAGGATATTTCTAAGTATTTATTGGTGTGTTTTGTCCCCACTTATATCATATGAAGCATCTATAACTGTAAGTATAAACAGCTGATAACCAGAAAATCTAATTTGTTTGTTTACATATCAAAAATATGACTTGATCTTTTTTTACACAGAGACTTTTACCTGCTTATATTCTGCTTTACTTTAATTCAAAGTGAACAAACGTTCATGCAGGAAACGAAGGAAACAAACACTTCCTCCTAAAAACTCCAGTTGAGATTAAACAGAACTGAAACGACACCGATGTTTGTTTAAGTCGGCCACGTAACAGGAACACAAAGATGAAGATGATCAGACAGAAAGCTGAAATATATATATATATATGTTTAATAAAGAAGAAGAAGTTTGTTGTTTATTGATACTGAGAAGATCAATAACATTAACAGGCTCGTGCAATATTACAGTATAATAATGCAGCTGTGATCCACGACAAGAAGACCAGATCGATTCATTAGATGTGATTTTTTCTAATAATAACAAGAGATCTGATTGTTTTGTCTCTAAAAAAAAAAAAAAAAGAAAGAAAAAAGATGCTTCCATGATAATTAATATATAATTGCACAAATGATTTGATGAGGAGTTTATAGAAACACATCAATCAATCACAGCTGGATTTAAAGCTGCTCAAGTTTCATTCTTGTCCTTTTTGAAACAGCAGTTTGATGAAACTAAAGGTCTCCTTACTGGATTTCCTGCAGTCTGCAAAGTAGAAAAACATGCAAAAAAAAAAAGTTTTATTATTTATTTCTGCTTCAGTATAAAAAACACATTAAACCAAACAGCAATTTAAAAAAAAATAGAAGTAAATAAATGTGTAAATAAAGCTGCTGGTTTTCTCGGAGTCATCTGAGGGGAAAGTTCACCAGCAGAGGAGGCTGTAAGCTCACTGCAGACCCTCCGACAGTCACTGAGACCTTCAACAACATCCTGAAACCACGTTTGTTCTCTGATGTGATGCAGCGTCACAGCGTCGGCCGTGACGCCTCACAGCTGGATTATCTGCTGCTGGGATCACAAGTTTGTTGTTTGTTGTGTATTTTACTTTGATTTATATATTTTTTTATCATAACTACGTGATATTTTAATGCATCATTTAGTATCTAAGCCTCCTTTTGTTATGTTGTTTAACTCTATTAAATGTATTTAAACTGTTTCCAAAGTACTATAATGTCAGAGTAAACTAGTGAGTGTTAATATAGGATATTAATTCACAGACATATTAGTGAAATACATTTTTAATTCACTGTTAAACATAAAACATTCAGATTCCTCATCAGAGAGGAGATTTGAGTATTTTATGTAGTAAATAAAGTCAAAGACATCAAGTGTTTATTAATATATTTCAACTATGGAGGCTGATAATAAATGACAATATAGTAAAAAGTTGTATTAATATAAAATATGTCTTCATATTAGCAGAAGTACTTTAATAAATACTTAAAATAAGGTGTTTTAAACCATTTAAATGTTGATTGTTCCCAGTAAATTATTGGCAAACTGATGGATGTCGCTTCACAAACAAAAGAAAAAACAGAGAAAAAGCAACGTTACGGCAAATATGATAAAATATTAATATATAAATACTTAAAATAAGGTGTTATAAACCATTTAAATGTTTGTATGCTGCTTGTAAATGTTGATTTTTACCAGTAAATTATTGGAAAAACATGGATGTCGCTTCACAAACATACAGAAACAAAAAAAAAAAAACACGTAAAACAGAGAAAAAGCAACGTTACGGCAAATATGGAAAAATGAAACTGACTAATTGAGTAAAGCTTCAAGTTTTCAGATCATTTACTGGATTATTACATAACTGTTGTTGTCGTCTGATGATGGAGTCACTGCTGCTCCGTAGCTTAGCAACGATAATAAATATACATGTAGTATAAGAAGACTACTAACAGTAATAGTGATGTGAAATATGTGGTTTGCTGGATGCAAACAGTTTGTTCCCTCCCTGTAAGTCTCCTCAGTGTGATGTCAGCCGCGTGTCTGTCGGTCTGAAAAGGTGAATAAAGTGGAGCTGAAGTGCGTCTCGGCTGCACTGCATCATGGTCCTGAGCGCTGATATAAGATGACAAACTGCCATCAGTGAGGGGCGGCATGTGCCCACGTTGCGTAATGCAACACCTTCTGGCTTCTCCCTCCGACGCTAAAAATACCAGCAGGATCTGGACCTCCATCTGATACGATCCTCGCTGTCGGCACTAAAAAGCACACACACACACACACACACACACACACACACAAAACATCCCTACCGCTGATTTCATCTTACACAGAGGCGCCAGAGTGTCTATTTTTTTTTTTTCTTCCCAAAACAAGCGACAAAGTCAGCCAACAGAATGTGGGAAGTTTTCCAGACAGTCAAAGACAAGTTTCTTTAAATAAAAATCTTTCCCTCCAGTAAGATCAAGAAGATGCTGCTTGAAATTAGAAATATGGAAACAACTGGAAACAAATAATCATCTCTTCGCCTCCAGAGCTGTTTTTGCAGTGAGGGATCCGTCGTCTGCAGCTCTCGGTCAGATCTGATGCCACCAGACTGCGGGATGCCATCGCAGGTCAGCAGCAGGACACACTGAGAGGGGAGGAGGAGGAGGAGGAGGAGGTGATGGAGGGGTTTAAGAATCAGCTCTCAGACTGCTGACTGGATGTAAACAGCAGTATATAACCTTGTATCCACATGTCCAAACACTGCAGTCACTTTCAATACTAGTCACAAATCTGGGGGGGAAAAATGCATTTCAACACCATAAACTGAAACATTTAGGCTCATAAAAGTCTAAAAGGCAGCTGGGTAACAACAATAAGCTGAAAACAAGACATAAAGATATATTTAGTTTAACCCAAAAGACACGAAATGTAGGGTCAACATGTTCCTCTTCACTCAAAACGAGCTGAACATGATGTTGTCTTGTTTGTAAGAAATATTTTTAAAATGTCAAAAATAACGCTAAATATCCACTCATTCTTAAATTAATAGTGTTTGGGAGCCGTTGAGTAGCGCTGTCTCGAAACAGGAGTTAACGTTTGTGTCGTTGCTATGGAAACTGCTGGTAGCGTAACTCCTTAGCCAGTGAGTGGTTAAGCGAGAGAGAGAGAGCGTCTGAAATAATGGTGAATGCTAACGGAGCAGAGGAAACGGTTAGCAGCAGCAGTAAGTTGTCAGTGTGTCAGTAAATGTACAGTACAGACTACAGTGTGTCAGTTAATAAACGCTGCAGCTTGTCAACACCATGAAAAGTCACATCTGTTGTTTCCCCAACTGCTGGAAAAGTTAGCAACGATGGGTTAGCCTAGCCTGACGATGCTAAACTGATAAATAGAAAACGGAGAAATGTGTAGCTGCCTGCTAATCCCCACCCCCTCCGCCAAACCACCCAACCTAGGGGAAACACTGGACATGAATATAAAGCTGTGTGTGTTCATCTCATCAACAGTTAATGTGCCATGAAACAAAAACGTCGAGCTAAAATAAGAATTAATTTTTTTTGTAAGTGCTCATAATCCAAAAACCACTGGTTTAATCTTTAAAGGACACGTATCCTGCACATTTCCAGCCTCTATATTTAGATTCTGGGGCTCAGCTGGAATATCTTTGCATGATTTAAAGTTAAAAGCTCCTTATTTATCTTCTACTGGTCCTTTATGCAGCCCCTCAGTTCAGCCTCTGTCTGAAACAGGCCGTTTTTTAGCTTCCTGTCTCTTTAAGGCCCCGCCCTCCTGATGAGCCCGCTCTGCTCTGATTGGTTGATTTCTGCTGGGTAGGAAAGCTGCGTTAACAAACAGTAGCAGGATCTCACTTCTTTATTTCGGTCTTTATCTGATCTCATCTGACAAATGAGATTGGACAACAGGAAACAGCCTAGCAACAACCTTAGCAACAAAGGTTTGGAAACAGACAGCCATTTATTGAAACACATGAACAATCTGATGTCATCATGAGGAGGAAGTAGAGGTAACTTTGCAAACGGAGCGTTCAGAGCAGGTTGAAGCCCTGGTTTTTGTCTTACAGGCAGCATTTTTACACAAGTTCACCTCAAGTTTTGGACCTTTGACCATGTTTAACTTTTAATTTATCTGACATCATAACAGTATAAAAATGACGAAAAGCTGAATATGTCCTCTTTAAAGTCATACAACATATTTCAGATGGAAACAGAATATCGGGGTTAAATCAGCAGAAAGATTTAAATAAAATCCGACAGGTTTGATGATGTCATACTTATACCTCCCTCATTTGTTGTTAAATCAGGACAGAGAGGTTGATGATAAGAGTTATTAATACATTACCATATTATTTTAAAATGTAAATACATTTTTTGCCAACTGAAATGTCTTTTCTGTATGAAAGGCAGCGTTAACTTGTCACTCCAAACACTTGATTAGATAATTTTACACAAGATCAGAAATATTTCTACTTACAGGAGGAGAAACGAGAGACAAATAATCGTTCTTTGACACATTTATTCAGCGTATAACAAGAGATAAATGAACAATCAACACGGGGGGACACAGAGGATCAGAACCTGGAAAAATGTATTTCTCACTTCACCTGCTCTTCAACAACGCCGCCTCATGCAGGAAAAAATCACTCATTCAGACAGATTAGTTCTGAAGCGACACATACGAGTGATTTAAGAGAACTGTGTGGCGTTGGTCTGTTTTCTCAAAACGTACTCCGAGGTTCAGATAAAAATCCACAAGTTCAGACGTGTCGTACGAGACGAGTCTGACTTTCTTCACGAGGGGAGAAACACTCCTTTGATCTGAGAGCATAATGTCTTCATTTGAATGAATTTGGAGCATAAATATGAACTAATATTTGCTTCTGAGTCGCCGTGGAGTAGAAGTAGTAGTGCCTCAAGTAAATGTTCTTAATTACTTCCCATTACTGAGAGTATTTTCATGTTTTTAATCTACATTTTTCATTGTTTCCACAAACTCCTGATGCAGAAAACCACGACGAGATTCTTTGATTGATTTTAAAACATGTTTTTAGAGGAACTGGTGACTGAAATGCTGTAAAAAAAAAACAAAAAAAAACAAAACCACTCAGGCCGAACAAACCGCTGCTTTAGAGGAAGTGAACGTTTATTTAATGGACATGAAGATTACAGTCATTAACCAACAGGTGAAAAGAAAAAAAAACCAAACACTTAATCATGATGGAGTTTGAACAAATTTCTCCTGATGGGAAAACAAGCAACTGGATGCGACCTGGAGGGTGTGTGTTATAAATAATAATATATGTGTGTGTCATGTAGCAGTAAGGTGGGATTGTGGAGACCAAATGAGCCTTTTTATAGTATAAACAGCTCTGCTTATTAAGTGCTACAGCTTGTCATATAAACAGCTGGTGGAGATGTCTTATTTTTGGGTTGTTATTTGATTCTCTTTGAATGAAATGACACATTTCCTTCACTCTTTTTTTTTTGTTTGCTGAGAGGTAATTAGCTCTGCAGCAGCCGAGCGTGACTGTAGGAAACACTCGCAATGATGAAGAGAAGGCTAGCAGCAAACACCAGGCACAGTCTTACACTTTCTTTTTTTTTTTTTACATTCTCTGAGCTTTGCATGACTGTCAGGGGACCGTTACAAATGAGAAAAGCATTTCTGATTTCACACAGTAAAGAGAAGAATCCTTGGTTTTGTTGCAGGAAACTGAATCCAATAGTTGAAGAGATCAGAGACGCTGTGCAGCATCATCGGTACGGAAGTTCAGGAGTGTCAAAAATATTGAGTGAGAGCAAAAAAAATAAATAAATAGAAGTAAGCCATAATCAATCTGCAACTTTTCCTGTGCTCATGACTATGTCGTTAGCTTGCTCGCTCTTAGGATATAAACCATAAAGTGATACGGACGTGTCAGCTGGTAGAGTTGTATATATTTACTACTGTGTTTATGGTTGTTTTAGATCATTGAGGATAAAGTTACGAATCAGTGAGCAGCATAGTTTTTTTTTGTTCTAAACGTCAGATTTACAGGATTTTTAGCACCAATATGATGCAGGAAAGAGCTACAATTTGTTAGATACTTAATTGAAAGGATTATCTCCTGAAAACAGCCACGAGGGAGGCTGATGGACCTTTTAGAGGACTTCAGAGAGCTGTAAGCTGTTCACATAGATGTCATAAGTCACTGATGGGTTGTTACCCACTAACTATGTGCAAAAACTACACAGACTGTCTTTTGTGTGTGTTTGTGCTGCTTATAGATCAAAGTGTTGTCCATGGTGATGATTTATTTTGTTGATTCTTAAAGAAGTGTCTTTATTTATGTATTTATACATATAAAGTGTGAGGGGCCACTGGTCCACGAAGTGTTTTCCCCATTTCAATTTTTTCTTTAAACAATATCTTCAATATTACTGAACCCTGCAGGTTTATATGATGAGCACCAATTTCAATGATTTCAACTGTTTCTGAGAAAAATAATAATGTGTCTATTTGGTGGATGGCTAAGAATACTAAAGTGTTGTTTCATGTAAAATCCAATAGAGAATTTATTTTATTATGACAAAGCCTAGTTGCAGATTGATTACAGTTTGAAGAATAAGGCTGGTGTTATTGTATATTTTTCTTAGCGTCAACAATCTCCACAAAAAGACCAAAACCAATAATATGTCAGTCCATCTGTCGATACTTTCTCACTCTGTCTGTGACTCAGCTTCAGGCACACTGGTTCTCGCTGAAGACTTAAATCTTTACAGCTCAGAAATATATATTAAGTTTAAAAACACTCAGCTCAGCAATTTAGTGAGTGAGCTCACGGTGATGAATGTGTTGTCATCATGTGTTTTTTAATATTTTTTTGGACAACAACGGAGGTCTACAGCACAGAGGGATAAGATTTATCAGGCTTTGGATACACATACACACACACACACAATACTTATTAGTAGATCAATTCATTGCAACTTTTGGTCTCTTCATGGGATTTGTGGACAAAAAGTGAAAAATCTGAATAATGCCAGACTTAAACTTTTACTTAAGTTTGTTTTGCACTCGCTTCATTGTTCTGCCATTGATTAATTTCCATATATTGAGAGGCTAGGAATGAATCGACTGTAAAGCATATGTACAGAAATCGGCCCCTCGAATATTAATTTAATTTACCAAAATAAAAGAACAAATAATCTGTTTGACTGTACAACTCGAAACCTCCTCGCTGACTTATATTTGACCCTGGTTTAGCTTATGCAGAAGCAGTATAGTGTGGTTATACTGTACATTCAACCAGAGACATTCATTAATAGTTAAACATTAGGGTTTTACATTTGGTTATTTAAAATATCACATTCTATTAAATCTCCCGCAAAAGCATCGAGTCGTCTACAGAAGCAGCTTACACGCGTTTTCTTCCATTTGTTTGTCTCATGTATGAGATTAAGTTTCCGTCCCTGCGTTTTTTATGGGTTGAAGGTTCCTGAGTGGAATATTGCTTTAGATATTTGTGCTTCCAGTCAGGCTGTGACGAGGAAGAATTAATCAGAAAACACCTCGACAGGTCGTTTAATCTGAATCTGGAATCGCTTCATGAAACTTGCTTTGCATCAAATATTTTATTTTACCTTTTCTGAGGCCTGTCCTGTGTGATGTATTAATACTACTAATGGATTGTTTCAACAGTACCTCTTTTACATTACATGTAAAACTTACATTTATAAATTTGTAAATTTTACGTATATAAATGTTACATTTATGAATTTTATATTTATAAATGTTACATTTATAGATTTAACATTTATAGATGTGACATTTGTAAATTTTACATTGATAAATTTTGTTTGTAAATTTTACATTATAAATGTTACATTTATAGATGTTACATTTGTAAATTTAACATTAATACATTTTGTTTGTAAATTTTACATATATAAATGTTACATTTATAAGTTTTACATTTATAGATGTTATATTTGTAAATTTTACATGAATAAATTTTATGTTTGTAAATTTGACCTTTATAAATATTATATTTGTAAATTTTACATGAATAAATTTTATGTTTGTAAATTTGACCTTTATAAATATTATATTTGTAAATTTTACATTTATGCATTTTCCATTCGTAAAATTTTACATTTATACATTTTACATTTATAAAGTTTGTTAATTGATAAATTAAACTTGGTAAATTGTTTTCCTCTTGTTTCTTGGCAATTACAGAATTTTCCCAAATAGGCTAATTTTATCAATTCTTCTTTTTGTGAATTTAGCATCTGCTGCTTTTTGACAAAAACTGAGGAAATCTGAAAATGATGAAAATGCACAGCACCTTATGAAAAGCTGCACAATCTCCAAGCTAGCCTCTGTTCTACTAGCATCTTTCGCTCCATTTCTCTCTTCAGTTTTTCTACGTACTGTAGCTTAAACATGATACTCAGTTTTTCTCTCCATAGTCTACGATTAATAAATACAGAATGGTAAAATCTGAGCACCTTGTCATTTTAACCAAGAGATTTTGTTAGCATTGAGCTACTACAGGTCACATTAGTATTAAATGTACTGTATGTAAATGCACTGTAGTTCTTGAATGCTAAAAATACAACAAAATTACGGACTGGATAAAATGTTAGCATGGATGTGGTGTTATGACGATACATACATCGAGATGAATAATCAGAAATTTGTCAGTTGATTTTTCCATACAGTTAATCCATCACTTTAATATCTCTGAGTGTATTAGACCATTTCAGCAAATATTGCAAATACAATCACTAGAACTGCTTTGTTGCAATATTGCAATGTTGGATTGTTTTTATCAGTGTAATGAACTACCCTGACTTTTGAGGCATTTATTCAGCTAAATTGGGCAAAAACAGACATTCCTGTCTCTTTAATTAAAAAAAAAAATCAATTGACTTTCCAGAATATTTACTATATCACACTATAAATATTGAGATATTACAATATAAAATATACCGTGATAAAGTATTTCATCCATAAATAGGAGAAAGTTGGTTATATTTCTTAATTAGGAATGTTAATATGTCCTCCCAAGAAAAACGATCAGTCATTAATGCAAGTGCCCCAAAACGACATGTGACAGCGTCCTCTAGTGGTCATTATGACGGGCGCAAAGCGGGAAAATCAGGTGTCGGTCTATGTGTTGTTATAGAACGACAAAGTCAACATAGGGAGGAGGTCAGGGTGGATGGATATCTCAACAAAACATCTGACTTTTTGATTTTCCATTTCCAACAACGAATCTTAAAAACCATGATCCAAGATGGTCCCCTAACCTTAAACACGCAGTTATTATTGTAACCTTGACAACCAAAGGTCCCCTAACCTTAAGGAAGTAGTAAATTGAACCCAAACCACAATGTTTCCTAAACGTTAACAAAGTGCTTATTGTGACCTAAACCATCATATTTTCCTAAAACTAACCACGAAGTGTTCAACCAGTGGTTTTTACTGGTTTTAGAAGGCACAGACAAATGATGTCAGGTCAGGAAACGCCTGCGTTTGTCGTTCTGGAGTTCACAGACCAATGACAGATTTTGTCGTTTAATTTGGAGGACTCGTTTTAAAACCTTGTACCTGGTCTTTCATAAACATCCGCAACCATTTAAACCAGTGGTTCCCAACCTTTTTAAAATGAAAGGCATGACTTGTTATATTTGAACAATTTTTTGAGATCCAGTAATTCTTCAAGGAAAAAGTTTGGATGAAAGTCTGAAAAAAATATGCACAATTATGTTTTGCAGATATGTTTGCTAAGAAAACACGATTTGTCCGTCAGTGTCTTGTGGGCAGTCGGGAACTACTGATTTAAACCAAAAACTTATATTTAACAACAGGAGAGCTGATGATAAACTTCCAATTAAAGAGCTGGACGAGTTGGACAACAGTTAATTTGAAATATTTTTTTCAAATCACTGTCTGGTTTTTGTTTTGGTGCTTTGGATTGTAAAATTACTACTTAGCCTACGATATGTAATAATGTTTAATTTGAGATTATATATCATCAACATACCAATACAGTGTTATAGACAATCTGTAAAATGTAACTCTTAATATTTATAGATAGCATATCTGAGAGTGCTTTAAATACAAAGCTACTTCAGTTACTAATGTATTTACATTCAGAGATATATTATAAATATCTTAACATAATCAAACCTATTAACATGTATATATTTAAAACTCACACACATCCATATATACAGATAGTAAATATCATATTTACATACAGTAGGTCACGTTGTTGTGGACGTGACAGCGCTGATGGTCTGGTCCAATTTAAGCAACTTCACTGACAAAGTGTTTCAACCTCGAGTCAAGTCGCTTCAGAATATGAAATTCCCGAAAGGCAGAAGAAGTATTGCTTTGTGTTTTATTGACATATTCTGAGCGAAACAGAGAGAAACTCAGCCGCTGCCTCTTCTTCGCTCCCGACTGCAACCCAACCTGGTGTGGCAGAGTGTCGCCCGAAGGTGCTTCCTCCTCCATATTGCTTTCAATATTGCTGCTGTGCCTCGTGTGGAAGGAGAAACCCCGGGGGTGCGGGGGGGAGCGCTGCAGCGGTAATTGAGAGGCGCTGACAGAGTTTAATAAGGGTGAGGGATTAAACAAGAGGTTGAGTCTGTTGCCAAGTGTGGTCCCCCGGTTCCTCGGCGGGGTCAGAAAAGATCCTGAGGGCCCAGGTGGATGATGATAGGTGCGGCTATGGTCTGCGGCTGGTAATAGGCACTGTCAATGTACAGGCCGCCTACGGACAGGAGACACGAGCAGCCAGGGTTAACAGGAGCAGAAACCATTATCAGTTAATATAGCATCTCCTTTTCCTTCACACTGCAGTGATAAACAGGAATGGATGTGGGACGTGCTCCGTGTGATGACTGAGAACCAGTTTGAAGCCACTTCTATCAGTTGTCCATTTCCTAAGCTACTATTTCACCTCAGTTCCTGTTGCTACACCTGTGAAGCTTCATCATCTCACACAGCACAGATGTAGTTTTATAATGATGATGATGGCAGATTGAGAAACTAAAATTCATTATCATTTTCTGAACAATAGGTTTGTGATTTCAGACAGAAGCAAACTTCTGATTTCTAGGCGGCTACTGTTGATTTTGTTACCTGCATTGTGTGTTTGAAAGCAGCACGTCCTTTCCACCTGTCTCCTTTTAAAACCAAAGTCATGTAAAGGTGGTCTTAAATATGTACTTGATGGCTAGATAGATCACATTACACTTAAAACTGAGGCGAAAGCTGCGTGTGTAACAAACTGTTGATGATCGTTGGCTTTGGAAGTGACGCTTGATTACTTCTGTAGGTAGCTAGCTAGTTAGCTTGGCATGCTAACGATAAAACTCAGTTTGATCTACTCCTTACACTTCTGTTCGTGTGTGTTTTTGGTTTTGGAGAGTGCCTAGTTATGGTTGCTAAACTGTGATTGGACAATCTATGTCTGGGGGAGGGGTTTAGCTAACAGTCAAATACGAGCAGTCAGACATGTGGTAAACAAACCAACCACTAAAAATGAATGAGTGCACTTTAAATGTCAGTAATAATCCCTCATTGTGCAGGAAAACTGTGTGCACACAACTACAGTAAATACAGTAGGTCAAAGTTGAAACACTAATCTGTAGTTTTACAGTTGGCTTCTGTTTTTCAAATTAATTTGTCAAACGTGTTCTTTATAACCTGATAACCTTTATAGTTATGTTGCCACATTCACATATACAGCCTCATTATTATTGATGAAAATGACAGCTAAAGTATAATTGTTGGTTCCAACTGACAAAGCCCCTTTGTTTTCACACGTTTAATTAATCATTTTATTTATTTATTCTCTCTCATTTGTTTTTTGGGTGTCCAGGGAGGGTGTGTGATGTGCTTTTAATGTGGTTCAGTCTTTCAAGTGTCTTCTGGCGGTTGCCAGGCTGTCGTTGTAAATAAGAAACTGTTCTTAATGTCTTGCCTGGTAAAATAAAAGAAGAAAAAATATGGCTATGAAAGTTATGAAAGATGCTTTTAGAGCTTTCAGTTGAGGTAAGATGATTATTTTCAAAAATGAGTACTGAAATCTGAGTTATGAATCAGGGCTGATTAATGTTTAAATGATTAATAACTGAGGAAGTGGAACAGAAGAGGACTTGATGGGTGACTGACAGGTTATAGAAACATCATATTACACAGATTATGGCTGGAACTTTATCTAGTATCTGAAAGTACAAAGATTACAGAGGTCAAGTAATGTAAAATACTATTTTATGATAGTATATAAGAGGTAATTAAATAACACCTGCACTTACCTGGATGTGTAGATCAAACTCAAAAGAATCATGATACAACTTATACTTGAAAACATTACGAATGACAAGTTACTCAACTGTTGACAAAAATATTCATTTATTTAAAAAGAATATTACTTACAAACAGGTCAAAATAAAACCTCTCTGAAAAGACAGCATTTTAACTCAACACAAAATGGCTCATACTCAACAGTAACTGTAATAATGTAAACTCGGACATTCAAAATCCAAAGAGAAGAAAAGGTTTCTCAGTGCAACCGATTATTGTAAACCTTTTTTTTTTCTCTCTCCACAGGAACTTAAACATAAAAAAAACAAGAGAGAAATTAAAATACAAAACAACGTTCACATCCATCAGTGACCGTTAAAGGAATAATTAACTTTTTGACAATGAAGCTGTCTGACCTGTTACCCTTTTTAAGTCTATATGTTATCAGTTTTCTATCTGCATATTTGGTGTATATTTAGTTCCCTGACTGGCTGTTTCTTTAGTTCCCTAAAGAAGACATTTTCCTCCATACAGTGGATATCTATTTAATTCCTAGTTGGTTATTTGATTGGTGGTATTTTTGTTCCCTATAAGTGGCTGTTTCTCAAGTTCCCAACAGAGGAAGTTACATCCTTACAGTCGATATGTATTTAGTTCCCTACAATAACTTTTAGCCACTGTAGGGAACTCATCCACCACAGCAAAGTAAAAATAAAAACACTGCTGTAGGGAACTAAAAGAAAACACCTGTTGGGAGCTAAAGAAATTGTAAGGTAACAGTTTATTTAGTTCCTAGCAGATGTTTGGTTCCTTAGATGGAGATAGTTCCCTACAACGGATATTTAGTAGTCTCTGATTGGTTGGTGCTGTTTTTGTGTTTCCTGTTATGGTTATTTCTTAAGTCCTCAAAACAGTATGTTCATTTCTTTGCATGTGTATTTTTTTAAGGTTGCTATGGTGAATATGCATTTAGCCACCATAGGGAACTAAGTATCCACCATAGTGAAGTAAATAAAATGCCACTGTAGGGAACTACAAGAAAACAACTGTACACACTAAGGATCTAATGAAACTGTAGAGGAACTATTCTTTTAGTTCGATTGTTTGATTGTTAGTGGGGGTTTTTGTTACCTAACATGGCTGTTTACTTAGTTAGCTGTGTTGCACGTTTAGTTCCCTACGCTCGATATTTAGTAGTAGTTGTATTGTAAAATTGTTTGATCCTTACTTTTTTGTTTCTCTTTGTAAAAGTAACTATTATATATTTAGTAGTTATTTTAATTCCCTATGTGAAATGTTCTATTTTCTGTACTTGCATGTATTTTTTGTTCCCTACAGTAACTGTATATATAGATCTCTATGGTAGATGTTTACTTCCCTTAGCAGTTGCTGAGTTCTTTACTTCCCTATAGGTTTCGCTCTTTACAGTTTATATTTAGTGGTTGTGTATGGTTGATGGTCTTTCTGGTTCCATACACAAGATGTTGCACTTATTACAGTTAATATTTGTTTTGTTCCCTACATTTTATATTTAGTAGTTGGTGTGTGGTATCCCTTTCTTTAATTCCCAAAAGAGTATGTTAAGTTTCATAGTGTGGATATTATTTTCTGTTCCCTACAATGGCTGCTAATTTAGCTTGCTATGATAGCAGTTTCTTTAGTTCCCTTACACAGGATGATTTTCACTGTAAGGAACCAAACTTCTCATTGGGAACTAAAACAGCCGTTATAGGGGAACCGTTCCTTTGATTCCTATAAGAGTATAGTCCTATTATTTCCTATATTGGATATTTGGTAGTTAGTGTACAGTAGATGCTTTCTTTTAGTTCCCTATAATGACTATTTATTTAGCTTGCTCACTCAGCTACAGTGGATGTTGAATTAGTTCCCTGACACAGTATCTTTATTTAGTCACAGCAGATATTTAGTAGTCAGTGTACTGGTTGGTGCTTTTTGGAGTCATTTATTTAGTTCCTTTCAGTGTTTCCTCTTGTTTTTTGGGGGGGGGGGGTGTTACTATGGTTGGAAGTTAATTAGTTCCCTACAGAAGATTTTCATTTAGTTCCTCATGCAGTAGGTAATGTTTATTCAGTCTCCCTAGCGTAATATTAACCTGAGCAGCCTTTCACACACTGCAGCTCACTAAATGCTGAAGTCAGTTTTTCAGTGTCTAACGGTTTGATGATCAAAGAGCTTATTTGTCAAACTGTGTTCACACAGCTTGTAGCAACATAGACACACAACTTTCTAATGGCCAATTTAATCTAGCTGGTTGCTGTTGCTGCCCAGAAGGAACATGCTATGATTTGATGCTAATGGGGGAAGTTAGGTAAGGCTAAACTGATATCCATCTTTCATATCTGACTCAGTAACACTAGGAAATATTTCCCTATTTATAGAAACACACAGTAAGGCTATACGTTGGTTTCACTATTTGAAGCCCGTGTTGTGAACACACAGTCAAAGTCAGGATATTCCTTTAATAAAGTGATTTCCTGCGAGGTGAGGAGGGTGAGGTGAGGGAGGGTAGGTAGGTCCTAATAAGGGTAGAGGTGGGTGACGGGGTATGTTGTGGGGACTCTGATGACTGGGACAACTACTGAGGGCAATCTGGAGGGAAAACCTGAGGAAAAGAAAAGGAAAAACAAAAAAAAAGAACTCAAATGTTGGGATGTAGTGATGAGCAAATCAAATGGATGGATTATTAATCAGATACAGTGATTGTAACGTACCGTAGGCAGGTAGGGCGCCTGCAGGGCTGTAACCATAAGGAGCACCAAAACCTGACAGGAAAAAAAGAAAGTTTTATAAGCTGTAATTACTGCACAGAATATTTACACTGTGTTAATATCTGAAGGATTTTATTTTCACTAAATACTAGTTTTGGTTTTAACATGTATGGGGAAAGTTGGTTCATGTGATTAGACAGTATAAGTGCGTTCAGACAACAAACGGTGGGCCGCCACGGCTGCTGGTTACCTTCAATCCTACTAGCCAGCAGCCTGTACTCTACATCAAGGACTTCCTTTTTTTTTTACTTACGTAATATTGTAAAAATCAGGCACATCCTGTCCCAAAAAGATGCAGAAAAACTAGTCCATGCATTTATTACCTCTAGGTTGGATTATTGCAATTCCTAATTATCAGGCTGCCCTAACAAGTCCCTAAAGACTCTGGTCCAGAATGCAGCTGCACATGTACCAACAAAAACTAGAACAAGAGATCATATTTCTCCCATTTTAGCTTCCTGTAAAATCCACCATCATATCTTAAAGAGCTCATAGTACCGTATTATCCCAGTAGAGCACTGCGCTCCCAGTATGCAGGTTTACTGGTGGTTCCCAGAGTCTTTATCAGGCTCCTCTCTTGTGGAACCATCTCCCGGATTCGGTCCGAGGGGCAGACACCCTCTCTATGTTTAAGAATAAGCTTATAACTTTCCTTTTTTGATAAAGCTTATGGTTAGTTCTGACCAGGCTCGCCTTGGACCAGCCCTTAGTCATGCTGCTGTAGGTCTAGACTGCCGGGGGACTTCCCATGATGCACTGAGCTCCTGTCTCCTCGTCTCCATCTGTATGCATTCATGTAACATCAATGCACATTACCAACTTGGCTTCTTCCCCGGAGTTTTTTGTGCTTTCTCATCTTGCAGGAAACCCTGGGATGCAGGCCGAGCCTTCGCAGTCCTGTTGGTGTCCCCCCCTCCTTCCCAAACCCAGCCAGTCGAGGCAGATGGCCGCCCACCTAGAGTCCGGTTCTGCTTGAGGTTTCTTCTCGTTAAAGGGGAGTTTTTTTTCTTACCGCTGTCGCCAAGTGCTGCTCATGGGGGGAACTGTTGGGTCTCAGTCTAGACCTGCTCCATGTGAAAAGCGCCCTGAGATGACTTTGTGTTGTGATTTGGTGCCACATAAATAAAAACTGATTGATCACAAGCTGCTGTTATCAAACTACAAGGTATAATCTCATCACACCTAAACAGGTTGTAGCCTTAAATAGAGGACAGAAATATAAAGTATGTTTTACTAACGACTATCATGAACGTTTATCTTGTGCGACCAGATAATCAGACTTTGAAGTTTGATGTAGCTCCAGTGCAGCGTCTGTTCCCTGCTGGTGTAGAGACGTATAATTCAGGAAACTCGGACATCAGTAAGCTCCTGTATCGTTTCCCCTCACTGTGGTTGCCATGGTCACACGATGAGCCACATTTGACACCATCATGAACTCAAAACGCAGCGGCAGAAAGCATGTTTGCATGTTGATGAGAGTTTTAGCGGCAACCGCTGGCTGTCTGAAAGCACCGTAAGCGTTTGAAAATGTTATTTACAGGTTAATCTGATGGTTCTGACTGTAATATCCACGACTTTTATAATGTTTTTAATGTAAACAAAGACATAAGAAGCAATATAAGTGGTTTCCTCGCTGGTGTTGTGCTTATAAATCATGAAAAAAGATTTACTGATGTGTTTTTTGTATGATATTTGAAGCAGCTATGTGAGATGTGTGTGTGCAGGCAGGTTTGTCATGTGACTCACCTGGGGGGATGTATCCATGTGTGGGCGGGGTGCTGATGTAGGGAGCTCTGGGGATGACGGGGACTCGTGGAGGTCTGGCAGCGAGAGCCGGCAGCGTCAGCACCGAGGCCGCGGGTCGCTTCGGCTGCACAAACACACAAAGTACACACAGGAGGAACGTTCAGGAACCGTGGGAAATCTGATCCTCATATTTGATGTGAGGGCGTGTGTAGACTTTGCTGCCCCCTCTGACCCATTATAGAAATGAACACGGCTCTTCACTCACCGGAGGATTGGGGCGTTTCTTCTTGTTGGTCGTGGATTTGGAGCCGGAGAACAGGCTGTTCAGGGCGGCCAGTGCAGCGCTGGCTTTAGCTACTTTCTTATTGGGACCCGTCCCCCGAAAAACCTGCTTGTCCACCTCCACCTGTAAACACAGCACAAAACACACGGCTCAGTACTTCAACAGGTATATGTGACTCTTTTTGTTTGTTTTTTTTCTCAGCAGGTTTAACGTCAGAATCAGATTATGCAGTATTTATCACTCCGGCTGTGAGACGTGGCAGACGACACTGTTGAACCCCGACCAATCAGAGCTTGCCCTGATCAATAAGGTGCCAACAAACTCCACAGCTGTGTGTGGAGGAGCGCTGCTGTTGGTTAACATCACAGAAGCCGTCAAACGTGAGGAAAGAAAAGCAAAGAAAACGCGACACTCTGCTCTTTTTATTTATCTTCCTTTCAACCCACAACTTTCTCCAAAAATCTGTTTGTCTCTGTAGTTAATAAACGTTACGTTTAGAAAGTAGAAGAAACGATTCTGCATTAAATAAACCAACAATTAGAAAGATTTCCTCCCCTGACTGACATTGTGAACTTTGATCCGAGCATAAATCATTACTGTCAGTTTTAATAATAACTGACTTGCACCATTAAGTAAAAAAAAAAAAAAAAAATCTATCATTTCCTGATCAAAGCTTCTCAAAGATTCGCTCGCTTCTCTTTTTCACTGTAAATTTTTTATGTGGGTTTAAACTCTGTCTATAAAGGAGGCATTTGCAGTTGCATTTGTTATTTTAACTTTAAATTTTTTTATTGTTATTTTATCTGATCGTCTTGCTCTTCAACTCATTTCTTTTTAAAGTCTTTTTTTTTATTTCTGCTGCTCAGATGCAGGTGAACACGCAGCAGGACGTTGATTAAAGCCTCCATGTTGGACTGAAGCTGCTCATGTTTTCACTTCACAGCTTGTGAAGACAGAAGATGTTTCTGCACCTCCCAGATGTTTAAAGAGGCGACACTCTTCTTTTACTCTTTCTATCACTGAGCTCATTCTTTTCCGATCACTTCTGTGTGCCAAAGGATTGTTTTCAAGAAAGCCCTCCACGTTTATTGTTATGATTATTATTACAGGAAAACATCGATCTCAGTTCATCACACTGCTGTGAAAGCTTCACGTAGAAAATAAACCTCTTCAGTCTGATTTCATGGGTGAAATAGGTTTCATGTTCAGCTGCGTTTCCTGGTGGTTTTGATGTGTAGGAAGCATCGAGACATCAAACATGTTCTCTCTCTCATCAATTCCTAATAAAACCCTCTGAAAGGGAAGACAGGAAATCTATAAAATGGAGTAGCTTGTAAGAGTGTGTGTGTGTGCTTTCGTGACCTCGATGATAAAGCGTTTGTCGTAGCTGCTGCCGCTCTCCGATATCAGCTCGTATTTGAGGCCGCGGCGTTTCTCATTCAGCTCCATCACCGGGTTTTTACCTCCCGCCGTCAGGATGGGACCCGGAGCTCTGGACTACAGACAGACGGAGAGAGAAGAGAAAACACATTTATCATTTATTCCCTCCATGTTTCCCCAAAGTAAGACAAGATTTCTTATAAGTCTGTAACATCGTTTTTCTCTCCTGAGTGTTGCAGCAAACAGAGAATCATGTTGAAGCTGATCAGGTCCAACTATCGGACAATCACTGACTGATACTTGGTGATCTATTAAGCACACAATATGTAATTTCAGCTGCTTGGTGTCTCAATCAAAACAATAAACAATAAATAAGACGGAGTGTGATGACGGTGTGAAGCAGCAAAGGATCATGGGAGTTGTTGTCTTGGTTGTTAAACAAGCAGCTTCAGCGGGATACGATCACTCCAGTCCTCTTCTCCAAAAACAAACATACACACAGATTAAAATCATCAAAAATACTAATTAAAGCAGTTTCAGCTAAAAAAATCAGTGTTTCTCCACCATGTTGGGCGAGCAGCGGACTTCCTGGAGGGGCTGTTAGCCGAGCTGCTGCTAACGTTTGCCCAGTTTATTTCTCTGATAACTTAAGATCCAGACGTCCAATGACTAAAATCCTTCTTGCGGCTAAAAGATCAAGTTAAAAACCAGCTAAATTTATCATGAAAATGTGGCTTCAAACTGAATAAAAGTCCATTTCTAACAGTTTGTGTGGAACAAGCACAACAAAGCCCATGTATTATCTTGTATGTGTGTAAGTTACTCTTTGCTAGACGCCATTGTAGCGGACAAACACGGCGCCGACGCATGCATCTTGTGCACTATACTCTTTGGTAGAGGAGGTATGACGCCATTGACAGGCCACCAAATGAAACGGTCCGTTACTTTGATTAAAATGACAGATTTCTCTGGGTTTGAAAACTGTTGGAAACATTTGGGATAATGTAAGAACACAACTCAACAACATACAGAACATAGGTCTAGACCTGAGTGACAACAACCTGAAGGTTTCAGGAGAGAAGCTTCTGTCTGGTCTAGTTGTTTTTACACATTTTAATGAAGAATCTTTACAGATTAGAGCTTTTGTGGCTGGTAAAATCTGAACATTAAGTAGCTGTTTGGACTTAAAGGAAGTGAGTCCTGCTGAATATCATAATATTATATTTTACATTACATTAATTTTGCAGATGCTTTTTACCAAAGTAAAAGTGCATTCATCATCTGTCTTTCAGAACAAGAGCTGGATGTTTAAACAAACCTCTCTGAAACAGAGGTGGATGTCTTCAGTTTGGAGTTTGCGGCTGATATTTTTTAATTTACCTCACTGACGACTTTCCTGAAGTCTTTATCACATCGCAGGTTGGAAACACTGACATTTCACAAAAGGCTGCTGTCCGTCTGTGCATCAGTCTAGACCTCATGTGTACTTGTTATGAATCCAACTGCTCTTCTGTGTGTGTGTGTGTGTGTGTTTTCCCCACCTCCTGTGTGTCTGTGGAGGAGGTGATGGAGGTGGAGCTGGAGCTGGTCGACATCCTGTCGTTCTTTCCTTCGCCATCTGACTTCTCGTCAGCGCTCAGCGAGTCCACGTCTCCGTCGCTGCCGAGCACGTAGCCCAGAGCCTGCAGCGCCTGAGGAGGAAACCACACACACACATACATACATTTAATTACCATTCCAATAAGCTCTAAAGGTTTCAAACAGTCTGGATTCGACTCTACATCTAATATTGAGAGTAACAAACGTTCTCTCATCTAAAAGTTTCCTGACGGTCCCTGAACTCGTCACAGGAAGTGATTCACATCTTATGGCTGAGTCGCTCTTCACTCTCAACTCGACCAGCAACACCACAGACTGGGCTGAACTGGGCAGCTCCTAAGTGTGAACGTGTCAATGAATAAATGGATGTGTGTGTGTGTGTGTGTGGAAAAAGTGTGAGCAGTCAAAGTTAACACTTCAGATAAAAAACAACAAAAACTGTGTAACAAAAAGCACATTCACTGTTCTCTGATCAGTTTGTCGTCTTTTGTACCGGCTGGAAAACTAAACTGAAGAAACAGGACTGACTGCTGACGTGGGTGTTTTTAACTCTTTGAACCCTCAGCTGTTCATTTTTCTATCCGTTTACAGGCTGATGGCACACTCAGTACATGTTTTAGCACGGCATGCCATGTATTTATATTCTCAGTAATGACCTGTCAGAGCCGCCGTTCATCTTCTCTTAAATCATTTTGCATTTCAGATTTTTATCTCGTGTCTGTTTCATTCCTGCATTCAGATTTTTGTTTTTGTGTGAAGCATTTTGTAGAATAAACAAATAAGCTTCACTATTGTTATTGTTGCTATTAATTATCACTCTGTCTTAGAAGAAAGAGAAAAGAAATTTGATTGTATTTTTGCCTTTATAACTGATTATATATATATATATATAGTGTGCAAAAGTTTTTAGTTTATTTCAGATGTTGAGCTTCTTCTCCATAATTCAGCAGCATCAGTGAAGCGTCTGCTCATCTGCAGCGTGACAGCGACTCTAAACATCCAAAGAACTATCTCCATCATCAAGAAGAACAAGGAGTCCTGCAACAGATGGTCTCTGATCTCAACGTGATCGTGGAGTCAGTTTGGGATTTAATATGAAGAGACAGAAACAGCTGAAGAAGAAGAAGAACTGCAGCGAACACTGAAGAAGAACCGCTGCTGCTGCTTTAAAAGGCAAACACTGATTTACTTTAAGTTTCTGCTGTTTATTCAACTTTATATGAAGTTAGTTGATAAATAAAAACTATTCATGGCATTATTTTTACTTTTGTACAGTACCATACATGCATATGAGCGGACAGATGAGTGTCAAAACGTGCTGATCAGCTGATTTTCATCTACTTTATCACTGGTGTTGTTTTATTTTTTAGTTTAAGTAGCTATATAACATTAAACCCTAATTCTAAACAGGTTCTGATTGGGCTGCAATTATTTATTTTATAGATTAATCAATTAATTAGTTGTTTTGTCCATAAAATGTCAGAACATGGTGAAAAATGTTGATCACTGTGCAACGTTCTTGAATGTTTTGTCCACAAACTCAAAGATATTAAGTTTACCATCGACACATGACTAAAAAGAAAACAGGAAATATTCACTTTCAGAAGCTGGAATCAGATCATTTTCTTCTTAAAAAATTACTCTGAGCAATACAATCAAATTAAACAGTTAATCAATTAATCAAGTGGTTGTTGCAGCTCTAGTTTTGAGTACGTGGTCCTGTTAGATACCTTGAGGGCTACTTGCAGCTTGGCGGTCCTCTTGGAGTTGCCGGTGGCCTGGTAGGTGGTTCCCTGGATGTCTACAGACATGGTGAAGACCGGAGCGTGGACCGGGCCGGACTGGGACAGCAGGCGGTACTGGAGCCCCGGCTGGATCTGGTTCAGACGCATCAGGGCGTTCATGGGGTGGTTCGGATCAGTCATCCTCCAGTCCAAGACTACAGGAAGGAGGGAGGAGGGAAGTGTTACGCTACTGGTTCCTGCTGTGGTCACGTCAATAAATAACAACAGCAAACATGTGATGTTTACCCTCCAGCCTGCACACAATTCAACTAAACAGTTGGACAGTATAAAAATAATAAACAAATTCATACAAACTTCAAATAAAACCAAATCTATATTTATGCATCAGATCATTATGGATGTAGTCTGCTGGTCAACTAGTCGATTAGTTGGTCGATATACTCTCGTCAGACTAAATTCTCATTGGTGGAATAATCTCTGTGTTACTTTCATAAGGAGAAAAGTGCTACATCAGCAGCTTTCTGGGATTAATCCATTATTTCCGGGGGGGGGGTCAGACTAACAAACTACCTGTGAAAACAGCGGGGGTGTATTCAAAACACCCCCGCTGTTTTCACAACTTTGGACTCGCCCGAACTAACCGTTACCAACACTTGAGTGACGTTGCCTGGGAAACGAGCAACTCTGTTAAGTAACGTTGATATGGCATAGCGTAACGAGTCGGACACGGAGAGAGTGACGGTGGATACGAGTGGAGCAGAGGAAAAGGTTAGCGGTAAGTTGTCAGTCTGGCAGTAAATGTACAGCACAGACTACAGTGTGTCAGTTAAATGCTAAACAGTCACGTCTGTTGTTTCTCCAAGTGCTGGAAAAGTGAAGGGAGTTAGCTCCAAAGTTAGTTATCTTTATACATCTATAGTTACAGCAAGAGATGTGTGGCTGAGTTCACTGTGCACTCTGTTCCCCTTCCCCCTTGTCAGTAAAATCATTATATGTCTGATTTAGTTTCTGGATAAATAGTCAGAAGGATTTTATTCATTATTTTGCTTTAGAAATATACTCTGAAAGCAAAAACATCATCAAAAAGGTTTTCAATTAAAGCTCCATCATCAATTCTAATAAAATCTAAATGTGAAACGTGACTTTTTTTAAACAATACTCGTTTAAAATCGTGACTTAAAGGACAATAGAGATTAAAATTAATGTAATTTTCCTCCTTGTTCAGTTCATAATATTCACAGATCTTCATCTTCATCCTGCAGTTATCACTAACAGGTTTTTATTTCTTAAATAAATTATTAAAGTTCCCAGTTTTGTCTCTTGTTTGTTTTGCATTTAGCTCGACATCGTCTTTGAACTCTTCCGCCTCCGCGTTTGTTTTCTGTGGATAATTTTCCTCGAGTCCACATCCCTGTAATAAACCAAATGTTTCAGATGTCCGTACACCTCCGCTAGACATATTTCACTGGTAAACCTACTGGTTGGTAAACCTGAAAGCCTTCTTTTTTTTTCTCCCACAGCTAAACTCAGCATGCTGTGAAAAAGAGCCGCACAGACGTCGTCTTCTGGACACATTAAGGTTAAAACAACTGTTTAAGACACATAAAAAATGAAACCACTGAATACTTTGTGCTTCCGAACACAATAAAGACACAATTTGAGATGAATTTCAGTCAGGTCACATACGCTCACTTGCCAGTTTATTAGAAACACCCACATAAAAATAAAGCAGTTTAATAACTTCATGAAGGTTAAATGTTTGTTTTTTATTTCATCTATTTCATGGTCACTTTAGAGGCTTGTAGTTTGTGGTGCTGTTGAACTGTTCGGGCTTTTATGGAGACGTTTCACAGCACAATATTTTAGATATAAAGTCGCCAAAATATTAGTATTTTATTCCCTTAAAAGGTTTGATTGTTTGATTGAAACGTTCTAGTTTGGCTCAAACTGCAGGTTGCTTTTAAACACTTTAGAAATGTAAATATAAAAGTGTTTTATAACCTCTTTATCCAAGTGAATGTAATGTTTAACGGTCAGATCACACTTTCAGTTTTATTTGAACTCGACAACTTGGACGCAACGATTTGAAGGACAGCGACGTTCAAGGGGGAAGTCACAAAGTGTTCTGGTAGAAAGTAGAAATTCATAGAAAAAAAACAACTAATGTTCCTGCTATTTAAGTTTTTTGACATTCAGAGGAACCTGTGAAGTCCTGAAACAAACAGCTCAGGTAGAGGCGGCGCTCTGTCGACGGCTCGTTCCCATCAGAGTAATGAGTATTAAGACAGAGTGCTCACTTCACACACGATTACAGAACCGGGAAGTCTCGGAGGCCGTTTCATTTGCTCTCGCTGTTAATAGGCAGCCGATGGGATTGAGATCTCGCTGACGACACACTCGAGAGTCAAAAACCCTGCTTCACACCTACAGCCCGAGCAGCAGCAGCAGCAGCAGCGGAGCTTCTGAGCAGTAATACCTCGCAGATTAATTGAAACGAAACCGTGACATTTGGCGACTTCGATTACGACAAAACTGCTGACTGTCTCCATAATCAAAACGCTCGCATTGAGTCCATCTTCCATCAAATGTGCTTTCAAGCTACGGGGGGGGGAAGGATTTTCTCCACTTGGTGTCGTCTGTTTAGAAAAAACAAAACAGGAGGAGTGAATTAAAATGAGTCCTGACAGTCTGTACCTTCCTTTCCTTTAACTAAACTAGATAAACCAGATTTTCGCTTCCAGAGACGCAGCGGCAGAGACTTATCGAAGCTTCAGAAATGTCCAATAAGCCGTCTGTTGCTGCGAGGTTATAGGTTAATGGATATCAGACGTTACTGCTAATCCTTCCAGACGGGTTTCGGATGTTTTATTCAACATAATTATTTAGTAGAAAGACGTTCTTCTAAGCATCTTCCAGGCGAGATGCAGCTGCTGAATCAGGAGCTTCTCCAGGTCAGGGACGGCGGATTTGAAATGAGGAAAAAGGGCACACTGATTGATTTGAAGCCTTTAATAGTGCAAATGGCTCCGAGGCCTGATTAACGCTCCGGGGAACGAAAGATTTCACCCTCATCTGGAGACGGTGGAACGGTTAAGACATGTTGGATTCATACTCTCAACACGGTCGAACCCTTTGACCTCAACGAACGGCCGAGTCGTCACGCTTCCTTTGATTCATGAGATATGTTTGCTGCACTCCAACAAATAAGCGTATTCTTGTTCTTCTGTCTTGTTTTTGATGAATACCAGGCCTGGAATGAAGTCATTTTTAGGGCAAGGCCACTTTGATAAATACAAATTTATTGGGGAATCACGGCCGAAACCAACGGTGCAATAACAATAAGTGATAATTACAATGTATGACGACAAAACAGCAATTCAATCAAAAATTAGTAGTCAGTGTATTAAAAAGTTATGAGTTTATTAAAACTGAACAGTGAATGTTTGAATTTTCCATAAAATGCTGTCTGAAAAAAATGTGAACAATTATATTAATTGTTATCTTATATTTAATGATTAAGTCTATGAATGGGTAAGAGTGATCAATATTAATATAAACAAGTTTTAACATGTGCAACTATTAGCATTTGAGTCTGAGATCACAGGAGTCACAAAATGACTTAAAACACTTTTTACATGTTAAACATTAAACACACTGATGAGATCTTTTTCAGTGGATTTAACGTTACTAACGATGTGAAACCGAGTTTAGCATTACGGGTTGTTTGTAGCATTAACGTTGCTAAGCTAGCGAGTGTCTTTAGTCTGTTTATAATGTGTGTGTTAGAGTCAGTCAGCACTGAAACGGTTTCATTAGTCCGTTTTAACCTGCAGCAGTTGTGCATTAATTCTTAGACTGTACAGTGTTTAGCTGGCTGTGCTCATCACATAATGTTAGCTGGTAGCTAATGTAAGCTAGCGGCTGTTAATGTGTATGTTATGTTGATGTTACACATATATTTGTGGAGAAATCTTCCACTACTGATATCCAGTGTGATGACAGAGACACTGGTAAATGTTCAGTCTGTTTATTTGCTTTACAAACATGAGGAAACCCATAAAGGGCACAGTGACAGTCCGTCCTTGGTTCTATTATCCAATAGGCTTCTACCCAATGACAGATATACAACATATCCTTGTCAGACTATAAAGCTTTATATGTTTGCTTTGTCCTCTTTGACTATGACGTCGGCCTGTTTTCTCTCAGACATATTTTCCTCTAATTTCCTGGATGTGTGACTGTAAGTTCACAGAGAAGTTTCCTGGAACAAACGGTGTCATTTGGTACCAATTACTGAGAAAATGGAGGTCGCGTTCCATTAGTTAGACTTCCAATTAATTCATTTCACTTATTGCTGCCGTAATCTAGTCGGTTGGTGCACAGAAGGTGCGAAATTTGTCTACAGGCAGTTACAGAACATTTACTGTATGAAAAATTATTTTTCCAACAATTAATGAAAACTGAATTGATGTTTATGTGAGTTTAAATGGAGCACTTCTTTCCAGGAAATTCTTCTGCTTGGGAGAGTTTCTAGGAAAAAAGGGAAACCTGTAAACTAAACATTTAATTTTTTGTTATTTTATAAACCAGCAGAGAGACTCATTGGTTTTATGATTTCATTACTCAGAGGGTTGTCTCCATTTCATTGTAATTTGTACCAAATCTTTGGAAATGATTTGGAAAGTAATAAAGAAGCCTTATCACGCTGTGGAGGAACAAGAGGTCGCTGTCAAGACTGAACATACTGTTCAGCAGAAATGTTTCATCTCCTTCTCTTTCAGTACTTTCTGTTACACTGATGTGTGGGGGGAAAAAACACACAAAGAAGTGTGTTATGCTGCTTATTCTCCTTGAGCTGAAGGTTTATGTGTTCAGCTTTAATAGGTTTGGTGACCCTGAGGCCTTTGAAACATGAAAACATGAGAATAACTGCCCAGTTTTGTGCAGTTAAAGAGACGGACAACAAACTTGCTGAACTGAAGGAGACAAAATGACTTTACTGTACGACGACGTTCCTCTGGTAGTCATGAAGATATAGTTTGAAGATTTCAAAGCAAGAGTGTCTTAAAAACAACAGGCAGGATCCCAAATGAACATGGAAACAGGTTTTTCTCTTGTTCATACTGACTTACAATGTAAGAGAGGCGACCAAGAACTCAACAATGACTCTGGCTGAGCTCCAGAGAAACTTCCAGAAGGACAACCATCACTGCAACACTGCACTCATCTGGGTTTTATGGCACAGCTGGCAGACGGAGGCTTCTTCAGGAAAGTCTGCTTGGAGTTTGCAAAAAAGGGGGGGAAAAAAGCACCTAAAGGACTCTCAGACTGTGCGAAACAAGATTCTCTGGTCTGATGATGAAAGTGTTATCGGATTGTTTGGCCTCTAAGCGTCTATTCTGAGCATCAAGTCTGGAGGAAACCAGGCAGCGCCCAATATCATCCTGATAGTGAAGCATGGGGGTGGCAGCGTCGGGCTGTGGAGGAGTTCTTCATCAGAAGGGACTGGGAGACTGATCAGGGATGAGGGAAAGGAAAGTACAGAGATGTCCTCGATGAAAACCTGGTCCAGAGTGTTATGGATATTTCCATCACTGACCTGAGCCACAAAATAACAGGCTGTGCTTTTGTCTTCTCAAAGAGGAGATAAAGGCTGTTTGAGAACCAGGAGCCTCACAGGCGAACCGAGGCCAGAATGCAGACCATCGCCAGACGAAACAAGACGAAGACCTGAGATACAACTAGAGGTCACAGATTTATGATTTGGAACTGATGAACCGACATCTCTGATTTGCTTAAAGGCTGGTCTTGGACTTTCAGGGCTTTCAGACGAGTTGAGACACCGTCCGGACCAGGACACGTTCTCTCAAATTGTCTCCCTTGGCGAGGTTTCATTAAAGCCTTCCCAGAATTTCTTCTTCAAACTGAAAGCTGCTGACATCAGCTCAGAAAAATCCACAACACAGAGTACCCAGAACCTCAGACTGGGCCGAAGGTTCACCTCGACACTGTGAACGTCCTTGAGCGACCCGTCCAGACCCTCGACTTGAACCCGATGGAAGGTCTCCAGACAGACCTGAAAATGGCCTGAAAGGATCTGCAGATGAATCCCCAAATCCAGGTGTGCAAAGCTTGTCGCGTCATAAACGTCATTAACTGAATATTTTTAACAATGACGGGAAAATCTGAAGGCCTTCCGTCATTTTGACAGATTACACTGAAGGTGATGAACCATACATTTAAATAATTCACACTCCTGTCCAGTTGGTGGCGAGTGTGCATATTAATTAGCTGTTATCTGGTCTTCGTTGTCTAGCTGCTGCCGCTACATATGATAGCAAAAGTGTCCGAAGTTTCTTTTTAAACGCCAGACAACTGTGATGGCGTCGACAAAAGAGGTGAAAAAACAGGGACTGATGCTGTTGGAGGATGAACAACAAGCAACAACTGATGACGTTCATCAGCCAGCGGCAGCTAACGATACGGACCAGGAGGACGGTTTGAGCTCAGGCTACAGCAGCTCAGTTTAGTTCAAGTCACTTAAATCCTTGTAAGTGGTTTGTTTATTATTTTAACTGCAACTGTCTTATGTTGTAGAATTGAATTGTTCATGTTTGCCTGTTAAGGTGCAACGGCTGTCACTGCGGGGAAAAACGTGTTGACATGTCACCTTTTCTCTCAATAAATAAATAAATAAATGCAAAATATAAGCTTGTTTAGACATGAAAATGAATCAGTGAAAACAAAAGCTATTATAAAATGCTGAGTAATAACAGATGATGACGAGGAAGTCTAATGCGACCGCTGCATTCGCTGCCACAGGAGCTTCAAATAAGTCCTGAATACTTGCGTCAATGTGATATTTCAGTTTTCACTTTTTAATAAATTCACAAAAAATTCTAAAATCCTGTTTTTGTTTTGTCGTTATTAAGTATTGAGTGTAGAAATGAACTGAAATGATTTTAGCTTAAGGCTGAATACCTTCTGCATGTTCTGTATCTGAATGTATAATGTGATAATTTCCTTAATATTGATTCTGTTCATATTGCCACCCACAGACATCACCGATTACATAACGGATGTCACCGAGGGAATACTCACAGTCTTCACTTCCTGGCTGTAAAGTGTGCGGCAGCTTCTTCACACACTTGTCTTTTGACCGGCGGTGACAGTGTGTAATGACTGCGAGGCTCTGACAGCCACTTCAAGTCTAGTTCACTATGAATATGGATGGAGAAACCTATGAGAGATGAATGTGAAGATGCTGATGGACAGGTGCAGGAGAGGAAGAGAGGAGGGGGAGCTGTGAATGCACTCTGTGTGTGTGTGTGTGTGTGTGTGGTGGGAGGTGGTGAGATAATTGCGTGGCAGCAGCCTGCAGTATTAATCCCTCTCTATCTCTGCCTCCCGTCACCTCCTTTGAACTGGAAGCGGACGAGAGTTGCCGGGGACGATCGTCCCAGTGAGGGCAGATTTAATTACTGTGACACTGACAGACAGGACGGATAGAGAGAGAGAGAGAGAAAGAGAGAGAGAGAGAGAGAGAGAGAGAGGAGTAAAGGCTAGTTTATGGTCAATCAGAGCTGCTTCATACGTCGGAAATTAAGTGTTTACAGTTGTTGCTAACGGCTAAACTGGAAGGCGGAGTGAAAAGCCGGCGGTCATGGAGAGGGAGATATCGTTTAAACGGAGGGATAAACGGTGCATATTTTTAGAAAGTCTTTCCCAGAAGATATTCATAGTGTTGCATTTGCAGCTGTTCACATTAAAGGATCAGTTCGTGTCTTTTCAAGTTAAAGGATAAGTCTGATTATTGAGTGTGAATCCAAAGCCTCATATATCTCATTCCTCTGTGCTGCTGACCTCTGTTAGCGTCCAAAAACTATTAAAAACACATCAGTGAGCCACGCTGGTGCACTGGGTGACATGTTCCTTCATTATGAAGCGTTTGGTCGCCTTAGTTTGTGAACAGAGAATCACAGAGAGCAGTTCTGTGTAAGTCAGACGCCACTGAGCATGTGCAGGAATGTGATTCTTGTTTACAGCTTCACTAGCTTGTTGTGTTATATTGTAAACTGTAAAACGCTTTGGTTCATTAGCTGTTTATCAAACATTCTGACAGTGTTTTGCCTTTTAGGATTTCTCTCAAAAGGAAAAGTCTGGAACGCATTTCTTCATCGCTTTCTCTTTCAGGAGACGCCGGATAAACACAGACTGAAATATATTTCATGTCTTATTAAGCACAGAAGCAACAAGCAAGTCGAGGAGGTCAAAACAGCTAAAAACACAGATTGTGAAAACACTCAAATCTGCAAAAAAAAAAAACAAAAAAAAAACACTTTGAAGTTCCCTCTGAGCACGTCTTTAGTGGTAAAAGCTTACAGACGTCAGAGAGGAACAGAAACAAAAAGAAAGGATTTTCAACTAAACAGACAAACTTTACAGACCTGATTCATCTAAATGAAACTGCCAAAGCCTCATTTTAGCTTCAGCTTAACTTTGGATCGATGGCCGTGGATTATTTCCCCCCATTTCTTAGAGTGTAGTCTAGAGCTGCAGTCTGCCAGTCGATTAGTTGGTCGATATGCTCTCGTCCGACTAAATTCTCATTGGTCGAATAATCTCCATATTACTTTCATAAGGAGAAAAGTGCTACATCAGCAGCTTTCCAGGATTAATCCATTATTTCCTGCGGGGGGGAGGGACAGACTAACAAACTACCTGTGAAAACAGTGGGGGTGTATTCAAAACACCCCCGCTGTTTTCACAACTTTGGACTCGCCCAAACTAACGGAAACTTAATTGTTCTCAACGGTTACTGAGCGTTTACTGAATCAGTGTTTCTCCTACAATTCTATCAATGAGAACCCCCGCCAGGACAAAAAAATATGTTTTAATGCCAGAATTAACGCCAAATATCCACTCATTCAGAAATATTTAGCGTTTGGGAGTCTGTGCAGCGCTGTTCAGGACGTGAGTGAACCTCTGTATTGTTGCCTAGGAAACAAGCAACTCTGTTAAGTAATAAGTCACTGCGTAGTATGTTTGCATAGCGAGTCGGACACAGAGAAAGTGACGGTGGATACGAGTGGAGCAGAGGAAAAGGTTAGCGGTAAGTTGTCAGTCTGGCAGTAAATGTACAGCACAGACTACAGTGTGTCAGTTAAATGCTAAAAAGTCACGTCTGTTGTTTCTCCAAGTGCTGGAAAAGTGAAGGGAGTTAGCTCCAAAGTTAGCAACGATGGGTTAGCCTAGCCTGAAGACGCTTAACAGAGAAACGTGTGGCTGCTGAGTTCACTGTGCACTGTGTCTTGTTGCTCCCCCTCTATCCCATGACTAATCGATTAGTCGAAGATTATGTACAATTTTAGTCGACTAAGGTTTTCTTTGGTTGACTACAGCCTAAGTGTAGTCGCGTTCAGAGAGAACAGTTTCAGAGTCAGAATAGAGGAACCGTTACAGAAACTGAGACCCGTTTCCACGAACATACCGGCACATCAGATAAAAGATTCATACGTGTATTTTGCCGTCCGGGAACCAAATATGGAACGCTGCACAAAATATTAAAAGGACAGACTGTGCTGAATCTTTATTATTTAAAGAGAGGGATGTAATGCAACAGAACAAAAAAAGATTAAAATATAGCCTCTCTCAGCCAACTGGACCACCTTCACTACTTTTTTTTTTTTTTTTTTTTTTTACCTCAGACTCATTCTGAGTTTCACAGAGAGAGTCGGGATAACAAAGCTTCCTCCAGTAGCAGCTGATTTGTAGCGTTGGATAAGATTTATCAAGTTTTAATCAGACTCCTCTGTCTTGTTGTGAGACATCAGTGGAAAAAAAAAAAAAAAAAAGAGATGAAAATGATCTAAAGTCGGATGTTTCTTCTAAACTTTTGATGATCTCTTCAATCACCATGCAGGTCTCTAAAAACTGTAAGATGGATACTGAGAACATAAATAAACAAAAGTTCACTGGTCTCTTGGCGTCTTTGAGTATCTTGAAAATCAGCCTTTATATATATATATATATATATATATATAAAAAGTCTTATCGTCGTTTGGGTTTGAACTCCTGCATCTGGCAGACAAAACATCAAGTATCTCTGCAGAGCGGCAACTTGTGAGATAATCAGCTGAAGATGACAGAGCGCTGAGGGCACTTCAGCGAGCAGAGACTTGCTGATTTGAGAGTGTGTGTGTGTGTGTGTGTGGGGGGGGGGGTGCCTACGTGTCCCACAGAGAGATTTAAAGTGAAACTCCTCATCTGAGTGGTGAACAATCAATGCTTCAACATCGATACATGTATTTCAGGGTGTAGCAAGGAGAAAGAAAGCCAAATAAATTATTATAATGGTGAAATTCTGCTTAACTGCAGCGCAAGAGTCCAAAAAAACAAAGAGTGTAGCTCCATTTTAACCAAATCAGCAGCTCAACGGACAAATACATCCAGTGACTCTGATGACTTTTTCCTCCTCTTGTAGAAATCTTTCATTACTGGGCAAGAACACAACTTTAACCCGACATCTTCATGACCTGGATGAACGTCTCTGTTGTGTCCTGATGAAGCTGAAGACGGTTGAAGTGACGTGCCAGACCTTTTCTAACCTGGATACAGGAGCAGAAAGATTCAGGATAACCTCCCTCTTTATGTTTCTTTCAGCCCCGCCAGCTTCCTTTTTTTCCCTTCCTTCTCTCAGTCTATTTGGAAATCTGATAGCTCCACACAATTTTCTGCTTCAAGGATACATTTCACTTAAAAATCTGGCACCTCAAAAGCTCCTTTAAATTATTTTTTTTAAGTTCCTTTCCATGCGTTTTGGGTGATACAGTGAATGGTACAGTGATACGGGCCAAACCTGTGACACAATTCGACGCGCTAAATTGGATTCCTGATACGATTCCTGTGGACATATCAGACATGACGGCTGAATTTCAAACACTGGCCAACAAAGGATCATATCCAGGCAGGGTCAGAGCATCTCCTCTCCTTTGATACCAAGATTGAAAACATCCTGACAGCAGGTTTCTTTTTTTTTTTTTTTTTTTTTTAAACCTGACAGGCCGTTTTTTTTTTTGATCCTTCAGAGCTTCTGGATTTCTAAGAAAAAGCTTCACTGCTCACTTCTTTTCAGGTCCGTCTTTTACACGAGCGCTGTCAGAAATCACTGCGGCTGTAGTTTACACCGCTCAACATCAGACCTCTCTGTCGTTAACTACAAATGAGCAACAAAGACCTCAATCAATATCCACTTATCTGCTGTTGTGAGAGAAACACGGACTCGGTCATCTCATGGGTGTTAGCACCAATACACGTTTCTAATATTTTACAAAACATCAGCAGTATTTAAGTCTTACTACTGTAATTGTAATTTCATTTCCTTGTCTACCAGACACACCTTCGCTTTTGTCCTTTTTAATCATGATGTCTAGACTCCTTCACATTTACACACTAGGCCTGCAGGACGTCTCCAGTGTGAACCACATCCTAGGGGGGTCGTTCAATCCCCACAGCAGACTAAAAGCTGTGAATACACATCTTTTGGTTAGGGAGGTGTGCCTCAGGTATAAATATTCAGTTCTCTGCATGTTCGTGGTCTTTCCCAAGTGGCTGTGCAATGAAACTAATGTGGAAGCGCCAAAAACTGCAGTTCCTCTAACGGCCACTAGAGGCTACAAAAGTGAGTCGTTCAGAAATAAACAGCCTGCTACAACAAACGGTTTTGGTCTCTAAAGCTAATTTACTCTTTCATGACGACTGTACAGGGGGTGAATTTTTTTATAACTCACCCGTTTAAATGTTATTACACCGTAAAGTTCTGCATAAGGCTGCTTTGACTGACAGGTCCGCCAGCCGCTAGGTGGCTTGTTTCAACCATTCGGCCCCGCCTCTTTGCCCGTTTTTGATTGGCTGGGAGTTAGGCAGCGTCACGCACTGCCAAGGTGGCGACGGCTGGAGCGGCTAACTTTGAGCTTCAAAAACCGCTCTTCAGAAACGAACGTGTGACGTCACGGTAACTATATCCATATTTTTATACAGTCGCATGTTGAACGACATTTTCTTTGCAAAGAAAATAAAACCCTGTCGGTCGGCAGAAGTCTCCGTTTCGTTCTTCACCAGCAGCAGAAAACTTCCACTCGACTACAGAATCTTATTTCGCGACATTTCTTTTAAAATGGAAAGATCCTTTTTTACACAATGTGTTCATGACCTACTGTTCGTCATTAAGTTAAGAGGAAATAAAATATTCTCCGAGAGGTTCCATGAATATATTTTTATAAAATATGGAACCTTTTCTTAGTTTATTTTAGAGAAAACGTCCAACTCTTTAAACTGTTCTTCATCTTCTGCACCGAATGTGTGACGGAAGAATCATCACCAGGTCTCATCGTTATCTTATAACCTTTATTTATCTGTCCTTGTAAGCCAAGTTCTACGTTCTGTGTTTGTAAACCAAACCAAGTTATATAAATATATAAAAAAGAGATTATTACTCTTCTATGATGGACAGGTGTCTTAAGAGCTTTCACAGGAACACAAACGACATGTTCAGCCTGAACAAGAAGCAAAGTGAAGTTATGTGAAAATGTTTTGTTACGGTAGGTAGAAGCATTTTAAACTCACGAGGACACGTCTCGCCCAGGATGGATTCCTCTCGTGTCTCTTGCACCGACGCTCTGTTGCAGCCGTGCAGCCTCTCAGATTCACTTCACATTCAGTGCTAGTGATAGTTTAGCAGCTAAGCTAAAAAAAAAGCACCGCATGACGCCACCCATGTCTTGAATTTTAAACAGAAGCAGAAGTCTTGCAGTTTTTGAATTTCTCCTCTTCTCATTTGTGGCGAGTTTGTAAGACGACGTGCGCTGCTTCTTTAAAATACGGTCATATTATAACTATTCTAAACAGAAAGCTCCAGCATGAGATGATGTTTCAACAACTAAAAACTAGTAACTCTGACGTTGAATAATGTGAGAGATGAAACGATTAGTTGAGTAATCAATTGATCCATTGACAGTTGAATCATTTCAGTCATTTCTAAAGCTACAGATGTCAAATATGAGGATTTGTTGTTTATGTTTGTTTTAAATCACCATTTTTTTTTTGGTTTTCTGGATTTGCAGTTGAACAATGATGAAAATAATTATTAGTTTCAGCCCTGATGATGCGCGTTTAATCACACAGCCCTCCACAAAGTGCTGAAATTGAAATCAATACTTTGTCTTTAGCTGTGAGTGTTTTAACACCATCACTCCTCCACTGTGGTGTTTCATGTCTTTCAGAGGAGGAGGAGGAGGAGGAGGAGGATAATCTGAGGGAACTGTGACTCCCTGAAACAAGGTATTTGATGGTCAAAGTCACCTTTCATCCTCTTGATGAAGTCTCTGTCATCTGACCCGACGTCCTCCCGATGCCTCTTCTGACATCCGCCTGCAGAGCGGCAACAAAACAAAACATCACACATCCCACACAGACTGTATCAAGAAGGGAAAGTATGCAAACTGTTTTATGAGGAAGCAGAGAAACAATAATAGTCAAATATAGTGGAGAGATAAAAATAAACCAAACACACAAACACACACTGATCCACATGAAAACAGACACGCATGAACACACACACACACACACACACACACACACACACACACACACACACACCTTCTATCAGGCCTGGTGAGGGCTTGCTGGCGGGGAGAGGATCCATATTCAAGACCTTGTAAAGCTGTCCGAAGGCTAAGAGGCGTAACGCGTGCTGAAAAACACACACACACACACACACACACAGCAGACAGAATAAGGGCACATCAGTGTATTGAAGAGAAGAGAAACACCATTTATTCTCTGATCAATACGCTTTAATTATTGAGGAAACTTGCGCTGTGAGCAGACTGACGTTTATGTAAACCAACTAACTCTTTGGGGAGAAACTTCATGCATTATAGAAGGAGGGATAAACACTTTGTGGGCACAAATGATGCAGGAAAAGAAAAGAAAAATAATCACAGACTATTATTTTTGGGTATTTTTTCATCCAGTGATCAAAACAAAAGAGAAAGAAAGAGAGAGAGAGAAGCAGGAAGAGATGAAATTGAAGATGTCTTAATATTTCTCAGCGCTGAGCCTACATTTTCCGCCCGGGGGCAGACTTTGTTGTTTCATGTGCGTTGCAGCAGCAGCAGCAGCAGAAGCAGCGGCGGCGGCGGCAGCGGTGGTGGTAGTTAGTGTAGATGTGGGTGTAAAACAGGGAAGAGTGTTCCCACGCTCATTAGGTGGCTAATTAGGCTGCCAGTTCGTCAAGGGGGCTGCTTATCCGAGGTCAGAGTCCGGCCTTGTGTGGCCACTCAGCTATTTATAGTGCTGATGCGAGCTCGGAGGCTTCGCAGCGGCGGCGGCGGTGGCCGAGGACTCGCTTTAAATAAACCCTCCTTCAATCAGCGTAACAGGGAGGGAGCGTCGCTCGTCAGATTTCCTGGATGAAATGCTGACTGGGCGGTGTGGAAGAACACCCTGGTGGGATGTTTCAAGGTCTCACGAGTTGTTTTTTTGTTTTTTTTTGCAGCCGTGCTGATGATTACGCATCTGCAGCTGAGTTTACTGCAGGAAAACAGGAAGGGAAAGTTTTATAAACGCTCAGAGGGAAACATGTGAAGACGAAGCCCAACGTAAAGTCGTGTAAATATTTAATCACGGTTCTACAAACCGGCTCCTCATCAAACTAAAGGCACTGAAGTTTAAGGACTTGGTTTACTTCAAAACTATTCAAATCATATACAGAGAAAAAAAATGAACAGTTACCAAAAATATCGAAAGTTTGTTTCAAATAAAGGAAAATAATGATTTCAGAGGAATATGTGTTGATCTACAGAACAACTGTAGTGAAGAAATGAAAAATAAATCTTTAAAAAATAACACTGAACAGATAAAGAATGAATAAACTGGAATAATATGTCTTGTTGTTATTGTTTCTATGAAAGTTATATGAATGAATGTCATGCATACATCTGTATGTGCAGCCTGCATGGGCTTACAAGACACCAATGAACTCCACAAAACCAGGACCAGAGTACAACACATCCACCACAAACATAAAAAGAAAAAGGAAGTCTTTCACCCCGAGACCGAACCACCACCATGAAACAGTACCTGCCACACCTCACTGAAGTCTAGATACACACTAATTAAACAAACTATCTTCTATTCCAGGCTTTTGATATAAAGTTAGCCGACTTAAATACCTCAAAATTAAACAGTCATTCTAGTTTTCGCTCGTCTGAACACATAAATATTTCTGGATTTAGTCGAGCCATTTCATGAAACAGTCGCTCTCTTAAATCATCATAATGTACAGTACAATAGAAAATGGGACTCGCTTTCAACTTCACCCAAATCACAATTCTCACACAGTCTATTTTCCTCCAGAATATTTTTTGAATCGACCGATCTCGACGTCCAGAGGGAGAAACGCAGCTCTCAGCTGTGCAACCAAAGATCTTTGGCTTCTAGATAAACGAGATGTTACACATAATAACAGTTCAGGGACAAAATTCTGTTTGATATGCATATAAGTTCTTGATTTTAAAAGCATTTTTCTTTATATTTATTCTCTCGTATTGTTGTGAATGTTTTTTTTTGCTTTGATTCATTCGATAATGTGTGAAAACAAAAAGGAGGAAGGACCGGAAAAGTTCATCTCACTCTCTTTTCCAACACTGAAAGGTTATTATTTGTGTTGCTAACTGAAAGTTTGCCGTTGTTGTTTGGTTTCGCTGCCTATTTATTTTATTTTGTCATCTCAACATGTTTCTAATCTAATCCTCTCTGTCTGCACTCTGACTTTAACAACACAACACTCGGGCTGGTGAATAACCGACTCTTGATAACCGGTTGAATCATTTCAGTCATTTTTCAAGCAAATAAAACCACCAAACATGACGGTTTGTTCCAGACGTCATTCAGGAGGATTTGTTGTTTTTCTCTGTTTTACATCATAAATTGTGATATATTTGGATTTTACACCGCTGGTTGGATAAAACGAGACATTTGAAGACGTGAACTGGACCGTGGGAAACTATTTTCTGACATTTTTTAAGTCCAAATGTATAACTGATTAGTGGAGAAAATAATCAGTAATGAAAATAATCATGAGTTTCTGTCCTAATGATGCACTTTTAATCATACAGCACTGAATTAAAGTCAAGAATTCGTCCTCAGTTCTCAGTGTTTTACAAAAAAAACACTTGACTTACTGTTGTAATAGCAAAAACCGCACTTTGTATTCTCCGCGCTGCACTTCAGACTTTTGCACTTCGGATGAACTCACGTCGTTTAACCTCCGACATGTAGCCACTTCACACGTACGCTCGTCAATGTTTTTCTTGTTTTTGTCTGGTATGAAGTAGGGAGCAGCTTCGCCGTGAAACATAAAGTTCCTCTTGACAGGCTGACAGCTTTGATGACACCTGGCTATGTAACACACACACACACACACACACACACTGACGCTCCCTCCTTCACTGCTCGTCTATAAAACGCATATAAACCCTGTAACTGACATCAGTCTACTGCATAATGATCACTTGCAAGGTTATTTGTCAGTTTTTTATTTTTATTTTCAGATTTCCACCATGCTGTGTTTATCACTTTACAAACTATCATGTAGCTTAACAAAAATAAGTCTAAAATCAGAACATACTGATGGTTTAAAAGCATCAATCCACCTGCAGGAAGCAGCTCTGCTTCTAAACTACACTGAGTAGAGTCTGGACTGTAATGATGTCTGAAAATACTTTAAAAAACTTTCAATCTCTCTTTAATGCACAATATGTAATTTCAGCTGTTAGGAGTCTCTCGATCAAAACAATAACAACAGACGGAGTGTGATGACGGTGTGAAGCAGCAAGGGATCATGGGAGTTGTTGTCTTTGTTGTTAAATAATCAGCTTCATCGCGGATACGATTACTCCGGTGTTCATGGTTCAGGATGTTTTTATCGGCAGCCGAATTACTCGCAGAAGTTCCCTCGACGATGTACGGTGACCCACGGACGTCAGATACAGGCTGTTAGCTGAGCTGCTGCTAACACTTTTAGCAGCACCCAGTTTATTTCTCTGATAACTTAAGATCCAGACGTCCAATGACTAAAATCCTTCTTGCAGCTAAAAGATCAAGTTAAAAACCAGCTAAATTTATCATGAAAATGTGGCTTGAAACTGAATAAAAGTCCATTTCTAACAGTTTGTGTGGAACAAGCACAACAAGCCCATGTATTATCTTGTATGTGTGTAAGTTACTCTTTGCTAGACGCCAATGTAGCGGACAAACACGGCGCCGACGCATGCATCTTGTGCACTATACTCTTTGGTAGAGGAGGTATGACGCCATTGACAGGCCACCAAATGAAACGGTCCGTTACTTTGATTAAAATGACAGATTTCTCTGGGTTTGAAAACTGTTGGAAACATTTGGGATAATGTAAGAACACAACTCAACAACATATAGAACATAGGTCTAGACCTGAGTGACAACAACCTGAAGGTTTCAGGAGAGAAGCTTCTGTCTGGTCTAGTTGTTTTTACACATTTTAATGAGGAATCATTACAGATTAGAGCTTTAAAGATATTCCACACAGATTGAATTTATATTTCTTTTGTTTACTAAAAGCCAAAACAGCTAAAAAAGTTTCTCTTCCTCCCAGAACTGATTGAATTCAGGCCGACTTTTCATCTGACTTCATCACATTTGGGGACAGTTAAAAAAAACCCAGAGCAGCTTTTTGGCCCCGCAGGTTGTAGACAAGGGCTTGTTAATGGAAGCTTTTAAGGTTCACGTCCCCGGAGCAGCCGGGATAATGTGGACGGGAAATGTTCCTATCTTTGGTAACGGCTACTTACACAGTGCCCTTGAGCATGGCATTAAACCTTCAACTGCTCCGGTGGGACGCAAGTAAAACGTGAGAGTGCTTTTAAACAAAAGAGGCATGTGTTCAGCTCACTTTTAGTTGTGGAGCTGCTGAGACAGTCGGAGCAGGACGCATGTTCTTTAAACAAATATTCACTCAGTTTCTTGTTATACAAAAATGGTGTAGTAAGAGCAAGAAGATGTTCAAGTGTAGTTGCATTGTGGGTAATGTAGTTGCCTGGTTTTGACGAGGAAGAAGAATGTGACAGTCTGACAGTGTTAAACACTGTGGTGGACAATGTGAACAACCTCAGCTCAGAAAAGACGGCTGTTTATGGACAAGCTGACGTCATCTCATCAGGAAAGTATAAAAGCATTTTTACATACATTCACTTCAAGTTTTTGACTGTGTTTAACATCCAATATCATAAAAGTATAAACTGTAAATAACAGAAAATCACTAAAAGTCTCATATGTCATGATTAATGGATTAATTGAGAAAATAATTGGCAGATTGAGAGTTGATGAAAATGAAAGATGCTTATTCAATTTCTTCAGGTTTAAGAATTACGTGACCACAGAAGAAGAAGTCAAGTGGACTGACCTGTGCGCTGTGTGTGACGGCGTCGGCCTGCTGGGCGTCGAGGTCAGACAGGGCGTCCGTAGGTTCCCTCTCGCAGGGGTCGTGAACTCCTGGACCTCCTGTAAAGAAACACCGCGTCAGACACGAGAGGCCTCGACAAACAGCAGCAAACACTTTGAACCCGGTTTTATTTCCCTCGACAGGAAAACATACACAGAAATAATTTACTGGCTCCTGCTGTTCACACTCTGAATGCACCAGTAACTCATCGATGACTCGGGGCGTACGGGGAACAACCTGCCATTTCAATGCTGACAAAAACCATTTAAAAAAAAAAAAAATCCAATCATATCATCACAACATCAAGCTCACTGCTCTGCATCAATCTAACATGGGAGGCAAAGGTTTCCCAGATAAAAGAGAAGGAAACGGAAACATTTTTCACATAAACTGCTGTTGGATTCATGATTTAGAAAACCTGTGTAAGTGGTGAAAGTCATAATATTCTACCAACTTTTACTGACTGAATTACAAGTTACAGTCGAAATAAATCCCTTTTTATGTGGCTTAAAACCCAGCGAGACTCTTAAAAACTACAAATTTTGAGTTTTAGTAAAACTACAATCTATCACTGTTGACACTAAACAGTCTGTTAGACATGCAGTGAAACTTAAGGACACCGTTTGTGTAGAAAAGTTACAGCCAGAAAACAGAGTTTTAATAAAAATACATTCATTAAACCATTTATAAACTTTTCTTTTTGACAGAATCCATTAAGTTTAAACTGTTTCCAGTCTATTTGCTTATTTAGATTTAAGATTGGTTCCAATCTCTGGGCTGATTTGCATTTTAAACATTATAAATATGCTTTTTATTTGATATGAGGGGTGTGTAAGTGTTGCAGAGTGGAAGTGGGAAAAGGGAATAGAGGTGCCTCCTGTTGCCCTCAAACAGGAAACATTGTTTATATTCTTTTTCACTCCATTATGAATGTGAAAAAACTAATTTTTTTACAAGTCAACTTCCCCATAATGCAACTGAATATCAGGCAGCATTTACTGCATTTTACTCTTTGGAAATTTCCTCGATATCATAAGATATTGAGAGACTGAAGATGGTTGAAGATGCAAACATCCAGAAACAGACAGTCTGTCTTTGAGCTAAATGCTAACATGCTAACAGTAATAACTTTAACATGCTGATGTTTAGCAGGTAACGTTTACAATGTTCACCATCTTAGCATGTTAGCATTTGCTAACTAGAACCAAACATGAAGTGCAGAAGTTGTTTGGTCATAAACCTTTAAGTATAAAGGAGATTTGACCTGATGGTGGCGCTAAAGGAGACGCCAGAGGATCACCACAGTTATTATATTTCATCCTGAGCAGGAGGTGAATGTCTCAACCAATATTTTATAGCAATCCATCCAATATTTAGGACATAATAGTGGTAAATATTTCAATCTGGACCAAAGAGTCAACACAGAGAAAGTTTTCTTAAATGGTTCGACTGCTGCGACTCCACTTCAGGAATAAACAAACAAACATGCTTTTGGCAAAGTGCTCTTGAAGTAAAGACGCACCGATCAATCAGTCACAGATCACAATCATTGGATAATCATATTAAATGTTCAGTCAAATTAAAATCCTACAAACAACAGAAGAGGACACGTTGTTGTTCTTCAAGTGTCCTTCTGTCTAATTTCCACTGGATTCATTCGCTACGATCGATTCTTAACCACTGAACGCTCACATGTTGTAACGTCTGGCTGAGTGAATTTCATCATCTACAAGATTAAAACTTTTTTTTTATGTGTCAGACAGAGAGCAGAACTGCCTGCATGAAACTTCAACACTAAAATTATTGATTAAGAATCATAAAAATGACTCTTAACTTGCTTAACTTTGTCTTTGTTTGTCTTTCTAGGACTTCTGTCTGTGTATGAGCCGCCTTTAAAGCTGTTTTTTTTTATAGATGGTAACCCCGGGGTTCATAAACAACGTTAAGCCATCCCTGTAAGTGCAAATACAAACAGCAAACGGAGCTGTGAGGCTTCCTGTGGAGGACCGATCACTGACCCGGCAGGAGAATCCCTGAGGCGACGCACTCCATGACGCGACGCAGCGCCTCACCTGGCCCCAGCGGCCGGTTACAGGTGGCGATGGCCTTTTCGCAGATCAGCTCCAGAGGCTGGAGAGAGCGTAGAGAGATAGACAACACACTCAGCACAGCATAAACTACATCCCTCTAAGTCATATTTCTGATCCTGGAGCACAGGGTTTAATACACACCCTGCAAAGAAATCAGTTTTAAAGATTAAGACATAAACTTAAAATTGCTGTTTTCTATTCTGTGCGAGAGAACAATGGTTTACTGTTTATTTTTCTTCTATTGAATGTGCAGTCTTGTCCCTGAACGATGCACACGCAGAGAAAACAAGCTATTCTGATTCTGCGGCTGTCACCTACCCATCCTTTGAGAGGCTGCCACACAGGCAGTCTGTTGCACATGTCTCTGAGAATCCTCAAGACGATGACGCAGGACTTGAGATCTGTGACTCTGGCCTGAGGGGAAAAGACAGGCAGAACTTACTGACTGCATGAGGAGCATTTCAACGAGACAGCAGCCTGCCTGAGCAGCAGAAATGCCAGAAATATACAGACGAGGGGAGGAAAAACATAACAAATGCAGATGCTTCCACACAGGTGCACCGCGTGGTATAATCAAGCAATTAACATCCAATCACTCTCTGTGGCGTCTGTAACTAGAAATACCGACTTACAGTTGTATCCCAACCCGGAAAGTTGGAGTTTACTCATAATATTTGTAGTGAAGACTTTGAAGGGATTTAATAAAAGTGTATTTTTATTGTATGTGTTCACATGTTCGGCCAATTAAAGCTGATTCTGATACAACACACAGTCGTGACAGTAGACACAGAGCCTACAAATGCTAAAACGTGGATGTTTCACACTCATCTTAAAGCCAAAACAATCACCTCCGTTTCAAGAAAGGCACCCGAGATCAGTGTCACCAACTCAAATGTGAAATATGGTCAAAATCTCTCCTTCTGTTCCTGATTTATGGCGTTGAATAACAGCCAGAAAAGTGTTTTTGCGGAACATTATAATGTCACAGTGAAGTTGACCTTTTGGATTTGAAATGTCATCACATCATTGTTTCATCCTGTTAGACATTTGTGTGAAACTCTGTCGTTATTAGCGTATGAATTCTTGCGTTATGGCCAAAAAAAAAAAAAGGGGGGGTTTTATGAGGTCACAGTGACCTTGACCATTGACATTTGACCACCTAATGCTAATCAGTTCATACTTCAGTCCAACTGGATGTTTGCGCCAGATGGAGTGAGATTCCCTCCAGGTGTTCCTGAGAGTTCACGAGAACAGCACGGACGTGAGGTGACCTTGACCTTTGACCACCAAATTCTAATCCTTTCATCCTCGAGTCCAAGCTGACGTTTGTGCCAAAATTCGAAGAAATTCCCTGAAGGCATTCCTGAGATATCACGTCCATGAGAATGGGACGGTGCGGATGGACGGGCGGAGAACCGGCCTCCGGCCACAGCTGTCGCTGGCGTGGAAGCATGAAAATGCTGAGCAGCTGATTCTGATTTTGTATCAAGATGGCAAGAGGAAAAGATCTCAGTGACTTTGAAAGAGGGTTCATTGTTGGGGCAGCGGATGGCAGAAGCTTCAGACGGAAAGACGGCTCGACTGGCTGCCGATTCAAAAAGAAACAGCGACTAAAGCGACGTCTGCATTTAGATCTATGCCATCAGTAAATCGGGTCAGATATCGCGGTCGATTGGCGCTCATCTGATGACCCTGACGCTCGTGCATTAGTGTGACATGTGAGGAAAAACTCTGTCAGCGCAGGACGTGACCAGACTGTGTCGGCGAGAGCAGTCCGTCGACAAATTACACAGAGAGGGATATTATAGTAGGGTGGCAGTGCATAAACCCCTCATTACAAAAGATGAATGCACATTTGAGAGTTCAGTGGTGCAAAAACCAACAGGCACTGGTCCGCAGAGATGTGGGAAAAAGTGATAAGGTCAGATGAGTCATCCCTCACCATATTCTCCACAAGTGGGCGAGTGCATGTGTGACTGCTCGACCCCTACAGTGAGAGGATCCGGTGGCTCTGCTACACTTTGGGGGGCATTTTACCAGCATGGTTTGAGTCCATTTAGAGGTGAAGGGTCACTGCGAATCAATACAAAGTTGTTCTGAGTGATCGCCTTTATCCTGTGATGAAATATTTCTATCCTGATGTGATAACACTCCCATCCAACAGGGCACGAAGGGTCACTGAATGGTTTCGTAAGTGTCACAATGACGTGAGTCGCATGCTACAGCCTTCACAATCACCAGATCTCGCACCTCTGAGAGAGTTTGGTGAGCGCTCTCCACCAGCATCATCAAAACACCAAATGAGGGAATATTTGTGAAAGAATGGGAGTTCAGAGAATCAATGCCGAGATCCACTGAAGCTGTTCTGGTGGCCCAAACACCTTACTAAGACACTTTATGTTGGTTTTTTCCTTTAACTTGTCACCCATCACACTCTCCAGACTTCCAGAAGAGGCATTTCCACGAGCCCAGATATTTAAATATGCTGCTAATACGATCATGAGAGAATGATTCTGATATTTAACACGATTAATGTTCAATTCTGTTGCATAATTTCATCTGCAGGCAGAGATTCTAGTTAACTTTAGACTCTTGGGGGAGATAAATATGCAGTCTGGATCAGTGAGAGTGATATTCAAGCCAAAGTATTTTTCTTGAGAATTAAATATTGGTGCCAAGAATACAATCAAACTGAAAGACAATGAAAGACAAGTTCTTTAGCAAAACAACTCAGACATCAGTGCAGTTTTACTCTGGTTCTAAAATGTGAGGATTTGATTATTTTCTCTGTTTTTTATGAGTATAAACGGGGAAAAAAACAAGCAATTTAAAGACATCACATTGGGCTCAGGGGAACTGTCATGGGTGGTTTAAACAATCAATAATGAATATAACTTAATAATTGATTATTAGGATTTGATATCAATGGATTTTTCATGACTATGTATTGTGCATGCCTCATGTATGTTTGTGTATTATGTGTTGTTTTGTCTTTAAAAGAAAATAAATAAACAAAATTCCACCCGTTGTAGAGTTTGTGTACAGTAATTACTTCACTCCCGTTGCCAGCTTTGTGAAAATTGCAATTTCTAAAGTCATGACATTAGTACTCCTCTGGCTTTAGTGAAACAAATATGCATGACTTAACAAACCTGGCAATGAATTCACAAAATGTTGTTCCAAAAACACTTAACAACCTTCCTCTGAATGTTCTGCCAAAGTTAAAACAAAGTGCTTCAAGTGTGAAGGAAGGAGCAAAACCGGGTGTCTTATAAGAACACGATGATGAAATTACATCAAAAACAAATTATGCTGGAAGATTATTGACATTTCAATTTGCACAGGATGACTATCCACAAGATGAAGCGGGTAATTTAATATCAGCTGCTTACATTTACACCTTACAGACACGGAGGAACGTCACTAATTGTATCTGTGGTTATTACAAATCAGTGGAGGGTCATATTAACCTTGTCTAAATCCCATGAAAAAAAATAAAAAATCCTTCCTGCACTGCTTCACCTGCAGTCCACAGTGCAGCACTTCACTCTGATACTACTTGGCATTAAGCTTTCCTTCCCTGAGGGAAGCTGCACAGTGCTTCACCTGACCTTGACTCTCTCCTCAGCGGTGGAATAACTCTCTCCGCCTTCAGTCAGGACGACAAGAGTTGCAGCTCATCTGAAAAACTGATTTGGTGCAAGAATCTCTTCATGACCCCGCACCCTTCAGAGTTATCCCACTCCGCCATGTTTTGCCTCTACTTGCTGTGTGAAAATAACATTTCAATCATTTTTCTTGTTGTTTGTTCTTTCCCCTAATATTTATCTACAACTAGCGCAGTGCCCGTTCAAAATGTGTTTGTTCAGAATGAGTCATTATTTCTCGAGTACCACACATATATGCTTCAATTAGGGTTGCAAAATTCCAGGAATTTTCAAAGTTGGAAACTATCCATGGGAATTAATGGGAATTAACAGGAATTAATGGGAATAAATCTGAAATTTACTCAACAGGGAACTTAAATATAGTTGGAGAAAATATATAGTAGTATAATCTTGGCTAAAACAACCAGATTTACTTGAAGTACGCTCCTCAATCACATGCACACTGCTTACTGTAGGACTATTGAGACCACACCCCCTACATGCACTGTGCACTCCTCCATCACATGCACACTGCTTACTGTAGGACTATTGAGACCACACCCCCTACATGCACTGTGCACTCCTCCATCACATGCACAGATGATTTCAAGACTATTGAAGCCACACATTTGATAAAGTTTTGATTATATTAAATTAAATATATATTAAATATATTTGATCTATAGTAGTATTTATGTTTAACTTGGAAATATTAAATAAAAATAGGTGCTAAATGTAAGCTATTTTTTCATTTCATTGACCATTTAAGAAGCTAGCTTACTATGGTGGTGGTAGCTACCTCAAATGTGATGCTGTTTTTTCTAACTGTTGAAAGATGGTTTTCTGTAACCATACAAGAATTCATACATCAATTGTCAAATGTTGAAGACCATTCCAGTTATTTGGCCAACTATATTTCTGTTCATGCCATTGCATTAGTGTTTTTACAAGGTTTTTTGTTATTTTATTCTACAAAAAAAAGAAAAAAACCCCGCCAAATTCACCATCTGATGTGTTTAAATTACCCCCGATTTACAGTTAATTCCCATAATTCTCATGGAAAGTTTCCAATTTGGAATATTTCCAAAATACCCCAGCTTAACTTCCCATGGAAAGTTTCCAGAAATTTACCGGAAATTTTCCCCTTTCCCCTTTGTAACCCTAGTATCAATTCACAAATGCATCATTTAAAACAATAAAGAATTCGTAAATTAAATGGTTTTAACCGAGACAGAAACTTTACCAGTGAGACTAAATAGAGATCCTCTGTTTTTTTCCTCCTGTGTACACTCATTCTTCTCTCTCAGGCAGCTTAACTGAGCAGGCTGAGCGCCTTTATTTGCTTGTTTATTCAAAGTTAATTTAATGTGTTGCGTGTCCAAACAACTTCACACTAAACACTTGCACTTCCTCGGGTCCTCAGCAGTACACCCGTCAAGTGTGAAGTTGAGTCAAAGCCCAGAAGCACGAGCTTTAAGTCTCTTAAACTTTTCCGGGTCATTAACACTACAGATGTAATCTCTCCTCCGACCACATTGTGGTTGCAATAACAGCGTCGAGCTGGCTGTGTTTCTGCTCATTGACTCTACGGGCAGAAGAATAACAGAAGTAACATTGTTTATGAGTGGAACTTCACACTCGACGCTGCGCTCCATTAGGTCCTGAGCCATACGACCGCCAAGTGTGGAGTTGATCGGATGAACGGTTCTCGAGATACGTGAAGGACATACATACATATATACAGAGATTCCTTCCTTTAGTAGAAACATTCAGCTATGTGGTTTCAATTCTGGCACAGCTTATTGGTGGATGTTTGTTCTTATTCTGTCTCGCTAAACATTATGTCCATATATGACTCGGAGGTTTAGCTAAATATGTTTTGAATGAAACATAAACCAGCAACGTCGTTTCCAGTCCAGGAAGTTTTACATTCTTGTACCAAGAAGGACTCGCAGAGACACGACTGAGGTGGATGGTTGAGATACAAAAGCAGGATTGTGACAGGGAGTTTTAAGGAGAGTTTGCATCCTGAATTCCTCGTGTTGCTAAGTTTAGGCTGCTGAAGCACTTTGGTTAAAGTCGTGAAAGGATTGTGACGTCCTTTTTTGTGCTTTACGTCGCTGTTCAGACACCACAATGACGATAAAAATGTTTGCTGAAAGATGAAACTGTTGAGAAAACATGTAAAACATCACTGAAGTTTCTGCAGCTTCATTAAAAATGTTCCTTAATTTTGTTGATAAAAAAAAAATATCCAGGCAGGATTAAGTTTCTTTGACAAACATTAAACATGACGTGACAAACATAACGTAGTAGACGAGGTTGACTACTGGCTGCCAGACTGTAAAGTGTCACCGGACCAGCTGTGCTCACCTGGAACCACTTCGCATGTCGGAGCGATGCCAGCGCAGCCTGGCACTTCTGCCTGTCCAAGACATCCTCCTCCTCCTCCTCCACCTCCTCCTCCTCCCCTTCCTCCTCCTCCTGCTGCTCCTGTTTGTCCTCCTGCCTCTCCTTGTCGTCCTCATGCTCGCCCTCCTCTGGAGAGAGGGACAGGATGAGATGGGACAGGATGAGAGCGTGAGCACACTGACCTCACACACTCAACACACAAGACACACAGGCAGCAGGGTTGGTTGGACGGCTAATTATTAGGCAAACCCACTGATCTGACCGAATGAGCTAGGAGGGAGGGGGGGAATTTGAGAGAGAGTCCGTGATTTTTAAAAAATTTTTTTCTGGCAGAAGGGAGTTTCTCATGCACAAGGCAGGATCTTTCACAACATTGACAGGAGGAACCGGAGTAGATGTGAGCGCATGCGTCTTGCTGCCCGGCCGGAGTCTCACTCTAGATGCAGATCAGTGGCTGAAGGCGATGGAACACGCCAGATTAGTGTGTTATCAATTACAACGCAGGACGAAAATGAGAGCATGGCAATGACTCAGGACCAAAAGCCAGATTAGAGATTAAAATCTTTAAAAAGTTTATAAAAAAAAAAAATACTGGCTCAGGAATGCCTGAGATTGCAGTAAGGCAGTGAACAGTGCAGACACATTAGCAATTCAATAAAAAAAAAATTAAAAAAAGTCATCCCAGCTTGCTCTGCAGTTTTCTGGGGCGCCATGCTAGTATTTTCACTCTTGCGGGGTTGGTCAGATGTTTATGTTTGACTGAAACAGTCTCTCCACACCGGGGTTCCTGTGGGGAGCACTCCTGCCATGACTGGAGGAGTCCGAGCCATGGGAGAACGACAGCAGAAGAAGAGTGACAGCAGATGACAACGACAACATAAACATCTGAGAGTGAGAACGCCACCCTGGAAAGAAAGTGAAGGCTGTTTGTTCTCAGGAGCAGCTAAAGGGGTGCCCACTGTGGGACAGTCAAGCAGACGAACAAAAAAAGGGGGAGGAGGAGGAGGAGGAGGAGGAGGAAGGGGAACAGACTGCAGACCACACTGCAGTGCTCACAGTGCTTATCATATGATCTCACTGAGGAATTAAGATAGGGACTGCAACTTGAAAATGTTATCTTTATTCTCCAGCTTGCCAAGTTGCAAATATTAGACCTTGATAAATGTCCCATCACACAGTCAGAATAAGTGTTATTATGGTGCAAAGATCTCGTCCAATGAGCAACAAGCAGCCAGCAGAGATTAAATCATACTTCTTTTTCCACAAAGCTGACAGTAATGCTGACACGGAGCGTCAAAAAAATAAAAAAAAAAAACAAACAAAAAAAGCTCCTGGAGGTAACAGAGTAGCCTCCAAATTCCAATAGCTGCAGTATTCAAATTCCAATTTATTGTCTTGCATGTGATTCATCCACAGTATAACGTGAGCTGCGGAGCGATGTGTGTGGTTTAGCAGTCTGTTGCTGTAGAGACCGCAGTGAAAGCTGAACAGGATGGAAGAGGTGGAAGACAAACGAAGGAGCTGATGAGAGACACAGGGCTCGTCCCGTGTCGCTCCTCCTCAGAGACCAGGGACTGAGGACCCTTCATGTTCTGCCTCGGGGACTTCTGGGTAATGCGTTATTCCAACAGGAAAACCCGCAGCTAATTGGAGGATTTATCAAAGTAAGCTGCAGGTGTTCACTTTATTAATCCAGCACTTTTAAAGGTGCACCCGTTAAGGTTTTGCTTGTTTGGTGCACCTGGAGACCTCTAAACAAATGAAAATGGGAACTGAAGTGAGACCTGATAATAAGCCATTAAATGACTTTTCTTTGAATTAAAAAAAACAAAACAAAAACACAAAAACACAGTGGCTTGAAACTATTGTAACTAAAATGTATAGAAGTGATTCTTGGGATCACTTTTTATTTAGAGACATTAATGGTACTAAGGATTAATATTATGTAAGGATGTAACATTAAGCAAAATTATACAATGCTGTAAGTTAAATGTACGGAGTCTCCAGTGTGCCAAAATAATATATATATTTTTAAAGTGTTTAATAATAATCAAATAATAAACTGAAACGCTTAAAAACAAAAATGTAATTTCTAAAAATTTGCTTTTAAGCTAAGTGAGGAATTTAAAAGTCATTTAAAAAGTAGAAAACGATCATTAAATTTGACAATTTTCTTCATTCTGTCATGAAATCATTAATTAAAAAGTTCTCTACTTATTTTCTGTAGTGCTGCACTTCCTTAAAGTTGCAAGAGACAAGTTCCCAATAAAGCTAGATACTACATTTCCCATAATGCAACTCAGTAGTACTTTCATTAGACCCTCCATACTCCCAGTTCGTAACACACACACATAACACTGATGACCTCATCGTTTCCTTTTACAGATGGAGTCGTACTTTTCATGGCGAAGAAACTAAACTTGATGTGTGAAATCATGAGAGTGCGCCACTTTAAATAATAAAAAAAAAATTTAATGGAATCATAAACTTTTAAAACTTTTAAAAAGAGGATATTAATTTTACATTTCTTATTTTATTCCACCTCACAATTAAATCTGTCCCCTGCCTTAAGATTTAAAGTTAATGTTAATGCACAGCTTGCTTTAATTTTAACACTTACTTAAAACTTAAAGGTCTGTTTGGCACCCTCGAGACTCCATAGAAATAAAATAATAACTGGGACAAAAAAAATACATGAAATAATAAGTTTTCCTCCGCTCTTGTATGAAAGACCTAGAATTTAGTGTGAAGTTATTTTAATTTACAAACTTGTCTCGTCAAATCTTTGATTCCCAGAAGTCTTTGGAAGCGGTTTCCCAGAGGCAGACCACGAAGGAACCGTCACTCGCAGGTCAAGACCACATACAGATAAGGACAACCCCCACTAAGTTCTCCTTGACATCATCAGCTTAGGGGAATTTTGATTAGAGACCAGGACATCAGATCAATTCAATTAAACGCAGTTTTTACAACATGAAATTATGGGATGTCATTGTGAGCCAATAAAAAAAAACTGATCAACAGAGAGGGGTCAGCCCTGTTAATTACAGCACTGAAGCATCTGGACGTAGACTGCTGGGTACTGTAGTCGTTTTGTCCTTTTAGTCTGTGTGCTCGGCAGTAGACATGGACCAGAATTTCATGGTGACCCAGAGAGAAGTCCAGTCAACAGAGGGGGATGGGGGGAGAGGGGGAGGGGGGAGAGGAGGGGGTAGAGGAGCATGTCTGAGGCAGAGAGTGAGTGGGTTGGTTTTTTGATTTGGTTGTCGGGGAAGCCCCTTGTACCCGGGGTTTCCTGCTGCTGGGTGGGGGGGCGCCTCGTCGGCAGCGGGGGCCGCAGAGATGTGTCAATCCACACAGCGTGCTGACCTGCGGAGCTACGGCAACAAAACCAACAGTCAGTGAGCAGAGGACGAGCTACAGGAGGTTAAAAAAAAAACAAACAAAAAAAACCCTACGAGCCAATGGGAACCAGGTTACTCACCAGTTAAACCAGTTAAATACACCTCAACAGTTTCCTTCAAGAACCCTCACAACATGTTCAGTATGCGGGAGGGCTTCAACACTTTATCACATATATTACTGATATTACACCATCAGTTCAAATCTTATTAGCTTTCTATATTTGTATGTAACTTAAAGAAGACATATTATATTCTGCTTTTTATGATTTCTGTTATTTACACACAGGTATGATGTCAGATATTTATGCTAAACATGACCAAAGATCAGAAAATGTATATGTGTTCCCTGCAAGTCAAAATCCAGGGCTTAACCTGCTCTGAGCGCTTCATTTGTGATGGGTTTTTTTTTTGCAGACAAGCTAACATCAGATTGTCAGACATGCCCATAAACAGCTGTCCATTTTGTAGCCTTTGTTGCTAAGGTTGTTGCTAACGTTTATCCATGCGTTGTTTGCATTGTCCGCTCTCGGATATCGTCTCGGACATGTTACGGATGTATTCGAGAAGGGCTAGAATGAGGTTTTTTTTTTAACTATAAAAAAAGCCCAAGATGAAAAATATAGATCTGCTAATGTGTAGAATATGTCCTCTTTAAGGAATAAATCAGTAAACCTTACAAATATTCAGTTGAGATGGTAACTGAGGATATGTAGAAAGGCTCTGTGAAAGGAAAGACATTCCTGAAGAGCCGCATTTGTGTTGTCTGTGCTTTTAGTGGTGCTGAGTTGCATTTTATTTACAGTACTGCTCAACAATTTGTTAATTGGAAGATAAAAAAAGACAAATCAGTGGAGGACCCCTGATTGGTTCTGGTCGTCTAGAGAACATTGAGATGTTTGTGGGGCTTCTGCTTTGTGGATCTTAGCTGTTGTTGCTGTCTGATCTACGTTTGTTGAGACACTACACAGTTTTTAGAGGAAGACTAAAAAAAAAGCTTCTCTCTAAAGCAAAGCTCTCCATGACTAAGATGAGAGGCGGTCAATGGATGAGACAGTCACAGAGGTATTAGAGGAGAGGATATTATAGCCTACAGTAGGCGACGGCTGAAATATAGAAGCTGCTGCACCAAAATATGAAACATAAAATCTAAAAAAAAAAAAAAAAAAACAACCTCTCAGTAAAACGGCAGCCATAATTATGGTGATATGCTGCAGACTATTCATTTTGGATAAGTTTAATTACATATCTGTCTCATATTTAAACAACAAAGTGATTCAGATTAAGACATTACATTTCAGCCAGACGACTTCTTCTTCTTCTTCTCTTGTTTATGAATCAGACGGCAGGTCAGAAATCGATGAATGCCACGAATTTTTTACTGAAATCACTCGTGCGTTCCTTTTAAATTAAGTTAATCTGTTGCAATGAGCTCCAGTAGTTTGCAGAGGATATATTAACTAGACCAGACTGAGTTACAACATTTTGGCATTTGGGCGAGTTGCAGAACATTAATTAGTGAGAATTAAATGAGAAGCTGCTATCTGAGCGTTTGGTTCATTGCTAATAATAATAAAAAAAAAGGGACCAAGGACAGATTCAAGACTTTATTAGATATTCCTTTAATGAATGTTGGTATTTTTCCAACCTGGAAGTGAATCAGAAATTTAATTGGCTATGAGAGCCCAACTCTAATCACAGTGTTATGAGAGGATTCTTCAAGGAACTCATCCTGAAATCTGAATAAACCCTTTAAAGATTCTTTTCTTTCTTTATTTTAAGTGTAGGAAACAGTGTTGTGCTCTTGTTTTGTGAGCATACAGTTTGCAAGGACAGTCTTGTTTATGGGATTTCATACTGTACAACAAACAAAACACACACACAGTGTCCTGGTTTGTGCTGACAGGACGTTAAAACCTGAAGGAAAAATAGTTTTCTCCTTGTTGTGACTCTTCACTCAAACAGCTGCTGCTCTCCTGTTTTTTCTTTTTTGTTTGTTTTTTTGGCAGAATCCATTTTTTCTATCTTTTGTTTTGTAATAGCTCGACTCAATCTCTCTCCCCACAAGGACCCGGGGAGACCACAATGGGAATCGCTGTTCCATAATGGCAGCTCTTTACTTCTGACTCGCCTTTCATTTCGTTTCTTTTTTTTTTTAATTTCAGCCCCATTTTTGAGGGAGAGAACAAACACAGTAGAAGCACTGATGCCAAACGTTGCCTCTTGACTTACACTAATTCCTATCGATGTTTGGTCAATCGAGGTCATTTATTTTTTTTCCTCTCCTCTCAGCTTCTGGTCAAAAAGGGGATAAATGACCTCATTGGTTTGAGGGATTATACTTTAAATAAACTACATCTCTTCATCTCCAGGGATTAAATTCCTAGATCTGTTTATTTGAGTCCAGCCAAAAGGAACAGCTTCTCTACTCTAATTTTGGACGGCTGCTTTTCTTGCAGGATGATACAAAAAAAAAAAAAAAAAGACACCTGAGACAGACGTCGCCCTTTTTTCGCAAATCCCCAACTCAACACATCCCCCTTCACTGGCCATCTGCTATTTTCACCACACTTGACCCAGATCCATATCATCCCTGCTACTTTTTTTTACCCCGTTCCCCTCTCAGCTTTCAGCCCTCTAAGTGTATCATCCTTCCCAATTTTCCCCTCCAGATTGTCTCCAGTTTCTAGCTCAGATTTCTTCGTACTTTTATACCTTCACATTCCCAGTATGTCTTCCTGCCTCCTCCTTTTTCCCTCTCTCTCTCAGCTCTCTGTTGTCATATAAAAAGGTCAAATAAAAACAGAGGGGAGCATCCTCTCAAGAAAGGAGGCGCAGGAGGGTGGAGGAAGAAGAGGAAGAGGAGGAGGAGGAGGAGGAGGAGGAGAGGGTAATACCTTCTTCTGTGGTGCTGCTGTGCTCCTCTCTCATGGCTAAGGAGGAGAGGGTGATCTTCAGCGTGAGTTGGGGATCTTTGGTGCTGCAGACCTGGATGGCTGCCTCGGGCACGCACGACCGCACCTCGTATTTGTCCTCCGTCATTGTCTGCAAGGCAGGGCTGCACGATTAATTAAAAATCGAATATCACAGTCGCAGACATTGACTGCTGCTGTGCTACATTATTGGGGGGGGGGGGGTGTTGAGGACAAGCTCTATGAGCAACATGCAGAATCACTGGATTACTCATCAAATCTACACAACACACACACACACAAAGCAAATCACATGTGTCAGTGCTCTGATCACAACACGCTGTCAGTTCTCAAATATGTTTAAATAGATATCATTTATTTACCTGAGCAGGCTTTCATATGAAACAGACTTCTGTTAGAGCCTTCATGCTTTGTTTTCTTTGTGTTTAGGTCTGAAAACTAACAATTATTTTCATGATTGATCGATCTGTTTTTTTTTGGTCTGTACAACGTCAGAAAATGGTGAAAAAAGCCTGAGATGCAACCTGAAAGGTCTTTTTTCAGATGTTCAGTTTACTGTCATATAAGACTAAAGAAACCAAAGAAGAAGAAAAACGATTAATCGATTATCCAGGGATGCAGTCTGCTGGTCGACTGGTCGATATGCTCTCATCCGACTAAATTCTCATTGGTTGAATAATCTTTCATAAGGAGAAAAGTGCTACATCAGCAGCTTTCTGGGATTAATCCATTATTTCCTGCTGCGGGAGGCACAGACTAACAAACTACCTGTGAAAACAGCGGGGGTGTATTCAAAACACCCCTGCTGGGAAGATTAGCAGGCAGCTACACATGTCCCCGTTTTCTATTTATCAGTTTAGCATCGTCAAGCTAGGCTAACCCGTTGTTGCTAACTCTGGAGCTAACCTTCACTTTTCCAGCAGTTGGGGAAACAACAGACGTGACTTTTCATGGTGTTGACAAGCTGCAGCGTTTATTAACTGACACACTGTAGTCTGTACTGTACATTTACTGCCAGACTGACAACTTACTGCTGCTGCTAACCGTTTCCTCTGCTCCGTTAGCATTCACCGTTATTTCAGACGCTCTCTCTCTCTCTCTCTCGCTTAACCACTCACTGGCTAAGGAGTGACGCTACCTGCAGTTTCCATGGCAACGACACAGCCATTAACCATCGAGACAGCGCTGCTCAGCGGCTCCCAAACGCTATTGATTTAAGAATTAATGGATATTTAACGTTATTTTTGACAT